>RXPK01000158.1:2916062-3332925 GCA_004143645.1 Protaetia brevitarsis | reverse complement strand
GTTCCAGTGATTTATGAATGGATCGTACTTTAAACCTAGGTAATAGGTAAAAAAAAAATAGATTCTTAAATATTCTTAAAAACATGCAGGACAAAGCTTAAACTCTTTTAAGCGGAACTACTTAAAATAAAAAAAATACAATAATGATAAGAATATTAAACTTAATCTTCACAATTGAGACAATAGAAGACGAACTCATCCACGTTATTGTCACCTCCATGTAGCCAACCTCGCCATCCATGACATTTGTATCAATACTTGCCTTACAATACTAACATTGAGCGTCGTCTTCCTCAACAGAAGAACTTGATTATTTCCTTGACGTTTTCTAAAAATTCTAATCTCTTTGCTTTCTCTACTAATTCGGCTTCTTGATTCTTCTGTTTTATTCTCTTGTCATTTTTTTTTCTTTTAACTCTCCCTCACACTTCTAGTTGCCTTAAGGATTCTCCAGACTTCTATTTTCTTGTAGCAGATTTTTATTACGTAGTGCTTGTAAAGATTGTTGTCTTTCCTTTGTTACGCTTTTGATTGAACCTGTACTTTTATTCCTAACATGGGAAATAGACATATGCTTTCGAGAAAGCATAATGGCATATCCAGCATATCGGTCCAGACTGAAGAGTATAACAGTGATGTCCCCATGTTGCCCCATTACCAATAGCCCATCTTGCCCTTTGGGACATTCTCTGGCATCTTACAATAACATATTAAATATTTGAAATAAACAAATAACGCACTATAGAAAATACATGCAATACATGTCAATAAATAAGCACAAAAAGGTGTAGTTGTAAATATTTACTTATGCTCCGATTACTGCCGTTGAACTCACCATCAAAATAATAACGAAATTCTGGAAATGCAAAGTTCACGCAGAACAGCAATAACTTTGTTATTACGACTAGCAAAGTTTCCTACATTACACAACATAAAACAGCACTTGTCAATATTAGGACTAGCTATTATTGACAGATGCTTACTGCCGTTTTGTAGATAAGAGATGTCCCCATCATGGGCATCGTGGCCATCCTTGCCCCCACCCTCCCCTAATTTCTGTTCTATTAAACACACGTAGTCAACTCGTCTGGCAAATCTTGGAAAAATCAACACTAAAATGTTTGACTAACGCAAAATTAACGCCAACACCGATAATATTTTTTAACAGTGTAGGAGCACTTTCCAATGGCTTATCGGAATAGAGTCTTTGTCAAAAATTAGATGAAAATATTTATTATACAGCTCTCGTAAATTTTTATACGATTTACAGTACTCGTCTTAAAGACGTCACACAATTTTGTATGCCCAGTGCATATAATTTGTTAATATTTTTTTTTTTGTCCTCCGTACATATCTTGATGATATGCAAATGATTACAAATTACATTCAAGATCATCACTAATGTATTCAATTTAAATACAAATCCCGTAGTCATTAACTTCTTTTTTATTGTATTTAATTATAGGCACAACAGTTTTTGTCTCGATTACATTGAAAATAATTTAGTTTTCTGCTTCTCTCTCTTATACATCTTTTTTTTTTTCGTCTCTATTATTATCCTCTTATTGTTTACACGTCCAACTAGTCCCCATCTTTTCTAATAATAGAATATAAAATCGTGAGACAAACCTCACCAGTCGTGTTTGTCCTCTAAAAAGTGGAAGTCTAATTACAATGAATTTACCAATGAAAAATACAATCGCGTTTTACCGGAGTTGTAGGAAAAATATTGTGTTAACATTCTTACACGCGAGCTTAAACTCTGCAGTCGTCCAGTCTTGCATTATACATATATATAGATATACTAAACATATGTGTATGTTTGATTATACTTAGTGTAGGTACAGGGATTAGCAAGTAAATTTTAAAAACATTTTCTTTTTCCAAGAACTTTCGATTTAATTTCAATATCTTGTATTTTGTTTTGTTACTTTTTTAAATTTAAAGCTTTTATGACTTACAATTCTGTATAAAAAACGAAATAGATGTTTACTTTTGTTAGTACAACGATGTGCAAATATTTTTACACGCATTAAACAAGTACAGTTCAAACACTTTTCGGTCATGCTGGGTATTAGTTCAGTGTAACACGTTCACAACGCAGCAGAAATGTAGGTACAGGTGAAACCAAGGCAGATATCGTAATGGTCAACTGTGCAGCTCTTCTAGCCTATCATTAAATGAAGTCACGACTAAACTTGTTACTAAACTGTGATTAACGGTGTGAATTGTGACATTAGCTTTTTGTATCATACTATCTTTATATTGAAACTGAACTGCCGTGCCGCAGTGGATTTTAAACATTACTCTTGAAGTAGATTTTCAATGGAAAAGTGAACTTTTACTATGAACCTATTCACTACGGAGTCATGCCACATCTAATTCCGTCGATATATCAAGTTGTAGGAAGCGATTCGTTATGATTCAAACCTATTAATTAGATTTAAGAAGAAAAAAAAAAAGTAAATAATGTTGTAGAATTTCGAAAGTGTAAAGTGTGATCTTAATTGTTATAGTAATCTTCGCATACGCGTAAAAATAAAGGATCGTCAAGAAACAAAGGCTTTAACGATACATTTTTATTCTTATGGTCTTATCTATTAGTTTATATCTTTAATCATAATTTAAATATACATTAGAAGTGTTATACCCAGATGAAATAATTTGTTTAACCTAAAGTGTAGGATGTCAGAGGGTCCCAGTCTAGGTATGCTTCCAAGTGCAACGCCTTCGAGTTGCACAGTGCTACGCAGTTTGAGAGGAGGTGGATGGGTGTTTCATCCTGTTCCCCACAAAATCTACATTCAGATTTCTTTTCCAATCCAAGCTTACTCAGGTGTCCTTTCAGTCTACAACCAGATGACCTGAAAGTATTCCTGTTAGTATGCGAACATTGTTCTACTCAGGTTGATGCATTCTGGTAAACCTCTTCTAGTTATAAGTCCCCACAAGATTTACTTTGGCCTCATTCCTGGAGATTTTCCCAGTACCTGGATTTTTCTCTGCTCCATTTCTATTTTTCGTTTCTTCAGCATTGTACTGCTACTTAACCCGCAAACGGGTTCAAGCCCTACAAAAGGTATTCCAGCCCCTTTTTTTTGCGAGATTATCCGTTATTTCGTTTCTTTCCACTCCTGTGTGACCCGGAACCCACAGGAGGGTTACTTTATTTCTTTTGCCTAGCTCATTTAATTTCCCTAGGCATTCCCAGACCATCTTGGAACTGATTTCACGTGAGCTCAGCGCCTTGATGGGTGCTTGACTATCAGACATGATGATACTCTCCTGCTTCTGATAATTCCTATCCATATTGAACTGAACACATCTTTCAATAGCGTGTATTTCCGCCTGAAATATACTTGGATATTTATTTATTTCGAAAAGCTTGGATATTTATTACCCAAGCTTTTCGAAATATGCGGTTCTAAGCCCATATATTCCCTCTGCCGTTTTGGAGCCATCAATATACCACTTTATGGCATTTCTATTCAAGTTCAAGATGGTGTTATGTTACCACTCGCTCCTGTTACCGAGCTTTATGATGAATTCCTTCACAAAGCTGATTTTTTTTTAAAATATCATCCCGCGGCATATCCCAGGTTTGATCACCGTCAGGAGATTGAGGCCTAATCATTCCTTCCTTGACCATTGTGAGTGTGAAATGTCGCACACCTCACTCAACATCTGCAAACTATTTGGGAGGAATTTCGAGACACTGATCATTACGAAAATTTAGTTGCTTCTATGACAAAAAGATTAGCAGAGTGTATTGCGAAAATATTAATGCCGATTTGGTAATGGCATATTAAAATTGTAAATAAAGTATTCATTGATAAATGTGGATGACGTTATTTTCCCATTGGCTATATACTTCTTATTATTTTAAAATGAATAATCCATTGGATAAGTATTAAAACACTGTAATTCAACATTTGGCTATTCCTTTTTTAATTTTTTGAAACACTGTATAGTGAGTGTTTTTTATTATATATATGTCACAGCTGTTTCCAAAAGCAATAAAATTAAAATATAATAAATAAATAGAAATTTGAAACTCATTTCGTTCTAATAAATGTAGACCAACTACTCAATTCAATCCTGAGTAGTATAGAGCCCTACCACCTAGCCACCATTCCTTTCTTACTAACACCGAGACCGTAAAACTTCTAATATTACAGTTACCTCTCTTGCCACCACTTAAAAACCGTGTTCGGCCAAACTTAATATGTATCTGTATTAGCTATGGCGAGTGTAATTGCCACTAAACAAACAAATAAAAGCATGTACAAGTTTTGGTTAATATATACAATGAATGTATTAGGTATCTTGAAAATAACGAAGGCTGGCACGTTTTTAAAGCAGATATATCAATATAATCTGCACTAGGCCTGAACTAAAAGCCTATGACATAATCTAAGATGGCGGCTGTACGCATAGTAACAGATCTACTTTCTTCTCCAAATCATTGCACACTGGTTCCTAGCACCCTATTTTTTGGCCAAAACTAGTAAAGTTTTAATAAGCAATATAAAGTGTAAACCATGTATTAATATAGTATATTACAAAATTAAGCAACTTGCATAATTAAAGATGCTTCATTACCTTATGATGATCCACAATAACCGGTAAACGTAGATGGGGTAGTAACATCTGATGATTTTGTTGAATTTATAGGAATTTTGAATATTAAGGCCTGTTTCAAACAAGGCGGTTTAGCTGATTCAACTAATTGTTAGTTAAGCAATAAAAGTCTGAACTTCAGGAACTCCATGAAAATAAACGAAGCATGACAAGACAATTTAACATTAAGTTTTTTTATTTTCAGAGCCGAACAAAGAGTGTCACTGCGTGTAGCTTTTTGCACAGTTTAATTCTGTATTATATCATTTCAGTGGTTAAAAAAAGCCCTTTTTATCTGACACAATAATGTAGTAAAAGTATGTCTTTGATAATTAAAATCTCTTTGCAACTGCGTAATAAATTGTCCGTACTTGGAAGTTTTTACTTTTGATCAATGCAAATATTATATCAAATAACACGACATCGCTTAGATGTCACGGACATCAATACGCGGGCAATAAAACGTTTCTTTTTTTTTTATCATACTGAGGTAACCTTTCATTAAGTGAATGTTTGAATGCATATCTTAAATATATTCACACGGTTGAAACCAGTGCGCGCTATTCACGTAGGTATGTATATAGATTTAACGGTCAAGGGTATGTGGAAGATAATTTGATAGGTAAATATCAACTGAATCCTAGTTTCAAAATATGAAATTAAAACAATGCAACATTCAAGTCAATATACTTACATACCCTAAATTTGATATATAGAGGAGAACAAAAATATTGGCGAAATCGTTCTATTAGTAGATTAAACAATTGTTATATCAACCTCAATATTTCGTCTTTAATTCATATCATCAGGATCTACAAATACATATATAATGAAACAATAAAATTAATAAAATGCGAAAGCGATAAAGTTACAATGTTGGACTAATTCCACAACAGTCAAACGTGAAATATACAATTCGTAAAGGCATTATTTTAAAAATTGGCAAATAAAGAGTTGTTTACACCAAATGTCAAAGTATAAGAAATATAAAGCTGGAAAAATATACAGAGTTAAAGAAAATAAAGTTACAAAGTTATTGTGTGAAATATTGCTATAATATAAATGTATGTTAGTTTTGAAATTGATAGAATCATGACATTTCCCAACGTGCACCATTTCATAAAACAATATTCCTTTTGTAATTAGTTTCCATTCGCAAAATGGTAGTGTTGTCATAATGGAAATTATGATCTAAGGATTGAAAATGGAGTGCCAAGACACATAAACGCTTACTTGTGTTCGGTTAGCCTGCTCTTTTACATTTGTCCTGTCTGATGCCTGACCTATATGTCAACCATTCCAATCGCTGCAGGACATTTTATTTTATTTAACCACACCACAAACAATCTTTTGTTCTAGGAAATTTGCTAGCGACACTTGACAAATTAAATTTGGCAATATGGATATAGTTGAGGTCCTTAAAATGTGTAATTAAGTCAAAAGTGAGGCCTTCAGTATGGGGAAGCTTCCAGTACCTACTTAAATAATGATGGAGCACCATCATTTGTAGGGCCGGACCATTATACGGACTTTCTGCGAAATATATCGAAAGAACAATGGGAAGATGTTTTTCAGGTTAGTAGCATGCATGACGAGACTAAAAAAAATTTATATACCATTATGTATTATGATGATAGAGCGTTTCCCCTTATAAAAATGAATCATAATTGTTGTAAAATACATAAACCATGGCCAACACTAGGCATTCGATAAAGAGTACTATACTAAATACAAAATTATTTACAATAACGTAATAAAGCTATCCAAACAAATTCATTGCTGCTGCCCATAATAAAACGAAAGCTTTTTGGAATATTATAAAAGCAGAACACCACACACAAGAGAATAGCTATACCAAGCCTACACAACTCTGATCATCGACACTCAATCAAGTAATGCAAAATTGTCGACACTACTGATATCTGTAATGCCTTTGATCAGCATTTTCTGCCAAGTTATTCCGCACATCCAATAGTATTCAACAGAAACATATTAAAATTCGCGCAGGCGCCGAGCCAATATTGTGAGTCATCCATTTTCTTGGAACCAGTGTCCGAATATGAGCTAATAAGTGTTGTATCAAGAATGGCAAATACCAAATCCACTGGTTTTTATAATTTGCCAATACATGTACTCAAGATTAGCATTCATATTATAGGGTGGCCATTGGTCCATATTATCAATAAATCTTTCGTCCTAGGCACTATTCCAAAATGCTTAAAAGTAAATAAAATGATTCCGATACATAAGAAAGGTAGTACTGAGGATATTAACAACTACAGACTTATTGCCTTGCAGTCAGTTGTATCGAAAATATTTGAAAAACTCATATATGTCCATATTGTACAATTTCTAACTAAGCATAGATAGAGTTTTTGGGCAATAAAAACATCCCATGATAGTACCGACGAGCTCCAGAATACTATGCCATAGGCTATTCGCGAATAGACTTCACTAAAAGAAAACTTTAATAAGTCACTGGAATGTAACACATATTTTAAATTTCTAATTTGATAACAAGAAGTGTTAATCTTTTTAATAAGATATTCACAGTGCGACCTCAATTCAAACGTTCATCCAGAGTCATGCCTAAAAAATTAATTGTTGTTTTACGCTCTATATGTGAACTGTTGTACATTACATTATTTGTAGTATTTATCCAGTAGCGCGAAGTATGAAAATACATGTAATTAGTTTTAGCCAAATTAAGCCTTAACTTAAACCATCGGGCCAGCTCACTAAGAAGTCTATTTGCTTCAATTTGTACATAGTGTGATCAACCCACGCCAACATGGTTTCCGGTCTGGTCATTCCACTGTGACAGCTTTAGTTGATATTTTAAATGAAATTTACTGAAGATTGATAAGAGCGATAGCGTGCTGACAACACTTTTGGACCTGTCTAAGGGTTTCGATATGATGGATCACACTATACTTTGTACAAAGCTGGAAGCTATTGGCCTGAGAGGTAGTTGCAGGGATTGGCTCCTTTCATACACAACCAGTAGGAGGCAGTTGGTACAAATTGACCATAGATGTTCTAATGAACTGATTGTTGATCAGGAAATACTACAGGGATCAATAGTGGGCCCACTTCTGTACATCGCCGATGATGTCACCAGCCGCCCTAATAAACATGAAGCACATGCAAACTGCTCATTAGAAGTTACAGCAGTGAACGATTGGTTACCAGCTAATGGTTTAATAGGCAATAACGACAAATGTAAACTAGTACACTTCTCTCCAGTTGCACCCAAATCCAATGAAAGTTTATTAGTTAAGGTAAAAGAGAAATCTATTGAACAACATCAAACAATTAAATTGCTGGGACTACACATAGCTTGTTTTAATTGGAATAATCACATTGCATCCATAGCCGCAAAACTCGCTTCAAGTTGTTTTAGTGTAGTGTAGTTTATTAGTCAAAAATACCTGAGACGTCAAAAGAACAAATACAAAATATAAGAAAGAAAATAATATAAAAATATAAAATTTAAAAAGATTAAAGAAAAATTTCAAAAGGTAAGTCCATCGTAATAAGACAAAAAAACAAACAAAAAGACAAAACAAGGACACGCATAAAATAAAGAGCAGTGACAGAGCATGAATCTGAACAAACGCATCTACGCAAAATCATAGTCTAAAAACTCATTCACAGTATAAAAAGGGTTTTCTTGAAGCATCTTTTTAACAGTCTTACCAAAGCATCTCACACTTATTCCCCGGATGGCACTAGGCAGTTTATTATATAGCTTTCGCCCTCAAAAATCCACCGACTGCTGCGCCAACTTCACCCCGTGGTAAAGTGTAATTAAGGCGTCCTTGTGCCTTGTTCCATAGGCATGAAACTGCGATAATATATACACGTTCACCACAGGCAGCTCTCTGCGTACCACATGCCACACAAAGTCCTTATGGCCTTCTTCTGCATTACCAACACGCTTAGGGCCTCTGTTGACGTGCCCCACATCAAAATACCGTATGTAGCAACACTGTGGAAGCTAGCATAGTATGCCAGCTTAGCTGCTCTGGGTGTCGCTACACTCTTAACTCGCCTTATGCTATAAATAGCCGAGCTTAATTTTTTATTAAGAGAGGTAATATGTTGTACCCATTTAAGGCTAGTGTCCACCTGCAATCCCAAGAACAACCCAGAATCCCCATTCTCTGCAGTTGAGAAGCTAAGCACGTGAGTTTTATTTTCGTTTAATTTTAGATCACTGGCATCACACCATATTTTCAACGTATCTTTAGTGCTTTCCGTTCCAGGGTAGCTCACCAAGAAATATGCGTCGTCTGCATACGTGCAGGCCTTTAAATGCGATATACTGGCAGGTAAGTCGTTTATATAGATAATAAACAGTATTGATCTTAGAATTGATCCTTGTAGAATTCCCGACCGTATATATCTAAAATCGGAAAGGATATTCTTCCACCAGATCGCCTGTCTTCTGTTTGCTAAGTAAGAGATTGAAGGAGCTTGTGTCTGGCGCCTCTAATTCCATAATGGTAAAGCTTTTTTAACAAAATTTTGTGTGACACCGTATCAAACGCTTTACTCAAGTCACTAAAAATGGCCTCTACATACTCGCCACCATCCTTTGCAGTTAGTATCGCCTCCAAAAAAATCAATCCCCGCTGTTATGGTGGATCTACCATTTCGGTATCCATGAAAAGATTGCAAATGTTGGCAAGCATTGGAGTATGCCGAAGTTTCTATTTCGGTAACTTTCTAAGTAAAGCCACATATGGCCAAAAGAATTTTTATATTGCAAAAGCATATTGTTCGTAACATATTTAGAGATAAATGGAAGTGCGAAAGGAAGTTAAGGTATGACATTGTCAAGTATGGAATCCATAATTATGGCGGTCAAAATGGGACTGATAGGGAAGCCCATGGGAGTACCGAAAATCTGAAGATAATATTCATCATTGAAGTAGAAATAACATAACATACAACAGCTCTCATAAACAGGTTTCCTTGCAAAGAAGCTAAGAGAGAATTTTTATTTTCGCAAAAAAATATCAAAGATAAAAGGTTCACATTCTTACCATAGCTTGCTTATAGTCATTCTGATGCCAAAAAACAAGTTAAACAAGTTATTCCTTCTGGGTGTAACACTTCTAATGCCACTGAGCACTGACTATATTTATAATAAATTATAAATAAAAATAACAAAGAATTTAAATACTGCATAATTAAGAAGTTCGTTTGATTGTTCATCATTTATTATTGTTTTTTTTTTCCTGATTGTCAGGATAAGTATGGTCAACCCTATAATATAACATAGTCGTATATCCTCATGCACTTTCTAATGATAAACGAAGTCAAATTCATGGGAAGTATGCATGTAAGGTACTTTTACTTGAACTGTACGCGTTTTCCCATACCCACACCGTGCGGACTTTTTTCGAAAATACGGCAGAGAGTAGGTAACACCTTATTGTGCAAATACCTTCGCGGATCGTGCAAATACAGATAATATTTTGATTTATATAATACCCACGTCAGATAGTGCAACGTCACAATCGCTCGCAGAGTGATTATTGTTAAAAATATTATTTCTGTTTATATCTCCTCAACGTCGCAAGATATTCCAGACGGGAGATCCGAGATCCGCAGACTTCCCAAAGGCGTACAATTACAAATTCCTACCCCCGCGGCATCTAACATAAAGTCAACGCTATGCAACTTTTTAATTAAAACAAACTCTCCTCTTTTAGCCTAGATCAAAGTCTTTCGGTTATGATTTATGAAAAACGGAAGAGAAGGAGGACAGTCGTTTTGTATCTCCGCCAGTTTCGGCATCTTCCTTCTTATTAAGGTTTAATCTCCGCATAGTCGCTTCTAGATGGCTGTATACACTGTCTTTTTTTTTCTCGTTTCAATAATTTAGTTGACCGTGATAGTTGCATTTTGATTAAAAATATAACTACAAGACATTGATAAATAATATAAATACGAAAAATAATGTAATATTAGCATCAAGTTATTACTTTTTTTTGATAAATTTCTTCTTATTTCTTTAGAAAAATTTAATTTAACCATTCTAGAATCCTCCATTCCGAAGGATTATATTTATGTATGTTTGATTGTCCATAATTAGGTTTGTAATAAATAAAATAAAGTGAAATGAATACTTCCTAATTCTCTTTATTAATATACTATAGCAGTGGTTCTCAAACTGTGGTACGCGAAAATTTTTAGGGGGTACGCGCGGCCGGCCAACAATAAAATAAAACAAACCCGGGGACACGTATGGACACGTTGGACGTTTCGCGCGCCACTAAGGGCTTAGTCATCAGAGTGGGCTGTGTGTGCCGGCCAATCACTCGTGTCACTGCACTGCAAGTAGCATTGCCTGTTATTACAAGCTCGCTCTCAGTATTGTGTTAGTTTTGTGGTGTGTTATGTTATTCTGCGGACACTCAATCCTGTTGAAACACGTTTACGGATATCTGTTTGAAAACTGAGTCATCTCAACAAAGATGTCCTTGATCAGAGTGTGAAAATTGTGAACTTCATAAAAACTAGGCCCCTAAAATCTCGTTACTTAAAATTCTATGCCAGGATGATGGGGGAGCCTCCATGAGAACTTATTGCTACATACTGAGTACGATGGCTTTCTCGGGAAATGTTTTGTCCCGTGTATTTGAACTCCACAAAGAATTACATATTTTTTTTCCGAACACAAATCCCATCTGTCTTCTGTACTTACTGATTTTGATTGGCTTTTGAAGTTGGCTTATTTAAGTGATATTTTTGGAAAACTCAACATCTGGAATTTATCCATGCAAGGCAGTGTTTCTGATATTTTTAATATAGAAAAGAAAACTGATGCAATGGTAAAAAAAATCATTCTCTGGGAAAAAACAAATAGAAAAATAACAACTGCGGAGCCGTTTGAAAGATTACTTACATATTTTTGCAAGATAATGAGAAAAACATATCTGATTTCACTGAACTCAAGACTCAAAATGGGCCAGCATTTGAATGCATTGAGATCCGCATAAGAGAGTACTTTCCACCTTTGGAAGAACAGTATAAACTGAATACGTGACCCTTTAATGCTGATGCTATGGACACTAACCTGACTATGTTTCAAAAGAAACACCTCATTGAAGTATCATGTGATCCCACGTTGAAAAACAAATATTTGACTGCTGGTACTACATTGTTAGATTTCTGGATCGGTATTGGGAGGAATACAAAGAACTGTCAAGCACTGCCTGTTAAATTTCTTGTTTGGTTTTCCACACTTATTTATGTGAAAGGGTTTCTCAAGTTTAACCTATCTTAAAAATAAATCTAGAAACAAATTAAATGTTGAAGATGATTTAAGATTGTTATTTAACCAAGTTAAAACCGCAATTTTGATTAAACTGTGCAAAGGGAAACAAGCTCACCCTTCTCACTAATCTCTTTGAAAGTAAGCGCTTTTGTTCTTTAAATGTTGTGTGTGTTTGTTTTTAACTGTTCATAAAAAATGTTTGTAAACAATTATCTCTTTGTTTTTATTTAAACATGATGCTGTGATTCAGTTTCAAAGGGTTAACACTATACTTCTATGCTACCATAGAAGGCTTTAATATTTGTTTAATATTTTAATTATATGTTTACTTAGTACCGGTAACCTGAGAAGGGTACCTTAAAATGTTTGTGGGTAAATAAGGGGTAACAGTGTCAAATAAGTTTGAGATACCACTGTCCTATTGGGTCATATCATTTCAGCTACTAGTTTCGACACATGGTAAAAATTGTCTTCTTCGGGCCATATGATGACATAAAATTCCGTTCCGAAAAAGTAGTTTTTACTTTATATGGCATTGCAATTCATCGTTACTGTTTCTTTTTCTTCTTTATACCTTTTTTATAACATATTCACTCTAACCGTTGTTAGAATGAATAATATAATGGTTCATGATGTTTATGTAAAATAGATATATCTGTTAAACCACTTATTACAAGATGCAGTAATAGAAAATAAGATTACGTCGTTGTAAGAAACAATAGGAAAATGTAGTTTTTTTTTAATTTAAAGAGGGATAAATTTCTTTTAATAAGTTTTATATTGTGTCATAATTTTGATAACAGATTTAAGATATACATGCATAATAAAAATAAAAAGATAAAATCCGCATATTGTGTTTTGATATTATTATTACACACCTTATTCATTGTGTACATTAATGACCTATTAACATATCTACATAATATTAATTTTCAAATTATTAACTACGCTGATGATATAAATGTTATTGTAAGTGGGAAGACAATAGCGGAAGTTACCCAAAAAATTAACTATAGTTACTCCAACATCTTAAAATGGACTCAAGATAATCACCTTATAGTAAATCAGGACAAAACTGCCTGCGTCTTGTTTCGGAGTGATCGAAGCAGTTGTAATCACACTATTATTGATTTAAATAATACAGAAGTTTAGTTTATCTAAATCGCCAAAATACATAAAAACTGTTATTGATCAGCATGTTAAATGGCAAGAACAAAAGATTATCTAGCAATAACATCCTTAAAAAACGCTCCACGTTGGAAATTTTAACAACTTTCACCACGCGAATTTTGTGGGTACAATGCGCTTACGGATTAACATTGGGGTTCAGCGTCCGGTGTAACAGAATTTTTTAATGCAAAAAAAGGGCATTCGATAATATACAATTTAAAACAAACCCAATCCTGTAGAATGCTTTTCAAAAAACGATTACTAACAGAAAATATATATAATATATTTAAATGTATTGTTTTTTGTTTTTAAGTTTAAAGAAAAAAACTTTTGTAAAGTAACGTACAACATAATTTTAATACTAGACAGAAGCAATTTTTTTTGTCGCTAAGCATACCACTACAAGTATAAAAGAGCCTTAGAATATGTTGGGTCAATTTTTTAATAAACTCCCTAAATATAAGATGTTAGATAGACTGGCGCAATTTAAAGTAGCAGCAAGCGTTTCTTTTAAATTTAAATTGTTGCAGTTGATGATTATCTGAATTATTAATATTGTCATGTGAATTAATTTTAAATTAGCCTTAATAGGATATGATATTTGAATATATGTCGTTGGTGACATGTTCAGGCATGTTCATGGTTTGTACTATGCAGGTTATCTGAAATAAAGCGGGACATTGAAAAAAATACGTGTCGAATATTTTTCGATGTTCTACATTCCTGCTATATTATATTAAAATTTCTTACATTTCGCCTAACGGCATTATCAGAAGAACTAACAAATCTATTAGCATGCACACTTCATAAATACAATCTGTTCACGATTTTATGCATCAATTTTTCCGAGAGTTTTGATATGTTTTGACAACACCGTTAAGGTGGAAAAAATAAGAAAATGGAAATAACTAATGACAAAAAATATAATTTTGAAAAAGGAAAAAATAAAATTTCCCATACAATTTACGTCTTTATAATTAAAATTAAAAAAAAAACGGCATACCCAAGAAAGAATTAAAGAAACAAAGTGTAATCAAACAAAAACCGGTTAAATACATAATTTATAAAGTAGCTCACAAAAATACAAATAATCTCGCTTGCCTACATTCAAAATTAAAAAGTAAAATCCCACGTAAAAACAGTCATATGTCATTTATAAAATAAACTGCAAAGATTGTAACGACTCCTATATTGGAAAAGCGTCACAATATCTAGATAAAAATACTCTAAAAACATCACGGCTTTAAAAAAAACATGCACAATCTAAGAGTCATAGTTTTGATTTTGACAATACAGAAATTTTGGACAAGGAGAAACATAAAAGAACAAGAGAAGTACTAGAATCAATACATATCAAAAACAATAAAAATGCATGTAATGATAAAACCGACATATTAAATTTACCAAGTTTATATTACACCAACCTTCAAAATTATCAAAAATAACCAGTCATTAAACAGTACACCTGTATATAGCCAAGTAAATACACCATATAGACACAAATAATAACTATATCATAAACAAAAACAAAAACAAAAGTACCAAAAAACACTTATACACAAACAAATGACATTGAAACGCTTAACATCACATACAGGGTGTATCAGATATAGAGGTAAATATAATAATATGTAGCGTTTGTAATCGATATACAATCAAAAGTCTAATGCACAGGGGTTACTCTCTTACGTAACGAGAAAAAAATTTTTATACTGCCGTGGGCTAGAGCCGCACTGGGCCCACCTAAATGCTGCCCGAGTATCCCCCAATACCCTTCATTCAGCCATTACGCTGTTAGTTTTGTATCGCCTTGGAGTGCAAGGCATTCGACATTTTATTACATTCTTCAGTCTCGAAAAAAGCGATCTTTTCAGGCCTCATGATTCATAAAGAAATTGAGCTTGATGCATCGGCAAAAGCCGGAATGTATAGATTCATTTTCGCGCGATATCATAGTAAAAAGCGTGTGTTTGCAAATTTTCTGTATCTACATTTTATTCTGTTTTAATTCGATTCCATTTCATTTGCGTTATTTGATTAAATAAATCCCAAAGAAATAACTCAGATTCATGTGGTACCGTTATTAACTCGCGACTTTCGACAAAGCAAAAGAAATATATTTACGGTTTTTAACTCTGCGGTCGCCTCTCCGGTGAACTCGAACGTCTTATCAGGATATTACATACTACTTTGTAGACTTACGTAGAATGCTCTTCACAATAAGGAATGTTTATTTTATAAAAAGAAGAAATTTTAAATGCCTCAGTTTTGCTATTTTTTAGCAACCCTGGCGGATTGGCCTTTATTTATCAGAATGGCGTTAAATAACTTACGCCTACATTCAATAGCAAATACTAAATTGAGTGCACTGTATTTATACTTAATACCACGTTTCGCGGGTGCTTAACTGACGTTTCCTGATCAGGCCCGGACTAAAAGATTTTTTGGCTCTAAACTTTCACTTTGTCTTTTATTTTTCATGATTGAAATCCGGTTCGACGGGTTTGTGCCTTTATTGTCGTGTCGTTAACACCTGTGCATTTACTTTTTTGTTTGATACACCCTGTATAAACACATTACTGACCAACATTTACACGAAACATATATAATGTAGCACACACACGTTAAGAATTAAAATTTAAAATTTAATGTAAACGATGAAATTGTTTAACCAAAATACGACTACGTACATGGTAAATGGCATTTAAAAAAAATATCAAACAAGCAAGTTTCTCTCAGGATAAATTGTAATTGATTCTTGTCGTTTTGTTTGCTAATTTGTTTGTTAGTAAATGTTTTTTACAAGAAGATATTTTTATACATCAAAAAGTTTTTGATTAAATAAAGTAAAATAATTGTGCCGTTCCCAAAGAGATTTCTGATTTATAAAAATATCTGTTTTGACATATGAAATCTAAAACTAAAATGATTAGAAAGTAGGTGAATTCCTGACAACAATAACCAATTGAGAAAGATTTTTTTCTCTTGTTTCCAAACGCATGTATATTTTCAGCAAAAATAGATTACAAGTAAATTATCTACTTCAATTCCATACGCCCATATCCTATGACATGATTTTATATCTCCAGGATATGTACGGCGGAATGAGCACTTCAGCGTCGACCAGTTTTGGTTAGTGGCCGATCTAGCGATAATTTCGGTGTAGTAAAAATAGTGAAAACGCCAAAGGGCCCCAAGTAATGGCTAGGTCATCAACGTACGCTACACCCACCGCTTATATTATGCTAGTAGTCATTGATTCTGTTCGTAAGGCGGGCAACTGTTACTATTACACAACTCGTGTAACCTTTAACATGTAGGATTTATACACGCATGGGACTAAGGACTGCGCTCTTAGCGGTACTTTCCATGTGACATTAAATTCCAAGGAGGGGCACATCGTTTTTTCTTCACCATTTCATATACACAGACGTATCTCCTATATTTGCAACTATCGACTATCGGCGAGGACTCGAAATCATCTCGTAACTGCTTCATATAATGTTGCAACTTTTACGTAATAGAAGTTCGTTGTGTAGTTATCAGTTATGGGAATGTGATTTTATACTATATATTCTAGCTAGGTTTTTAACTACATACAGGACTAACCTTGGGAATTAATTCAAGATTTGCATGTGAAAGTTATTCGAGGTAACGGATAGGTAATATAACCCTAATTTAAGCATATTCAGCTTCCATCCATCTAATGTCAAACACTGTGTTGATTGACAGTTTGAATTTTCACTGGCAATTGAATCACAGGTGTAGAATAGTTTAAAGATCATAACTTTCAATCTGCAGGATCTAATCAATTAAATATGGTCTCAAATTGTGTCAAGTATTCTCTCAGGGATTACTAAATACACCCGATACAGCAAAGGTCCATAAAGTGCTATCTAGAGATGGTTGACCCATTTACCGACTCAGGAAGGCAGTGTTAGAGCTTATTCTAGCACAGAACCATTTCCAGGTTGTCAGATGATGCACACAGAGAAGTAATTTCTAGAATCAAGTGAGAATTTCTCAACTAAGATACCTCCCGTTCTTCTATGTAAAGCAATGAATAATTTCTTGGATGAAGAAAATTATCTTTTCTCAAAATCCCAAGCAAATTATTCTTGTTTGAAGAATTTAATGTTCTTAGACAAAGAAAGTGCGTTATTGAACAAATAAAAAAAAAACGGTTTTCAAGAATTTAGTATTTAGTTCGACTTAAGAGAACTTTGATTGAGAAAAGTTTAACTTGATATAAGCAGGCTCTCCTTAATAATGCCAAAGCGAGCTTATATTAGTTTGTCGTTGTCTAGTGGTAAACATCTATACCTTAAATCAAAGTTTTTTTTAAAGTTGAAAACGGTCTTCTTGACTTAAGGCTTCTTTCTTTAATTAAGAAACAAAAATGGTGTTTTTATTTCCAAGGTTTCGCACATTAGCCCGTCAAGCACGGCACATGCGCCTCACAAAAGCAATAGCATGCGCTGAGATGCTATGTTGGTATTGCGCTTTTCATTCATTTGCATTTTAATTTACCGTTTTTTTTTTGACGGGGGATCGTGCTGTTTGTGACGACTAATATGCGATAACCCTTTAGTCTAGTATTTGTTGCAAAAAACTGATTTGTTTCGTCAAAATAACCTGAACGTTTGTTTATTCTGAAAAAGCGCAGCAGGACGAATGTTACTCAATTGTTGCAACCAGCAAGACCCAAACCCCTAATCTATTATAAGTTTTAATTATGCTGGCCAGAGGACCCTATGCAGGATTAGTTGCTTGATTAATAATTTTCGTTGGCTTAAATTATACATATTGTATTTCTACTTATAACTATACGTTGTTCTTACATAGGATTTTGTATTTGTTACCATGTGAACACACTACTTTAGAGTAAAAACTTCGAAATAAATTCAAGATATACATAGTTTTAACATATTTTTGTGTAATGTGTAAATCATAGGTAAGCGAAAAAAAACAAACTTGAATAACTTTACAACCTATAAAAAGTATTTTATTATATACTACATTTACAGATATATTACAGTATTTTTGTTGCGGTTTCTATCTCTCCGCGCCAATGCTACTACCACTCAAAATGCCTTTATATGTTTGAAGCCGAATATAAATTGTTTCTTTCAGCCATATCTATTTATAAAAATATCCCTAACTATATATTGTATATATTTTATTTACTAGCTATATAACGCCATTATATTATAAAAATACTAACCGTTATTCAAACCACCATAACAGGTGACACACAATTTATGGTAACGCACAGGGCAAATATTTATCGAAATACTGCGAAACTATCTACATACCCAGATGCAAACTCTCATTCATACTGGATTTAAAACCAAGTTTCAGCGTAATTCAAACCCCTGCCCATCATCCAACTTTTTTTTCTATTCCTAAATACAAGAAACTTATGTTACTTGCTGAGTCGAAAATCACTCAATATTAGAAAACTCGTAAGAGAGTGAATTATTCCTTATAAAAAGACTCATGGTACTTGTTTTAAGGAGTTAACATTTCCCACAAATAAATTTTGTTTTGAGTATTAGTAAAGTTTAAAGGAATAATAATTATTATATTTAAGGACACCTATTAACTTGGATCTAGTAAATTCCCTAAAATAAAGAAAATACTATCTTACATTTAGCAAAAATATGTAAGAACACAGATGTACTTGACAATAGAAAACGTTTTTCTGTGTGTGGATGGCCTCTCATAGGATACTACAACTTGCAGTGTCCACGTGCTAAGTTAGCTGGTTGGCAAACAGCAAGGAAGGTAGTAACATTCAATGTGGTTAACTGGGATATTAAATCGCTCAAACCAGACAAAACACCAGGGAAGGACAGTATATTTCTGGCACTCTTACAAAAGGGAAGCGCGATACTAGTCCCTCACTTGCTCAGACTCTTCAGTCTGGAGTCTTGCTTGGAATTATATACCAACAAAATGGACGAACATGGTGTGTAATCCCAAAATGAAAAAAATCAATTAGCAATTAGCCTGATGTCATTTCTGTTGAAAACATTAGAGAAGGTGTTAGGAGGTCATCATATCAGAGAGGTAATGCTTCCACATAAGCCCTTTTATGTACACCAATATGATTATCAAGCAGGCAAATCCGTAGATCTTGTATTGAACAATTAGTCTCCCAGGATTTTGAATACTCTCGAATCCAAGGAAATAGCAATGGCCCCATTGGTTACTACTTGTGACGACCTGCTGGCTATCATTGAAACGATATTATAATACTAATACGAGAATAAGGTAATTAACACCTTTTGTGGTGCAACAGGAAAAATCTGGAAGAAGAGGGTGGTACATTTGACATCACCTGCTATTCAAGGTGTAAAGTTTGCATGTGCAGATAATGCAAAATATCTTATTTGATAAGACACTATCGTGGAATCCGCATTTGGAAAAGGTTATTCACAAAGCGAGACATACCGAGGAATATCTGGGAAATTTTGGTGCTCTCCAAAGCTGGTTCATTGGCTCTATGTGATGGTCGTACGTCCAACCATAACCTGTGGAGCAACAGCTTAATGGCAAAAGATGCAACAAACCAAAGCCACAACAAAATTTACATCCATATAGAAAGATCTACAGGCCAAATCATGAATGTTTGTAGTTACGTCATATTTGCTTATGACGTATGCCAGCGTCTGAAACAAATTCAGGCACGACCAACATGTTTACAATTGAACTGTACGATGACAATTGTCAAATTTAATTGAGGTTATTACGAGTTTTAATAGATTTTTTTTATAACTGAAAGGATTGATTCAGTTTTTTTAGTCAACGTTGCGTTTTAACAACAATCATGAGTAATGCCAACTAATAGGATTCTTCAATAGTGAACTTTCTATTGACAATGCTTTCGTGGATCAGGCTAAGCTTATTATTAAATGTGTTCTCAATGAAATAATGTATTACCGCAATAATGTAGTTCTCATATCAAAAACCTATTTCCAATCAAAATGTAGAAATATTCAAGCAACATTAAAGTATTTAGTTAAATAATACGTTACAATGATTAATTATCGAAAGATGATGTTTTTATTTTATGTAGCAACATATTTCTATACAATGGTATATACAAAACATAAATTGCAGTAAATTAAATTAAAATATGTCAATATTGAAAGAAAAGAATAGTGCAATTAAAAATATATTTAATTTGTGTCTTCGCTCTCATCTTCTGATCCGCAATTAACTGTCAGAACAAAGTCATGTTTGCTTCACATTCGTACCACTCTTTAATTATTTTATGTATGTTATTCTAACTATAATAACAAACGTTTGATATACCTTTAATTTTTAATTATATTTATATCATTATAAAATTACTTGATTACATTTGCATTTTAGCTTTACAATTAGTTAAATTTTAATAACAGCTTGTATTTGTATAGCTAAATAAGTATATAAACAATTTTAAAATTGTATTAAATAAACAAACCAAACGTTAATAATGCAACGAGTTAAATTATTAAAATCAACCTTTTTTTTTCATAATATCAAGGCAGGTGACAGAATACGTTATTTGTCATGACATAAGAAACCAAATCTTTTTTGTTATTAATGTTTGTAAAATCCGAAATAGGATCGGAGATACAAGGACAGATTTTTTATAATAAAGTGCATAAACTTTAGGTAGGTTAGCAATGTCTAATTTATCCTGATTTTGTCTTTCTTTTTACATATAAAGGATTTCTAAAATGTTTTTAGTGTGGTATTTTTTTTTTCATTAGCTACGATTTTTGTCTTATTAAAATTAAACTTATTTTCATGTTACAAATGTTAAGCATGGATTTTTTTTCAATTTATTGGGTCTTTTAAGCATCGTTAATTTCAATTCTCGATGTACTTGTTTTTTGAATTAAATGATAACAGCATTATAATTTAGGCATCTCCCTGAAGATATTGTTTTATTATACGATTATGTGGATATAATATTGTAGTTTCTATGAAATGTAATGTCATAATTTAACTGTATATTATTATTTTCTATCTCTAAAGAAAATTGTCTTTTAGAATGTAAGCTATCAAATTGTGACAAAATATAATTTATATTTTGCGAAGATAAACTAAGTAAATAATCACTTACATACCTATTGTAGAAATTAAAAGTTTAAATTAGATATAATAGCTTGCTCAAGGTGCTCAAGTAGGTATAGGTTGTGCAATCAAAACTGATAATTGGTTTATATCTGTTTAAAGAAGTAATTGCCGTATTGAAAATTGTGTAATTTTATTGTATTTGAAGATTCGATTAGACCAAATGAATTTTTGTATAGTGATTATTTACTTTTTATTATTTTAGAGGTAAATTCTATGAAAAGCTTTTCATAAACTGGTAGTTTTTAGTAAAGAACTTATAATATTTAGTTTGGTTTTTGAAGTGGTTCATCTGAAACATATTGAAAATGAAATATCCGTGGTATTAGCGTAATTAGGAATACTTCGATAATAATAAATAATAGGTACTGTAAAGGCTTACCATTAAATGAAAAATTAGTTCTGAGGAACATCTACATTTATTAAAAAATTCAACAAAGACCGTATTTCCATAATTTATTATTAGTGTATTGGCAGAACACCATCTCTCAAATTCACTCAAAACTGTATCAATTTTTCCAAAATATCAAACCTGCTATCACTACTTATACGACAATGCAACTATCGTCGGCATACAAAAAAATCCCCTCAGAGATATAATGTGGGCGATCATCGATAAATAACAATAAAAAAAATCAAAGGTTCCATTACGCAACCTTGTGTGTACCGCATTGACCGTATATGGTTCAGACCTCACATTGTTACGTTTTACAATTACCTTTCTATCACTCAAGAAAGAGACAATCCATTGATTTAAAATACCACGAATATATCTAATTTGTTCAACTTTTCAAACATAAATGAGCATCTAATCGTGTCAAAAGCTCTTGTTAGATCAAATAAAATACGAACTACAAATCTACCAACATCCATCTGGTCATAAACATGTTGAATGCAGTCTACCTTAGCAGTTTCTGTAGCATGTTCAGGAGTATAAACCATACTTACTATCAGAAATTAAGTGATATTTGTCAAGATAAAAATAAATTTTATTAGAGACTATTTTCTCAAAAGTTTTAGAAAATACACTTATAAGTGCAAATGGCGATAATTTATAATATTTGTGGGATCACCTTTCTTATGCTATAGAGAGACCGCCGCTGATTTGAGGGCAGTTGGAAATTTACCTTGCATCACGGATTCATTGATAGCACACGCAAGAAATTCAGATAATTCATTACTACATTCTTTAGTTAAAGTTATAGGTACCTCATCAAGACCAGTAGATTTTTTAAATCAAAATTCTATTTTCAATATTTGTGGATAAGTAATTACCAAATATGTTAGCAATTTCATTCAAATCTGACGTAAAACTGCCATTGCGATTAATCACCATATTGTCCCCACATTGCATTTTACCCTGAACGGTCTTCACAGTACCCCAAACTATTTTTTTTTTCTTAGTGGAACGTGCAACTGCTCGACTAAAATAACTTTTTTCTTTTGATATCATTACGCACCTCCCTAACTATAAAGGCCGCTTTACAGTTCGCAATTTTTCGTATTGCCTGCAATAGAATTGCGAGCAATACAATATTAGAACACGTTCTAATCCGTGCAACGCCAATAAGATTGCATACAGCTGATCGAAATCCATTGAATGCGCATGCGCTATTTGTGTTGCTCGCAATTCTATTGCAGGCAATACGAAAAATTGCGAAGTGTAAAGCGGCCTTTAGACAGCTATACTTAATTTGAATGTCACTACACTGAGAAAAAGGAATTCTTTATATCAAAAAACATCGACATTTTGGATGTTATTTATTTGATTCAAAGAATTTTTAATTAAAACAAATACGTCATATCCTCATATCAGCAAACAACGCTCAATATTGGAATAAAAATTTCATTTTACTTGAGTTTTTGTTTTTTGCTTCAAACAACTATTTTAGGTGGTAATAACTTTAAAACATATTTGTTGGCTCAATATTTTTTTGTTGTTTGAACAACAACATTTAAACGCATTAAACGAAACAACGTGATTGTTTTATTTAATTTCTTTTTCTCTTGGTTTTTAGGTCGTCAATATTAAAAACATGAATGAGTACGACGTTTCGCTTTATTGAAAAGCTTTTTCAAGTATATAAATAAATGTAAAAAGTGTAAATTATAAATAAAATGTTTTTGTTTAATAAATCACAAATTGTTTTGTTTACTATGATTTTGAATATATTATTATGTTCTATTTAAAGATTGCGTTTTAAAATAGGATGTGTTGATTATTTGTTTTTAAATTTTGTAATTAAATAGTTCTTTAAAAATATTGTATTTAGTTATAAAATTAAATTATATAATTTTGTGAAATATTGTATATCGATTTTATCATTGACTGCATTTTTATGTTTATAAATTTGAATTATTTCAAGTATATTACGTGTTTTGGAATTTTGTTCTTTGTTTAAAATTGTTACGTTGTTGAAATCAAAGGTGTGATTTTGAGTTATTTCATATTTTTTTAAAGCTGTAAGATTTTTATTATATTTATGTCCTTTTATTCTATTTTCCAAATATTGCATGGTTTCACCTATATATACACCATTACAATTTTGACAGTCTATTTTATAAACTATGTGTGATTGTTTTACTTTTTTAATTTTTGATTTTAATTTTGAATAGATTTGGTTTTGTAGTTTGTTTGTGTTTTTACAGGCAATTTTGTTTGTAATTATATGGTTTGAAAATTTGATTTATTTTTTCGGATAAATGTTTAACATAAGGAATTTTTATGAATTTTGTAATTGTTTGACTATTATTTATATTTTTTGTTGATTTATTATAAAAAAGAAAAATTCTTTGTTTGAATATTTTGTTTATAAGAGAATTTGGATAATTATTTTGTTCTAGAATATTTTTTGCTTTGTTAATAGTATCTGATCGAATTGCTAATTTTATTGCTTTGTCAGCTAAACTAATAATAACACTAACTTTTTGAGATAAAGGTTGTGAAGACTTAAAATTTAGATAACGTCCAGACAATGTTGGTTTAGTATACCATTTAGTTAGAATTTTGTTATCATTGTTGATCAGTTTGATTGTTTTAGTCTCAAAGCAAGAAAATATTGATTGAAATAAAATATATTTGTTGGAAAAACCGGTTTGTTTCTATTCAAATGTTTCAGATTTTAGATTTAACAGCAAATATTTCTTAAAATATTAGGCGTGCGCATTGTGTCATACGTTTAGAATTTTCTGGGGGTTAATAATGTTGGTTGGATGTTTGTTGTGTCGTATTTTTGCCTGTCAAAAACGTTCTATACATCGTGTTTGTAATTTGCACCATACAATAGCAGTAAGTATTATTATTAGGTACTTACTTCATTTCAGTAACTACATTTTAATATAATATACATACACATATTTATTAAATATGTAAAATATTACAAATGAATCATATACCTACATAACTGAGTCAGCCATTCCTTGTAGAACTTGACATGTGTGAACTCTATTTAAAAAATGGGGTTTTGAAGAAACTATAAATGTTATCATTGGTGAGTCCGCAAGCATTTAAACTTTTCATGGGATTATAGTGTTTTATTTTGAGATCGTTAATGTATCACTTAACTGTTTTCTTGTTTAGTATCAGTAGGTTAGGAAACTAATATTCAGTTATTTTTGTTATGTCCAAAAGTTCATTTGTATCAGTTTCAGTTTCAAAAAACGTAGCCTGTGGCTTACTTACTACCATCACTAGTCTTTTTTGGGCAATTTATTGTTTTGCATTGGAAGAATATTTTATAGTATTTAATACAATATACACCGTCTACACCGAAAAAAAGGATTTGTTAAAGAAACAAAATATGTTTTGTGAGAGGTATTTATTTACAGCAAATAATAATTTATTTAGCCCATCACATTTGTTTATTTGGCTATACAATAATATTTTGTTAGCAAAACTTAGTTGAATCAAACAAATATTTATTAAATGTGAAATCCAACAAAGTATTAAGATTTCATTTAAATAATTATAATAGTTTTGAGTCAAAAAAGTATACCCTTTTCAATTAAACCGTTAATTCTTAACACCAAATATTCTTTATATTTAAAACTGAAAAACTATTTCCAATAACAATTTTAGAATGTTGTAATTTATTGTAAACTTAAAAAGAAAGCGAAGAGGATTTACATATGTATATGTAAGAATTGTGAACCTAAATTTGTGATATTTATATACATATGTACGTATATGTAGGTGCATACTTACAATTTACAAGTACGCTAATCAAATAATAGACTGCAAAATGAAATACTTTGGGTCAAAAAATCCGGATAAGAGATACCTGTATTAGATGCGCCGGTGTTGACCAATTATATTATTATTCAGTGTCATTCAATCATCATATATAATATCAAATATAATTAAAAAAATAAGGATTAGTCTAACCAAAATTGCAGTTAATTTAATGCAATTCTAATGTTAGGACTACCTCTATCCTAAACTTTCCCAAATACTTGCCTTGATCTAAACATTATCGCAAAGTTTTTTACCCATATAGTAGCAAATATATTGAATATATTACATGAGTACAGACATTGTCGTAAAGATGGCAGTCCTCCTGTTTCACTATAGTAACAACGTATATTTAGCACAACTTGAATACATGGGAAACACGCTCATAAAACATTTATTTCTCTACCAGGTAAATATCTTCATAGCAACTGTGATCATCAGAACTGCGACTGGCATTAATCCCAATGCGGAGAGCAACTCGTAAAAGCTTAGGCCGTGTTCCCACCAAAAGCAACCGGCGACCGCAACGCAACAGCAACGACACTCGGCGCTAATGTTTAAATGCACGTGTTTCCACCTACTGAAAGGCAACTCAACTGCAACGCAACCAGTTGCAAATTGGTTTCATTTAAACATTAGCGCCGAGTGTCGTTGCTGTTGCGTTGCGATCGCCGGTTGCTTTTGGTGAGAACACGGCCTTAGAGTAACGATTGCTAAAATCAAGTTTCAAGAAATCAGTACATGTTCATACGGTAAATTGATTTATTAAATCAATAACGTAGTAATATACAGTTAGAATGAAAACAACTTGCTTTGACACAAAATACTTGGTATGGCTAAATGAAAATATACAATGACGGGCATTCAATAGAGACCTACAAAATACTTGGTATGGCTAAATGAATATAACTAATACAACCAAATCGGTAATTATTTAGTGTAAACAAACGTTTAATTTGAAATAAATAGTCAATTAATTGATTCCAATATGTAGGCACATTTAATCCAATTTTCTGGAATATTTACTTAATCCAGTTTATCTTTGTTAAGCAAATACACACTGTAAACATTTGAATCGAGTATCCGGTACTGACTGAGATACTTGAAGGAAATAAATACTTGTTTGCCCATATATAAACAAGCCACCTGTTTGTGTCAATGAATATTTCATTGATTCAACAATTTCTTTTTTTCTGTGTATTGAATAGAATACTGCTAGTATTTTATCCAAACGCAATGACTGTTTAATGAAAACTATCCGTGTATTTGCTACAAAAAAACTAATTTCATTCAACGCGTACACTGAAAAAACTCTAAACCATAACAGATATTTGAAAGGAAAAACAGGTATTTTAGGTTACAAACAATAAGTTCAAACATTTCCTGGTATTTGGATTAAAACTACAGACTGAATAGAAAAGTTGTTTGACACAAATATTTTTTTTGGTTGGAACAATCCTTTTTCTTTGAGTGTGCCATTTGTTATTTTGCGTAACAAGTTCATTTTTTCAAGTTCGCTTAATTGAAAAGTCAGTTGAGGAGAAAAAAATATATTAAAACCTAAAACCAAATTTTAAGTCAAAGCTTTTGTATCTAACATTAAATGCTCTATTGAAACACCATACAAAAAACTGTCAAAAAAAAATTAATACTGTGTTAATATCAAAAAAATAAACAATAAATTAATAAATAAACCTCTTTATTTCCGAAAACTTTTTAGGTGTATTTAGGCTAAGCAAATTTTCTAAATAATTTGCCGATCTACCCAGAATCCAATAACGCTCAGCGACTAGATTCGCGCGGCGAAACCTAGTCGCGGTATATAAGGAAAATGATTGTATACACACGCCCAAAAATAAAAGGAAAAGAGAGAAACAAAAAAAAAAAAGAAATGTGTAGTGCCGGTATAAATGGGCATAGTTGTCGTGATGACCCAGTTCGTAGTGCCTGCGAAGTGACTGGGCGGGTCTCCGTTGATGCTGAGAGAGCCGAGAGCCAGGCAAAAATTAATACGCCGCTAATTTATAATCGCACTAAAGCGCATTTCGCAACCAGGCTGATTGCATTAGAAATAGAGACCAGCGCTCTGCGGACGATCGTGTGAACTGGAAATATTGTGAAAGGATAGTATAGTGAGAGATACACCGGTATCTCTCCGTCGAGTCGGGCGTGGGTGATATAAATGACCAGCGTAAAAGTAAAACATACGTAAAGATCTCCTGATTCGATAATAATTATACATTTTTCATTTGCCATCTTCTGCATTCAATGCCAAATACACTGCTCGTCTTTGACAGAGACGTGAAATGAATATTACCCCAGTAACTATACTTATTTCATATTTTATAAATATTTAAAAAATATTAAATCTTTATATTAATATAATATGCATAAAATATATTATAGAAAATATATTAGGAAAACATTTTAAAAATATATATATATTATGTAGCATTAATAATATGTTATTGCAAATGTTTTCTCAATATATTTTTCATAACTCTGCAAGAATATTTTGCTTTGTATTTCTGTAAATATTTATTTCATATAAAAAGAAAAGATTGAATTTTTGCTTTTGTACATTTGGTGCATAGGACGAATAATATAAATGGGTAAAATATGCATAACATATTAAGTAGTATGTACCTATTTAAAAATGATAGTTAAAGATTAAATTAGATAATATATATCTAATATGATTTAATTAGTATTTAAAAGTTGAGCGCTGTAACTTTTCTATTAAATATCTGCGTTTTGTATTATATTATTTGTAATATTGTAAGTCGCGAACGTTCAACACAACACCTCTATTTCATTACGGTGCCGGTTTATATGATTTAGTATTGTTTATGCGTCTATGGATTAGGTACATAGAAATGCATACGCGCACGTGCGTATCATCAACGTTTTTCATTCGTTGTCCGTTACATGTTATAGTTTATAATAGTATACGATTAGGTAGATTAGGGTTAACTGTGTAAATTAATTGTTGCTGGGTGTGTTTTAGTTTTTGTGGTGACTACGAGGTAAGCAAAACTTTGAACATGTCATGGCATTCTATTAAGATAATTGGAATGCTCAATATCGCTATGTACAGAAATCGTTTAATAATATAATTGTAGGAATTTTATGCATCATATATGTACTGCATCTACCAGATAAATTGCTAGTTGATTTCCTTAAAGATTCATCTGGGTAGATAAGCGTCATAACCTCAAATAAGATTAGAATACGTTGTGTTTGTTTTATTGTTTGTTACGTAGAATTTTTCAAATATTATGAAATAAAGTAAAAATAATATCGTAAGTATTAGAATGTAGCTACCACTCCAATTATTGTAAATGCTCCAAATGTATTAGTAGGTGTTGATAATGTTGTACGATGTTTTATTCATGATCTAATACAATTGGCATTGTTTTAGAGGCCACAAGGAAATGCCATGAAGGCGCCACTACCGAAGATATGAAAAAGCCATAGGGTTGTACCTGGCACCAGCCAAGGCTAGACTTAAAAATGAGTATTTTTCATTTTTATTGGCTTATTCAAATAAATACGTTATTACGTAATAAATACGTTTGCTTTTTATTTAGAACACTTCAATTAAAAAATAGTGATTAATTTGATAAACCTTCAGTGTGCCTTAAAAGATGCCAGAATTATTGATTATTAACTTGTATGGTGAGTGTGAAAAAACAAGCTCTTGCCTTTTAGACAACTCTATGTATGTTTCAACTTTTCGTTATCGACGTTATACATTCTAAATAACCAAGAACAATTTTAGTTCATTTTGACAAAATTAAATAGATTGCATAAAAAATCTCAATTTTCATATAAATATTTACAAAATATTTTGAAAAAATATTAGCGCTTTCATTAATTTTAAATATGGAATAAATATTTTAATTGAATATTTTATCTATATTTAGAAAAAAATTTATGAAAAATATATTCAAAAACCTCTCACGAAAAATATTTATAAAATATATTTTTAAAAATATCTATGTAATATTTCTGGCTGTTAGGGTATTTTAGGAGCGTATTTAGTAATAATAACATTAATAATAAAAAAAAATATTATTGGTCAAATAGGTACCCACTAAACAAAATTCGGTAACAGAAATGTTTCAGAGATGTAATATTATTAACTTTGAAACTTCGAGTGTAATGTGCAGAAACGTTTTTGTTTACCGTACAGAACCTGCGACATGTCCGTCCTCAGAAGCGTCTCAAAGAAACGTTGCGTTTGAATACGTTTTAGAAACATAACTGTTAACATTTTAAGAAACGTTTTATAAACGTAATCATTTGAAACATTTTTGTACCATTAGAGGCGGTAAGTGTTTGTAAACCCATTTTTGCCATTATGAAGTTTTTTAGTATACTATTTTCTGTAATTGCAGATTAAGAAAATCGTAAACACTTCATAATGGGCAAAAATCGACTTATGACATTTTACCTCTGTGATACAGAATTGTAAGTAGTAGTGTGTTGTAGGTTATACAGACGGAAATTGAATTGTACTAAAAAGTCTGTATTAATTTTTTTGTTACAACTTATTTTGCCTTACTGCACTATCTATAGTATACTGCAAATCAGCTTGCTTAAACCATATCTTTATGGTATACTCAGAAAATGACCTCCAACCAACCCCTGAGTAGGTAATCTTTTTCTTACAGGCAGCTAAAAATGTTAAAGGTTAATAAGGTATTTGTTACGGTATTTTAACTCTTTTATTTACTTAAAACTAAAAACTATATGAGATAACATACATTCATTACAATATATAACGCCATAACTATTTTATCCCCCCTGCCTGTTTTTAGCGGGAAATTTTTGCGTATACAACACCCTCTTCCTTAATTCACTTATATTTGGAAGGTGAATAACGGTCAGGTGGTCGTATTTTCTGCCGAAGTGTGGACCTCGTGTTGCATGTCTTCTTCGTTTCTTCTCGAACCTCACTGCAATCTTCTGGAATGCTTCCTGTACTTGTAGATGGAATTTGGGTTGATGTGGATTGGTTGTTCTTCTATGTGGGTCTCGATTCTATTTCACCGGCTTCGATTCTGTAGGCGCCGCAGGTTGATCGCTACTTTCATGTGTCAGAATGGGAGTTTCATGAGAAGGAAAATTATTTAAAGGGTATGGAAAGGTGGTGGTGCAGTGTCAAGATTACTACGGTTTGGTTTCATTTGATTTGCGTGTCGTTTATGTAATTTCCCCTCTGATAGAATTTCATAATTAACTTTTCCTAGCTTTTTATAACAATACCTTGCTTCCATTTTATGCTACTGTTTAAAATTCTGAATAATACCCTGTCGTCCTTTTTAAATTCTTTGTTAGTTTCCTGTTTCAGATTTCGTGTAGTTTCTAATTGTTTCTTCTCCCACGTTACTTTGAATATTTGGTAACATTAAATCTAGTCTGTTCTTATGTTCCGTTTTAACATTAACATACTGGTGAAACATTTGGTTGTTGAGTTGGCGCTTTCTGTAGTGTAAAAAGAAAGTTACTTATTTTTGCCTGTAGGCTTGTTCGTGTTGCCTGGTAACTTTTTTAAAGCGTTTTTAGTATTTGAACATAACGTTCAGCTTGTCCATTCGGAAGCAGGATAGAAAGGAGCAGTTTTAATGTGCTTTATTCCATTTGCTTTTAGGAATTCTTGGGAATTCGGACCGATGTAAATTGCGGTCCGTTGTCAGAAACTAAAGTCACTTGTTAATCCGAAACGTGAGAAACAATCTCTTAAATTTGTCTATGGGTTTGTACTTGTAATTGATCATCGTATACACTTCTAGCCATTTTGAGAAGGAGTCAACTAGAACTAGAGAATATTTACCAATTTGTAGGCCCGGCAAAATCGATATGTACTCTTTGCCATGGTCCTTTCGGGTATTCCCAAGGATGTATTGGGTACATTGTTTCCTTGTTTTGTGCAATAAACAATTTTACAATTTTTGACTAGGTTCTCAATATCGGCATCTATGCCTTTCCAAATGTACGTAATTGCGCGCTAGTCCTTCATTTTGACAATTCCTAAATGTCCTTGATGGAGTTCTTCCAAAACTTGGTTTGTAAACTTTAGGAATAACTACCCGAATACCTTTCCAGTACACAACCTTCTTCTACTGTGTACTCCCCTTGATTAAAATTATATTTTCAGTTCCAATTATTTTTCTTAATAAAGAAGATGTTCCTGGATCCTTTAAGCTTTCTTCCCAATTATACGAGGGTTTAAACTGTGTAGTTTGATTTAATTGTTAGTACTGTTGGCTCGTCTACTATTTCGTCGGATTTTTTCAACAGGAAATCGAGAACAAAAAATCCGCATTGCCATGGTTTTCTGTGCGTCTGTATTTAATTTGATAATTAAATCCTTGTAAAAAATATAGAATAGTGTAAAAGTCGTGTAGCACTAAGACTTGGTGCACTGGAGTTTGCAGCAAAAATTTTTTCAAGAGGTTTTGTGATCAGTGAGTAAGTAAATTTACGTCCGTATAAATAAGTATAAAATTTCTTTATTCCCCAATAGATTGATAGAGCTTCTTTGTCTATTTGAGAAATAATTGTTTTCGGATTTTGAAAGAGTTCTTGAAATAAAAGCTATTGGTCTTTCTGATCCATCGGAAAAAACTATGCGATAAGGACTGCTCCAATTCCGTGACTGGAGCATCAGTCGCCATATATAAGGGTTACTTGGGTCGTATAGAGTTAGTTACTCGATGAGAGCCAATTTCCTCTTTTACTTCTTGAATGTATCCTCGCAAAATTAGTCCATTAAATTTAGTATTTTTTCGGAGTAGTTCATATATAGGAATGTACGCGTTTCTGCCATATTCGGAAATGAAACGTGAATAGTACGTAACTAATCCTAAAAAACGATTTTAGCTCAGTAATATTTGTGGGACGCTTTGCATCTAAAATTGCTTTAACTTTGTCATCAGTTTTACATTAATCCTTGTCAGCAGTAATATAAATTCCTAGATACGAAATTTGATCAGCGAAAAACTCGACATTTTTCTTTCTTAAGACGTATATTATTTTCTCTACAAAGTGAAAGAATTTTTCTAATTGTTTTAAATGGCTGCTTGAACCCGAAGAATGAAATTTTTATGTCATTCGTAAAATATCTGAATTCCTGTATTTTATTGAAAATAGACTCCATAACAACGTTGCAAATTGAAGGCGCATTAGAAATTACCGTACATCAAACGATTAACTCGATTAAAGTCCCTTCGATGTATTTATTGTAAGTAGTTTGGAAGTTTCTTCGCGATACTTTATAATGCATATACGCTTCTTTACATCGAACTTTGAATGAATTGTTCCATTTGCAATTCGAGCTAAAAATTTCTTCAATGTTTGGAATTGGATGTTCATCCATTTGTAAAAACCTATTAAGTGTAACCTTGTAGTTCCCCACACAGTCTGATTGCTCCCCCTGGCTTTAACCACTGGGACAATTGGGGTCGCCCATTCAGAAAATTGTGGTCTTTGTTATTATCCTAGAGCTTCCAAACGATCTATTTCAGCTTCTACCAATGATTTTATAGCCGTACGGAACCGGTCTAGCTTTGTAAAACACTGGTTTTGAATTGTGTTTCAAAAAAAGTTCAGCTTCAAAAATCTTTAAGGCATCCAATTTCATCATTAAATATGTCTATAGGAGTCCATAAATATTTTTAATTCAGAATCAATGTTTGTATTTTGGCATCTACTGTGCAAATTTTTGCGAAATCATTTTTATTTTTAATAAAGCCAGTCTCTACCGAAAAATCGTGTTGAAATCTCCTTTCTACTACATATAAATCTACTTTGACCTTTTGACCTTCATATTCGACATCAACCTCAACTACCCTAAACAATGAAATTGTCTCCCGTTATATGTTTTGTAATATGGGTACATGGCTGAATGACATAGGGCCCGTATCTAACCGATCAAATCTTTTTTTGACATTAATGAATAGGTCGCTCCCGTATCTAGTTCCATGTCAAATATATTATTCGCAATCTTAACTTTAATTATCAATTTATTCCTAGGATTCTTAGTCCCACAGATAAAATTTGTGTAACTACCTGACAACCATCTGCCAATTCTTGTCCGTATTTGTAGTTTCACGGTGTACAACTGATTTTGCGGAGCTGCATTGTAATTTTTCTGGCCTACGAAACTTTTGCCAAATTGTCCTATTTTTTGACAATTATTACATTTTGTATTAATAAATCTACATTTAGGGGCGATATGATTGGCTTACCGCACCGATAACATGTGATTGATTGTGTATTTGCCTGATAGTTACTTTTAAAACTCGCGTTCTCTGACCGCTTTGTTCGTTTTCCCCTTAAAACTGTGCGCACGCCGCTTTTCGAATTTTCAAATTTGATTCAAATTTATTTACTTTTGTAACGTCTATGTTTTTAAATTGATTACCCTTGTGTAGCTTGCTCATCCGCTAAGGCTTTCTTTTATAACATCATCTAATTGGAGGTTAGGCGTTCTTAAAAAAATAATTTTGTGTACTATCATTACTAATTACCAAATATTTTTGATCCCTTATTCTTCGTGCAATCTCTCCTCCCTTTTGATCCACAATTTAATGACAATTGTTTAAGCGCGGATAAAAAACTTGTAAATGGTTCATTTTTGCCCTGTTTTCTATTACGGAATTTTTGTCTTTCAGTGCATTCTAACGGTTTCGGATTTAAATGTTCAGTTAATAAGGTACATATTTCAGCAAAGGATAGGGCACTAGGGGTTTTAGGAGTACAAAGAGTCTTCAATTGGCTGTTACATTTTTGACCGACACATGCAATTAAAGTAACTAACCCTTATTTTCATCAGATACCTTCCGGATCGAAGTAAACAGTTGAACCTTTCAATGTACGAACCAAAGTCCTCCTCTTCGGTTTATATTCTCCAAAATAGCGTGTACTACTCATGATGCAAGCGTTGGATTTTTTTTTTCGACGTAAGTGCGTTTTAGTAACTTAGTAGGTTAAGTAACGGTTGCCCAACTTCTCACTGTCTGTAGGTAGGTTTTTCGTCGTAAAAGGTATCTGAATTCTTCTCACACGTAACTTCTTAATTTAACATCCTCGTCGCCACTTGTTACGTATTTTAACTCTTTATTTACTTAAAAACTACAAAACTATATAGATAACATACATTCATTACAATATATAACGCCATAACTATTTATCCCCCGCCTGCTTTTTAGCGGGAAATTTTTGCGTATACAACAGTATTAATAAGCTTATAAGAAGTTTTTTTTTTAACATGATTTTGATACTACTCACTATTGTTCTGAATAATATCGCTAACAATTTATTTTCCCAGCAAAAATGTGAGTTGAGGTTAATGTATATACGAGCAGTTGAGAGAACATTTTATGTGAGTCATAACTGAACTAAGTATATACCTAATATACTTATCGAATTCTTAGCTTCAGGTGTTCTGCGATTATGTTTATTTAGAAAATGCATAAGTTTGCGCACTTAGCCACAATATGATCTGGCTACAACGGCCAGGCATACGCAAACTCTACTCGTGCTAGCGAGTTGCCGTGCTGTTTGTGTATGCGCAATGCAGCAACTACTTATAAACGATGTTCTTTAGGTTGCACAAGATATTTTTCTAAATGTTACAGTAAATATTAAAAAAAAGACGTTTCATGTAAGTTACAAATATAATGTTGCAAATCTTACGTCTAAGGATTTTTTGTTATGTTTCATTTACGTTTCTTGTTTTATTGGGTTGCAAGAAAATTATAAAAAAGCGTTTCCATATGCGTTAGGAAGGTATATTGTTGCAAATTTTACGGTCTAAGAATTTTTTTGTTATTTTCATATAGGCTCTTTGTTTAGTGGTAAACATATAATATTTTTTATTCAGCACGTAGGTCAAGAAATGTACGTTACTCGGTTCTATTAACTAAAAATATGAATAGTGACTAGATGCTGCGCATCTAGGGTAGAGGTAAGGGTGGTACTTGTGAGAAGCGGTGGTTTTTGAAGTCGGTCCATTCACTTGAAAATCATCTTTATAATGTGCAGTAGTTTTAAGTAGTTTACTTTGTTCTTACTTTTGGAACACCCTGTATAGTTGAAAATATTTTTAGGTTATGCAGCATTGAATTCTGCACAACTTTTGTAGAAAAGTTTTTGTTGTACTTATTATATACACGTGATTCTTGAAGACACCGAATATGAGATTATCTTACTTAGGGCTAATTATATAAATATTCTGCGTTTAAATAAAATGATCCACCCTCATAATAATAACTACAATTCCCAATTTGACGATTTTTATATTTATTAGTTTTATTTATCCTTCGCGAGATCATATTTATAGCCAACGTAAATTCCATAATATTGACAACTCATTAATTTACGTTGCTCGACAAAAAGTTATATTAGACGTTTGTTAGATAAAGCACAAAAAAGCGAGGAAAACACAGCTGATACATTTTGTTTTAATAAGCTAATATATTTTCAGTGCTTATTCCTCCATCTATATTGTCTGCTTATTATATAGATTTTTTTTTTGTCATTTGGCTGACTCGATGTAGGCAGGTATTTCACATACGGTAAACATCAATTTAGTAATAGATAGAATAGAAATAGTATTTTTCCCTATTCCCTTTTTCTCATATTCGTTGTCCCTTTCCGTATCTCTATTCCTTTATCTATTCCGTTTCCTTTTATTCTCTCTTCTTCCTGTTCCTTATTCCCTTTCCTTATTTTCCTATTCCCTTTTCCTTTTCCTATTCCCTTCCCTACTCCCTTTCCCTATTCCCTTTCTCTAATCCTTTCCCTTTTTCCATTCCCTTTCCCTATTCAATTTCCTCCATTCCCTTTCCCTATTTTCCTCTTATCTTCCCTATTCCCTTTCGCCATTCCTCTTTCCCTTTCTTCCATTCCCTTCCCCTATTCCTTTCCCTATTTCTCTTTTCCCATTCTCTTCCTATCTCATCCTCTATTCCTTTCCCTGTTCCCTTCTCATTCTTTCCCTATTCCTTCCCTTTCCCTTTCTCATTTCCTTTCCCTTTTTCATTCCCTATTCCCCTTTCCTATTTCCATTCCCATTCCCTTCCCATTCCCTTTCCCTTCCCTTTCCCATTTCCTTCCCTTTCCCCATTCCCATTCCTTTCCATTCCTTCCATTCCCTTTCCCATCCCTTTCCCATTCCTTTCCCATTCCCTTTACCATTCCCTTTCCCATTCCCTTTCCCATTCCCTTTCCCTTCCCATTCCTTTCCTATTCCTTTCCCATTCCCTTTCCATCCCTTTCCCATTCCCTTTCCCATTTCCTTTTATCCCTTTCCTTTCCCTTCCCTTTCTCCCATTCCCTTTCCTATCCCTTTCCCATTCCCTTTTCCCATTTCCTTTCCCATTCCCTTCCCATTCCCCTTTCCCATTCTTCCTTTCCCATTCCTTTCCATCCCTTTCCCATTCCCTTCCCATTCCCTTTCCCATTCCCTTTCCCATTCCCATTCCTTTTCCCATTCCCTTTCCCATTCCCTTTTCCCATTCCCTTTCCATTTCCCTTTCCATTCCTTTCCCATTCCCTTTCCCATTCCCTTTCCCATTCCTTTCCCATTCCCTTTCCCATTCCCTTCCCTATTCCCTTTCCCATTCCCTTTCCCATTCCCTTCCCATTCCCTTTCCATTCCCTTTCCAATTCCCTTTCCCATTCCCTTCCCATTCCCTTTTCCATTTCCCTTTCCCATTCCCTTTCCCATTTCCCTTTCCCATTCCCTTTCCATTCCCTTTCCCATCCCTTTCCCATTCCCTTTCCATTCCCTTCCCATTCCTTTCCCATTCCCTTTCCCATTCCCTTTCCCATCCCCTTTCCCATTCCCTTTCCCATTCCCTTTCCCATTCCCTTCCCATTCCCTTTCCCATTCCCTTTCCATTCCCTTCCCATTCTTTCCATTTCCCTTTCCCATTCCCTTTCCTTTTAAAACATCCCATAAGTTACAGCTTAAAAAATAGTTGGCGATTTTCCCTATATTTCAATTTTCTTCCCACTTTATTCGCCATTTTATTTTTTCAAAAAATATTATCAGCATCAAATGCAACGATCAAACACCCACAAATGTCTGTTGCAAAATGTCAATTTTTTTAATAATATTCCTCCATTTTGCGCGCTATCATGTATTTGATTCTATATTCGCAAATAGTGGCCCAAAAAATGCATAAGTCTCAAGCCTTCAAAAAAAAATTGCGTTTTCTTTAATATTTCAAAAGTCTCCTGCCCCCATATTGCGTTCCGCCATTTTTATTTTGCCAAAAAACTAATATCAGAATCAAATTTAGCGACCTCAAAAACGCTTGCATACGAAGCGTCTGTTGCAAAATGTTCTCCTATATTTCAAAATTTTCTCTTCAATATTGAATCCTCCATTTTATTTTCTAAAAAACTCTTGTAAGAATCGAAATTCAGCACTACAAAAGCTTTGAACACAAATATCTGTTGCAAAAATGCCATTTTTTTTAATACTCTTCTTCCGTTTTTAATCGCGCCATCTTGTTTTGATTCTAATATTCGCAAATAGTGACCCAAAAAATCGTGTAAAAATCCCCGATATTATGTCTGCTATTTTATTTTTCTACGTAAAATTTAAAAATGTGGAATAATATATAGAAAGTCTTTTTCCTAAAATCAAAAATAGAACTGTAATCAAAGACCAAGTCTTCGGATGGACAGTCTATATAGTCAAAAATATTTTAAGTTATGCCCTATTTCCAATAATTCCAAGTTTAAAAATTGAATTTCCCGCTGTTATTGTGACAATATTTTATAACGTTTTCGACTTACCGCATTCTTATGCACTAATTATGTTTTTATTTTAATATACACTATTAATAAAAGCGATAGATACATACATTCTCCACGCGTAGTGTAATAAATCGAAGACGCTGTAGATTTCATGCATTAAAAATAAGATAATATGTGCTATGAGAAAGTTAATAGGCATTTGACGAAATAAATAAAACAAATATTCCGTGTGTAGCTTCGCTTTAACATAAAATATGTTTTAATTTCATTATAAAACGAATATTAATTCATTGAGCCAATATGTGTGTTTGGTTTTTTTTATTTACTGAACTGTTACTTGCTTTGACTCCTTTATATTCATTTCATAATAATTTTGCGAATTGACAATTCATTTATGAATGCTCTACCTCTTCGCTGCGCGCGCAGTTAAACCACTTTCATTCGTATCGCACCGACTCTTCGGTTATCTTATATTTTTACGCGTTTGTGCAACGGAAATTCCACTTACGTTTAATCACGTCAGATCACGTTAATATTTGTTTGGTCGTACACTTTTCTAAAATCAGCCTAGCTGGGACATCTATAGTACGCCAGCGAACTATTCTTGCCCATATATATTATATATTTTTTATATTTAACAAAATAATTAACTAAATACTTTTTGTAATATAATAATAGTTTTACCAAAACAATTTCACATATACTTAATAGATGTTTTCTTGTTCGTATTTTCAATATTATTATTAAGGAAGTTTTGAAATCAAAAATCTGATCTACATATTTTACATAAAAATTCTAAAAACTGTAATTCGATTTGTGTCGTCATAAAAAGCAATGAAAATAAAACATTAAGAAAGAATAACTATTTAAAGGTAGGTAACAATTTTGAAAGTGTATGTTTTTTAACAGTTTGCTAATATAAATTGCCAGTGGGCATTTATGTTTGATAAATTATTTTATAGATCTACATTAATTTTTTTTTTTATAAAACTAAACCTTAAATACTCTTTGCAATCAAAGTAATGGCTTCAGTAAATTTATTTCTTCAAATAATTATATACGATACACTTGAAGTTTTTTATAAACTACAAAAGGAAAGTATATTTGTATCCTGACAGTCGTAGCGACAACTAATCCCCTTGTTGTTATGCGCCAAACGTACCGCGCAAGCCTTTCGGTCAGAGATTAAACATTCGCAGAATTTTACTTGGTTTCCGCCAAATAATGTAGTATTAAAATTCTTAGAATCTGCACACGCGCAATCGCTGGTAGATTAAAGGAGATATGTGTCTTTCCTTGCGTTTCCCAATGGCTTATTTTCCCTATGTCGATAGGGATGTAGTGATAGTGGATGACATAGGAAAATGTCATCTTTTGTTGTAGTCGATCGTTACTTATTGTGTACGTATTATATACATACAATTCTGTGATTCTTGAAGACACCGAATATGAGATTATCTTTACTTAGGGCTAATTATATAAATATTCTGCGTTTAAATAAAATGATCCACTCTCATAATAATAACTACAATTCCAATTTGACGATTTTTATATTTATTATTATTATACTGACGCTCGCAAATAATAAAATTTTGGATATCATTAATACTGTCGTTGTTATGTATTAAGATGAAAGTATCGCGCAAACTCTAACCAATTCCCATAATTTCCATTAAAATTAGGCAAAATAATTTGTGGCAATTTTATGTTATTTAATACACTAACTTCTGATACATGAATAGATTCAGCATTGTTAGCACCTGCGTCAACGGTTCTTCATACGAATTTTACTTTAATTTTAGCGTTGGTCAGTAATTTATAAAAAATTATTCTCAATTGTTCGCGTTCTGTAACTTTGTAATTTACTATCGCTGTGCAATACTTCGAATTCGCGCTGTACTTCGTCAAATGTTGTAATAAATTTCAAATCGAGAAAGACGTATTTTCAGTTCTGTTACTACGGGAATTTTGTCTGTTTGCGTAATTTTATTAGAAAAATTCGTTAAATACTTTTCAAACAATGTTATTTGCGCTTTCATACACGCACCCTTTTTATTAATGTTCTATCGACATTGTACGTTTTTAAATGTGTATATATCAATTCTGAATGTTGTTTTGCACTGTAATAATCGAAATAGCGAAAGGAAAAAAGGACTTACATGTAACGTTAATGGAAAGTCACCACGTGTTTTTTGTGGAAGATGGCGATGTGCGGTATTCGTTCTACCCGTGTGGCGTGTGGATGTTTTTCGATGTTTTAATGCTTTCGATCTTCGTACTGATGGTTCTGAGTACCAACGTGCGAATCCGACTCGTTTGAACCAAAATGTTGTGTTTTATTGAAAGAAAAGATTTGAAACAGATGTTTTAATAGCACTCAAAATAAAACGATGTTTCGTAATGACGTGTATTAGTGGACTGTGTCTGACGACTGAGAAACATAATACAACGTGCCGTTGGGCATGCGCATAATACAAACCGTAAAAAAAATAACATAACATTCTAACAGTTTATATTTTAAAATGTTCCGAATATAATAAATATTAAAATACAAATTATTCACAACTACCAATTAATGTAATTCAAATGCAGCTTGGCTTTGAAAAAGCCCGTTTTAAGTGAAATTATTTTATCTATCTTGTCGCCATCTAGTAGCGCTCGTGTTTATTTCTACAATCGTAACGAAGTGTTTTCGTGGTTTTTCTAGAAAATTGAATCGTGAAAACACCTTAACGCTTTTAAAATATGTTCCGTAACCCCGTCCGGATTTTCTAAACTTACCTTTCGCATTAACAAAACGACCCTACGGTCGAAATCGATTTTAATATAATAATAATAATGATATATGTGGCGCCATCTATGCTCCTATGTGACGATTATTTGTACCGTCGTTATAATCTTGTAGTGAAAAACACACCACTATAAATCGACTCATTTTGAGAAAAATATCGCGTTTCGACCTTATTTTAGGGTTCGAACCGTAAGAGGAAACATGTAAGAACTGTTTTCGACGTCGAGCCCACTTTCAAGTGCCACCATAGCGTAGCAGCGATCGTACGAAATAGCCTAACTTTGACGTTCGAAATCCATCGAAATCCGCTTCGATGAACATTTCTCGGTCTTGCAAGGGCGTTCGTTTCCCACCGCCTACTACGATCTAATTGTTGGGCGAATTTTCTCCTCTTTTCCTACTTTTAATTATTAATAACGATACGCCTATTCCCGTGCCATCCGCACTACCCGTTGGCCCGTCTATTATTTCCCTTTTAATCGCACGCCCGTCTGAAGCCTTAGTTAAGAAACTTTTTCACGCCAAATTTACACGCTATAGATAGGGCGACGCCTATGGTGTGCGACAGAGAGTAGAAAAGGACACACCTGTCGCCTTTTATTATTATTAAAATTGAAAATTTGAATCTGTGTTTGGTTAGAATCTTGTTTAATTTATATATTGTTCCATGGCAATTGTGTTGTAATGATGTAATTGTTCCTTCTGAAGATTTAGATACGAACGTGTTAGTGATATGAAAGAAGTTGTTGAAGAAGGGAATTTTTATCATTTGTTGCTATGTTGTAATTTACCGGACAATTAACATTAAAATAAAAATTAAATAACACCCTTAAAATCATTTCGCCATAATTCTAATTTTAATTTTAATCTATTTCACAACAACCTAGAAAAGATTCCCTGTTTGACATCATTTATTTACTACAAGATATTAATCACAAACTGTCTAGTTTTAATTACTACATGTTACTTCCTTACAATACACATGTTTCTGAAAGAACCGTTAGTATTAGGCGTCCACATAATCCGTGGATGATAGATTCCCTGTAAGCAATGATTAAATTGTGTAATCGTATACTAAAAAAAAAGTATCAACAATCCAAATCTGATGAGAATAAGACCTCATATTGTAGTCTTAAAAAATATATCAACACAGCAATCAAGAAAGAAGAAAAAATACACATTAACCGTCAGTTGCAACATAATAATTCCAAAGAACTTTGGAAGGGCTAGAAAATATCTTATTCTAGCTTCTTTTTTAGACATATACCGTGTTTTCATTATTCATGTCCTGGTGAAGCCTTTTACCTTGTTCATCACCAACAGCACCCAGGTTTTCTAGGGAAAAAAAATCTAAGTGTGAGTGTAGAAAATGGGACGAGAAGTCCCAGTGCGCCCTGGAACACATTTACGTACGAAAAAATTATGTCACATCTTATTACCAGCAAACAATAGGAGAAATTCAACAATTGGTAGGGAATAATTTTATTTATATCATGGTAGATGAAAGTACGGATAAGTGTGGCCGTTATATTGCCCATTTGTTAATAGGAATTCTTCATGAAGATATTGTAGGTAAATCATATTTAATTTATTGTAAAGAACTTCAAAAAACAAATAATATTCAAGAAGATTTATCAAATTTCTTTTTACCTGGAAGTATACCTTGTGAAAAATCTTTACTAATGTTGTCGGACGCTGCACCGTACATGATAAAAGCCGCGCAACATTTAAAATTTTTTTATAGTAACATTATTCATACCACTTATTTAGCTCATGGGTTCAATCGTGTAGCCGAAGACATTAGGAATCAATTCCCTTTGATTAATGATTTAATTAGCAATGTCAAGAAAGTATTTTTAAAAGCACCTTTACGAATCCAATTTTATAAGGAACGACTTCCCGATGTTAAGTTACCTCCTGAACCGATTATTACGAGATGAGGTACATGGTTAGAGGCTGCAATTTTTTTCGCTGACAATTTTGAAGGAATAAAAAATGTAATTCTTGAAATCACTGCTGACTGCATTGCTCTAGAAAACTGTAAAAAGATAGTAACATCAACAGAATTGCTACAAAACCTTTGTATATTAAGTCAAATTATAGCTTTGTTTCAAGTTCCATTCGTAAACTAGAAACGCAAGGGATGCCGCTCTCGGAATCAGTCGAAATAGTAGACGAATTTGATATGCTATTTAAGAAGGTTAAGGGTACAATAGGTAAATTCTATATACGATAAATTTAAAAAAGTTATAAATAAAAATGCAGGGTATTTGAAATTGAAGAAAGTTAAGAAAATTTTGGAAGGTGAAACAGTAAACTATTTCGACTTTAATTTTAGTTTAGAATGTATTGCAAAGTTAAAAAATGCACTAATTACATCTGTGGATGTTGAAAGAAGCTTTTCTATTTCGAAACATATGTATTCTGATAGAAGACAAAACTTTCTTTTACACAATTTTGAAAAACATTTAATTATAAATTGTTTTAGAAATATGTTGTGAAAAAATTGTGTGCAATAAAGTTAATATGTTTAAATTTCTGCTGTTATTTATTTTATGTAAAAATTTTGCATATTGTCGCAATTTTTTTGCATATATGCCCCAGGTTTATGCATATTTTCTCAAAAATCGATGCATATATATGCGCATATATTCCAGTTTTTTTGCATATAATCCGGTCTCTACTAATCACATTTACGGTGATTTATTTAGTGGTCAATATCTTTCTTTTAACCTCAAATTTTATAATATTGTTCTTTTTGTTCTATTGTATTTTAATATCATTGTATGCATTTGGTCTCAATATTTTCAACATCTGTGTTATTTTTCTACGTCTTGGTAGACTTTTTTACTTATCTTCCCAGACTGTTTTTGACGCATTCGTTGTTAAACTTGCGTATAATGTTCTCGACTCAAGTAACGATAGATTTTGACTAATTTACTGGTTTGTAAGTGAATTATTTATTGTATTTTATCTTAATTTTATCTATATCATTGTCCTTACATTTTAGTCTGCCCTGAGGAAGATAACAACAACATTTTAACGAAATAACCAATCCCAAAATCTATTAAATAATACTTTAAAACCCAGGAAAGTTAATGGCTGTTGAAATTTTAATTATACACGTAAAATAAATAATTAGGTATATTTGTTTTCATATGCCAGACATTAATTAGATATAACATTTTATACATAAAAAGACAAAATTCCGTTATATGCTCTTGGTATATATAACTTGATTTTAAAGTTAACATTTATACAAATTTATCTGAGAAATATGCCTTTTAAATTTAAATTTACGGTAGAAATATTCGAATAAAACCACTCGGCATTTTACAGGGTAAGATAGCGTTGGCAATTTTAAACTGCTGTGCATTTTACCTGGTAAATTTTATTCATAAAATGTCACTTGCGCGTTTAATATCAACCCCGCGTCTGGAGGCCTCGCATACTTTGGTGACATAGTTTAATTCGCAACTTAGCGGTGACGTGCCGACAAAGTACCGGTCAGGAATACTCTTTGGTAATTAATTAAGTTTTCCATTGCCGTTTTGCGTTATATTTTTCATGAGGCAACTGTGCAAAATGCGGAATTCCATACGCTTAAATTATACAAATATTTCTGTTTTAGAAAAGGTAACAACGTTTTACGCTAACGTCTCCGTAATTAGTGTAATATCTCGAACTCGCATGAAACACCTTTTAAAATAATGTGCAACTCTTATTGTGACGACACTAGTACAAAATTGATATACCTGAACATACACAGAGATTCAAAATGATTGTCAATTCCGCTCCTATAGATAGTAACAGGGTGTAGGTATATGCCGCGTGTTTGTAATGAAGGTTTGAACTAAGTCAGTGTTGGAACATAAGAAAGTAAACGGATCTGTCATAAATATGGAAAACGTAACCTATATTTGAACTCGCATTATATAAACGACTATGGATTGGTGTTTCTGCTTGTAAAAATGAAATGTAATTAATTTAACTTTACTAAATTATGATTTTACAATTCAGTACTAACTGGGTGTTTAACTAATTTATTTATTACTTTAAATTATAACATGCAATTAGTATAATTATTAAGTGACAAAACTGCATCTCTCAGTTCTTCTGTGGTATGCATGCGTTTCTATAGATCCTATTTTAAGATAGCCGAACATGAAGTAATCTAATGGGTTAGATCAGGCGATCTTGGTGGCTATCTTTGCTCTAACAAACCTGTCAGCAAAAAACTGTTGAAGATATTGGCAGGTTGTCGAGCAGTATGCTGGAGCATTATCGTAATGAAAATAACCTGCTTCAAGCTCATTTTCTTGTAACTCTGCAATAAACGATTCCAACATCTGTTGTAATGTTGGGCTGTTACAGTTTCCTCGAAGAAAATTGCCCTATTATTCGTTGCCTTGACATAGCTAACCAAACTCCAACTTTTTACGGATACAATTGCGTTTCTTTAAATTCGTGTGATTTCGCAGACCAGATACAATAGTTTTGTAATTGATATAGTCTGTTAGATAAAACCAGGCTTCATCCGAGGAAAAATGATTTGTTTAGCAAGTCATCGTCCCTTAAATTGTTATTAAACCAATGACAGTATTCCAATCGCCTATCGTGATCTAATGGTAATAATTCCCTGTACCGTATAAACTTTATAGGGATGAAAATGTAACTTTCTTTTGACAGCTCATTGCCGCTGAAGTGTATGATAAGCCTATAAAATTATAAAATGTAATAAACTATTTCACTTAATGTTAATATTGATTTTTTACCTGTTTGTTGAGCTATTACCACAGACAAATTCCCTTATTTTCTTACAGTATTCAGAAATACTATTGTTGTGATATTAGATGTAAATATAAACGATTGAAAAAAATTAAGATAAATAATCGAAAGATACTACAACACGCACGCCAATGTCGCTAAATGTCAAGAAAATTCATTTAATGTATGAAATTTGTATGTAGCTAACTTCGCTCATTAAATTGGTAATAAGTATAGATAAATTTTTCCGGAAAGCAGTTTTTGTCTTAAGACAATCATTTTGAATCACATGGTATATCACTTTTTTTAAATTTACTACTACATAACAATTGATTCATTAAACTTTGTTTTTTTGTGGTTGCAGGTGAATTAATGGGGATTTAGCGGAAAACGTAAATAAAATTCTTCTAAACAAAGGTGAAAACAATTACTCAAGTTTCCTATGTGCACACATCAGCTTTTTAATTTTTCTTTTTCTTTCATTTTAAATAAAGCTAAATCATTCAAAGTTGTAGATTAAGATTAGATTAGGATTGGGGTGGCCTATGGACCTGTTTCACCGCGACCTTTTCAGATCTATTGTGAGCCCCTTTTGTTCTTAGAGGACGCTCTCTAATCTTGCCCTCTTAATTAGGCCTATCATCTTTGAGAGCGGCTTCTTTATGTAGCTACTAGCTGTGGGGTTCTCCTCACCCAATACTAGAAACCTTGTCCTCGCCAGGCCTTCACATTGGCACAGCACATGAACTGATGTTTCTTCCTCCTCTTGGCAGTATCTGCAGGTTGCGTCATCTGCCAGGTCTATAATGTACATATGCCTATTCAGTCTGTAGATCTACGATCATTTTGACGAGTCTTCCTGTCTTTATTTATTAGATCTCTCATGAATTCAGGCCTCTGCTCCTTTAGGAACTCTGTTGCCTGTCTTTGTCCCGGTGACTCTTGCCACCACTCTCTGAACTGATTATGTATCCATTCATTGATGGATTTTTTAATTTGCGATTCGGTAGTGCCGAAAGAGGGGTCGGCTCCAACGAATGACCTTGACGAACCTCGCCTGGCCAGATCGTCCGCCGCCTCATTTCCTCTCACGCCCGAGTGACTAGGGACCCATCAGGCCAAGGATAATTCCTTTGGGTGCCCACCTCATTTAGGGCGCTTGCACAGTCCCAAATCAGCTTAGAGACCACGCTTGTGGAGCTAATCGCTTTAAGTGTGGACTGACTGTCAGAGAAGGTAGCGAGGCTTTTACCTGGCTCGGTACATCTTTATATTTCTCGGACACAGTGGTGTATTGCAGCAACCTCACTCAGCTTGGAACACAGTCGTGTCTTTGCTGAAGCTTACCGAAAGAACCTTTTTAGGCTTCTTAGCGTATATTCCCGCTCCAACGCCGTAGTCTGTTTTAGAGCGGTCTATATACCAGTTTGAGTCCACTCTTACCGGAGTACCTGTCTCCCAGTCCTTCTTATCTGGTATTATAACCTGATATTTTCTATCTAGGTTAAATTTTTGAACCATGGCATCACATGGCATTCCTAAAAGGGATGCCTCCTTGAGTTCGTCTAACAGTTTTTTTTATAGTCAGCGCCGTGCGATTTACTTATCGGTACTTGACTATGCAATTCTAAGTTGTAACCTTGATAATGAAATTTTAAAATATATTCATATATTCATGTTTATTCAACTGTCAATACATTCTTAAGAAAATATTTTTACTTCTATCCAATAACGAAATTCAATAATTGTGCAAATAAAGTTAATGTTTTTGTTTTTTTTCATGAAATGTCAATGCTTGAATGTCACACTATCACAATTATTAGGCATCGTATATTTAACGTTAAGGATGGCGTATTATTCATACCACTTGGTCATGGGTTCAATCGTGTAGCCGAAGACATAAGGAATCAATTCCCTTTGATTAATGATTTAATTAGAAATATCAAAAAAGTATTTTTAGAAGCACCTTTACGAATCCAATTTTATAAGGAGCGACTTCCCAGTGTTAAGTTGCCTCCTGAACCGATTATTACAAGATGGGGTACATGGTTAGAGGCTGCAATTTTTTTCGCCGATAATTTCGAAGGAATAAAAAATCTAATTCTTGAAATCACTGCTGTCTGCATTCCTCTAGAAAAACTGTAAAAGATAGTAACATCAACAGAATTGCTACAAAACCTTTTGTATATTAAGTCAAATTATAGCTTTGTTTCAAGTTCCATTCGTAAACTAGAAACGCAAGTGATGTCGCTCTCGGAATCAGTCGAAATAGTAGACGAATTTGATATGCTATGTAAGAAGGTTAAAGGTACAATAGGTAATTCTATATAGGATAAATTTAAAAAAGTGATAAATAAAAATGCGGAGTATTTGAAATTGAAGAAAGTTAAGAAAATTTTGGAAGGTGAAACAGTAAACGATTTCGACTTTAATTTTAGTTTAGAATGTATTGCAAAGTTAAAAAATGCACCAATTACATCTGTGGATGTTGAAAGAAGCTTTTCTTTTTCGAAACATATGTATTCTGATAGAAGACAAAACTTTCTTTTACACGATTTTGAAAAACATTTAATTATAAATTGTTTTAGAAATATGTTGTGAAAAAATTTTGTGCAATAAAGTTAATGTTTAAATTTCTGCTCTTATTTATTTTATGTAAAATTTTTTGCATATTGTCGCAATTGTTTTGCATATATGCCGCAGGTTTATGCATATTTTCTCAAAAATCGATGCATATATATGGGCATATATTCCAGTTTTTCTTTGCATATAACCCGGTCTCTAATTATTACAATTTAATATGTAAGTTAACATTGGTTTTTCTATGGTGGTTAATATTATTAGTTTCGGGGCAGTTGCATCCTTTTTTTCCCATTTTACTTTCTGAGTACTATCTGTGGGACAGAGCTTCTCACCATTTACAATGCCAAATACCTGTTTAGCTTTTAAAAATATATTAATCTGAAATTTCCACACCTTGAAATTTGTCGAGTCCTTTAGCATGTCAATTTTTATATTTTCTCCAGCCATTTTTCTTACTTTCTTCTTAATTCTAACCACACCTTTCTTGTCTTCCTTTTTTACTTTTACTGTTCACCTTTTTATTTATTACTTTTCATTTGGCACTATTTTTAATGTCCCTTCCAACCTGGGCCCATAACATGTTCGAGAAAACTAACACTTTATTTATAAACGTTTATTAAAACAATACAAAGACAGGAAAAAAACACGTTGTTTACTACATTCAACGAACTATATTTGTAACATATTGTGTTTAAAGTTTTTGCACTAACTACCTGACCTATTTTGACTGTCCCAGTGACCAACTATATTTATTTCATATTTTATAAATATTTAAAAAATATTAAATCTTTCTTGAATATTAGTTATATTAATATAATATGCATAAAATATATTATGGAAAATATATTAGGAAAACATTTAAAAAATATATATGTTATGTAGCATTAATAATATTATATTGCAAATGTTTTCTCAATATATTTTTCATAACTCTGCAAGAATATTTTGCTTTGTATTTCTGTAAATATTTATTCATATAAAAAAAAAAAGATTTGTATTTTTGCTTTTGTACATTGGTGGCGTAGGACGAATAATATAAATGGTAAAATATGCATACATATTAAGTAGGTATGTACCTATTAAAATTATAGTTTAAAGATTAAATTAGATTAATATATATCTAATATGATTTAACTAGTATCTAAGTGAGCGCTGTAACTTTTCTATTAATATATCTGCGTTTTGTATTATATTATTTGTAATATTTGTAAGTTGCGAACGTCAACACAACACCTCTATTCATTACGGTGCCAGTGTTATATGATTTAGTATTGTTTATGCGTCTATGGATTAGGTACATAGAATGCATACGCGCACGTGCGTATCATCAACATTTTCATTCGTTTGTCGTTACATGTTATAGTTATATAATAGTATACGATTAATGCAGATTAGGGTTAACTGTGTAATTAATTGTTGCGGGGTGTGTTTTAGTGTTGTGGTGACTACGAGGTAAGCAAAACTATGAAATGTCATGGCATTTATAAGATAATTGGAATGCTAAATATCGCTATGTACAGAAATCGTTTAATAATATAATTGTAGGAATTTTATGCATCATATATGTACTGCATCTACCAGATAAATTGCTAGTTGATTTGCTTAAGAGATTCATCTCGGTAGATAAGCGTCATAATCTCAAATAGAGGTTAGAATACGTTGTGTTTGTATTATTGTTGTACGTAGAATGTTTTCAAATATTATGAAATAAAGTAGAAATAAGTATCGTAAGTATTAGAATGTAGCTTACCACTCCAATTATTGTTAATGCCTCCAAATGTATTAGTAGGTGTTGATAATGTTGTACGATGCGTTTTATTCATGTATGATCTAATACAATTGGCATTGTTTTAGAGGCTTACAGGAAACGCAAGGAACATATGAAAAAAGCCATAGGGTTGGTACCTGGCACCAACCAGGCTAGACTTAAAAATGAGTATTTTTCATTTTATTGCTTATTCAATAAAATTGATAATAAATACATTTTTTTTTATTTAGAACACTTCAATTAAAAAATAGTGATTAATTTGATAAACCTTCAGTATACCTTAAAAGATGTCCAGAATTATTGATGATTAACTTGTATATGGTGAGTGTGAAAAAACAAGTTCTTGCCTTTTAGACAACTCTATGTATGTTTCAACTTTTTGTTATCGACGTTATACATTCTAAATAACCAAGAACAATTTTAGTTCATTTTGACAAATTAAATAGATTGCATAAAAAATCTCAATTTCATTTAAATAATATTTTACAAATATTTTAGAAAAAAATATTGCACTTACATTAATTTTAAAATATGGAATAAATATTTTAATTGAATATTTTATCTATATTTAGAAAAAAAATATGAAAAATATATTCAAAAACCTCTCACGAAAAATATTTATAAGATATATTTTTAAAAATATCTATGTAATATTTCTGGTTGTTAGGGTTATCACCATTTTCCTCAAGAGCTATAGTGCCCTCATCTAACTGTGCTTCTAAATTAATACTACTCATACAAGTTGCATTTTACGTTTATCTTTACAACTCCAAATGCATCTATCAAGATGTGCCAGTATATACTCTAATACCAATACTATAATAACAACAATCATAGATGGGTAACTATAAATTATCGCCTACACTAATATCAAATCTTTTTTTTTCATATATATATATATAGAATACGCTTCTAAATTGGGATTTGAGAGCATTTGGGATGGTGTATTATTGACCTTTCTACTATTCCCATATAGAAACCGGAAAAATAAGGCTGGGTCCGTACACACAAACAGCTACGTTTATACCTCTGCGATGCGATGCGTCCTTATTAAGGCGATCAACACGGTGTGCGTATTTATTATACCAGGAAGTATCTGGTCACCGTGGCTAACACTTTAACTATTACGTTGTTACCATTTGATCGGCTCCTGACATTTAATTTTTCTAATTATGTTTAATTAATTTCGGCGCTGCCACGGTGAAAATGTATCTTATAATAATGACGTCTGTCTTTCTCTAGACATCCGTCATCGGACGCGGAATTATTAATCGCAATTCCTCGTCGGTTCACGTAATTTTTTTTTTCTTTCCCGCCCGCTAGAGATTACCGTGTCCTCCCGTGTGTCTCAAAGGAAATTATAATGTATACCAATTAACTGGTTCGATTTCCTCGAGTAACGTGAAACATGATTTTGTCGAAGCGCATCCTGGTTTGCTGGCTCCGCTTCGACTAAAGGTAGCGTGTGAACTGGTGAAAGTGCTAGATGACATTATTCTGTCGGGTACGATACGGGTTTGTAATACAAGCACACACACACAGAAACATCACATATGGCCGCATAATCATACCCATTACCTCAGGGCAACCGTGTACTGCACATACATAACTATAACCATCGTTTCCAACTACCTATGTATATTTTTTGCGCGTCTTTCTGCAACCTAATGTATTTCTTATGCCTTTCGCGCACTTGTATTATATGCGCCCAACTACAAAGGTCACATATTATAACCATAACAAAAGTAACAAGGAAACGCCGACAACCGCAAAAATTCTGATTTTTGGGAAACTATAGAGGCATTCTGTTCGAAGCCCAATCCTTGGATTTTGGGGTATAGCTTCTTCAAAAATTTACACAATTTTCATATTTTTGTGAATGAGGATTTAGGCGTAAACCATGGTAACTGGCAATTTGGTCAAAACTGAGTTTGTCTGTGTAAAACATAGTAAATATTGTTGTTATATTAATACAAAGATGTTAATGTATTTTTAAAATAACTTTATGAAACTATAACTGTCTCTCTGTCCTCAGTGCTGCCACACTCTCAGGGGTGCCAACTGTTTACATATGCGCAACACAATGAATTAATTGATATGTTTAGTAGTTACGACCTGCTAAAACAAACCTACCCACACGTATCTGTGATATGGCGGCCAAATGTTTAGACAATATTATTGTAAATTTTGATGATGACAATTTTTTTGCATCCTGTAAAGATTTTGGTTTGTCTGACCATTGTGCTCAGTTAGCTATTCTTCGTTTTTGCTTTCAGTCACCAGAAAAGACCTATCTCTATAAAAGAACATTTTGTGAAAATTCTTTCAATAAATTTTAAACTATTAAAACTTAAAAACTATTTAGAAAAAGAAACATGGCTGTCAGTTTATGAGCACGATTGTCCTGACTAAGCGTTTTCTCAATTTATATCTATATTTAAATATTATTTTGATATCTGCTTCCCGATGAAAAAAAATTATTTGCAAAAAAACAGACTTTCTAGCTTTCAATGGATTACACCTAACATAGTTGAATGTAAAGATAGATTGTTATTTTTAAAAGAAATGAGCCTAGAAGATTTCCTATATTTCAACCTGTATTTAATAATTACTCGAGATTTTACAAAAAATATATTCGTGAAAGTCAAATAACATAACGATATGTGTATCACAAATTCAACTAATAAATTGAAAGCTATTTGGTCTTTAGTTAATGATAAAAGATTACAACTTTCAAAAAAGGACACACTACCTGAAATTTTTATTTCCACTGAAGAAATGTGCGAGAGATTTAACAACCACTTTTCCAATCTGGCAAATAATATAATTATGGATAATAACCATCCTGGTGCCATCGAATTCCATGAATTTGATAAATATATATCCAATTTCGATAAATCTTGTTTTCTGTCTCCTGTTATTGACGCTGATTTAGTCAACATAATAAAAAAATTGAAGAGAGCGGCTTCTGTAGGTGATGATGGCATTAATACCGCTATTGTTAAGAGTAGCTACAATTATTTTTTGTCTGTACTTACGTATTTGATAATTTTTTCTTTAGAGAAAGGCATTTTCCCTTCCGAATTAAAAGTTGCTGTAATCAAACCTATTTTTAAGAAAAGAGGTAACAGCAATAACTTAAATGACTGTAGGCCAATTAGCTTGCTCAATGTATTCGCCAAAATATACGAGTCCGTAGTTAACAACAAATTGATTGACTATTTTGTAACTAACAATATCTTTAGTTCCAGTCAACATAGGCTTTTGCCTAATTAGAGCATCAACATAGCTTTAAATAACATAGTCACATTAATTTATTCTTCCTTAGACAAATCTCACGTGTGTGCAAATTTATCAATTAATCTGGAGAAATACAGTGTAAGAGGACTTGCAAAGAAATGGTTTATAAGTTACTTATCTGATCGTTCCCAAAAGGCGGCTTGTAAAAATGTAAAATCAAAACCAGTAAAAATGGAAGTTGGTATACCGCGGGGATCTGTTTTAGGGCCAACTTTCTTTTTAATATTCATCAATGACCTTCCTAAATATGTAAACACAAACAATGTAATCTTATATGCGGATGAAATAAACATTGTCACCACTTCTAATAACAGCAACATTGTATTTCAAAAAATAGAATCGCGCTTTATCTCGGTCAATAGCTGGGCCTCTTTAGATAAAATTGTAATCAACAAAGATAAAACAAATCTAGTATTATTTAAAACCAAAAACAACATAAATCAAAATATATCTTCATTGCAATTGCTAAATTTTTCTATACCAGTAAGTGACACAACTAAGATACTTGGCCTAATTTTTGAAACTGCCTTAAGTTGGAAAACCCATGTTGACTTTCTTAGCAAGAATTTAGCACGGGTAAATTATTCGTTGTATCATCTAAACAGAGTTGTTAGTATGGATGTATTGAAAACGGTGTACTATTCAGATTTTTTTTTTAGATTGAAGTATGGTGTTCTTTACTGGGGTGCATCCAGTGCAGCACAAAGGATTTTACGGTGACGTTCTACACTAACAATTGTTTTGAGAATAAAATAATTTTGTAATACTTCTAATACCTTCTTGGGATCTTTCTTATCCTCCGAGGAAATTTCTAGAGTTTCTAATACATACTTCTAACTTCTTCACCCATACAGTGTATTAGAACTGCAGCTTCCATCTCCTTTGTTTTATTGTTTGCTTCAATAGCTACCATATATGTTTCATAATTACTTCTAAATTTGCGCCAATTTGCTGCTAGATTACCAATCATATTAATTTCTTTTGGTTGCGACAAAAACTCCATTTTGTTTTTTTTTCCGTTGACTCTTGTGGTTCGCTTTTTTTCCTTCTATTTTGAGTTGCTTCAACTTCTTTCGTGTTTTTTTGGCTTTCTTCTTTTAATTTATTGACTGCACTATGTTATATTAATACAAAGATGGCAATGTATTTTTAAAATAACTTTATTGAAACTCTCTCTGTCCTCAGTGCTGCCAACAGTTTACATATATGTACACTTATAACAATTATGACAAATGACAAAGCAGATTTCAATTCGAATTTTGAACAAATGTTAGTAGATCGATGCTGTTCGATATGTAAAATGTGGTATGTGCACAAGATGGCTGCTTCCTCCACAATTTATTTGTGAAAAGCTTTAAGGGTTATAGTGCAAAATCATGCCGACAAGTTATGGTATCCAGACATCTTAGTTAAGAAAAATATCAACAGATCGTATCAAGTTAAATTAGACAGCACCTTGAATGTGACTACAAGGAACAGAAAATTCATAAAACCTTTTACAGACACAGAAGATGGTGAAGATGTTGCGGATGATATCTAAGTATACATATATGAAGAAGTTTTTGCAAGTTTCTATGTATAATACAACAGTAATAGTGATAAAATATCAAACTATCAATTAATATTGAGACAGACCATGTAGAAAAAGAAGTGTGGCAGGTCCATAGTTTTCCGATTTCAATTCATTACATTATATTTTCCTATCCCACCATGCGTATTTTTTGGCAATTCTGCGCAAAAAAAAAAGATTCTCTCTAACACTCAAAAGATAATCTTGCCCATTTATAAGCGTTCATATAGATTATCTTGTTCGTTTAATTTATGACTTGGGATGTCAGAAAAATTCTCATTGAAATGTGCTTTTGTGGTGTGACAATGATATATAAATGCCTCGTGGACATGCAGCGTATGTATCGTACGGGCAAGCAGTGAAAGTATTCTTTTGTACCGACGCCGTTTTACAAAATACAAGACCGATGTATCTTCTTGTCTGTAAACCTGTACAAGCTCCACTTGTTTTCTAATTCTAATATAGTTATTTGAAGAGAAAGCTCCGAGGCCGGGGATGTCGTTCGAATAGTTCACATAATGTTTCAGAATGATCTGATAAGTGACAATTGACGCTGCAGCAAGTGCCTGCCGCGCAGCAAGGGACCGCTTTCAAATCTGATTGTGAATCACGATCGAAATGAAAACATTCCACCGGTTTACATTCGTTCACCTTGTGCTTGCTCTTCTATGTGTGCCCTTTTTTGTTCTTTACACCGCACCTAGTCTTTATTAATTAGCGTGTTCGATGTTTACATTCTTTTACTTAACGCGGAAGACACTTGAGTGAGTACGTTTTTTTATACGATGGATTTGTTAAGGCAAATATTTGGTATTGTCACGTCATGGACGGGTGTATTTACATGGGAACAGTGACAACCAGAAAATTCGGGTTTCAATAAAAAAAAAATCTGTAACTTTTTAATTCGTGAAAATTATAACTTGTCACTTTTACTGTAATGAGAATATATATTTATGCTATAACATTATAATAAATAGGAATTTAACTGTTAATAGCAAAGAGAAAAGATGTGGGAATATGTGAGTAAATTTCTGCGAAATCCTAACATTTGCATGAATATATCTTACTTACAATTACTAAATACTACTTTAATATTTTATGTGCTATATTACTAATATTTATAATACCAAAATATTCATCAGGAAGAAAAATTGTAGTAGAATAGTTCTTTGTTGATTATATTTCACACTACTTGGCCCCTCCACGATAAGTAATAACCCTTTTACCTTCCTTCTACAAAGCAATTCTGCTGATGAACAAGCATTTTCTGTTCGTGAATTTCCGTACTCTAATGTTAATTGCTCTTTCTTCATCAATTGCTTGATCGCTTATATATGTCCTCTACTTAAACCATTATGCGGAAAAAGAACTACTTTATCTCAACCCTTCTGATGTTTGTAAACTCCAAAAATCTTGCCCAAATTATTAATTTTCCAAAAATATATAAAAAATGTAGTAATTGCTATTAATTTAAAACTGATACTAATTCAATTAAGTAGTATTTTATTGCAAATTGTACATCAAATAACATTTATTCATTTATTTATATGTATAACTGTAAACAATTTTTTTTTAAATTTTAATATGTCTAGCCCTGACTCATTGAAGTTTTTAACTATTATCATTTTGTCAGCTGTCATTAATTAGTACAACTGTAAGCAATTACTCATTGTATTTTGTATATGTTCATTTAAATTTGTATATTTTTAGTGCCTCCTGATGATGTTGTTTAATAAAACAAATATTGAAGGTATTATTTGTTTTATTTGACAGACCGAATTACCCATTATAATTGTTCTATTGTTTTACGAAGTCCGGTCGATATCCTTTTATTCAAAACAATATTACAACATAAGTAAACAAAGAACAATTTTAAATAGATGATGCAAAACAAATGTCGTCAGTGTTTGATGTAGTACCCGTTATTTTCAATACACTCTTGCGCGGTAGTCTGTCGCACACGCTATATACCTGTCTTATAAGATTTTCCACTATTTTTCAAAAATAAAAATATTTCAATAAATCCATTCTCAAATTTATAAAATTTGTAAACGGTATTCATACTTAATATACTTTATTTTATCTAATAACTTTTGTTGCAGTATTTTTTCTTCTTCTGACTCGGACCATGAGGTATGTAGTTTTGTTAATCATTTTTATAAATATTAAAAAAGTTTTAAAAAAGCTGTTGCTCTACCATGTAACTATATGAGCTCGTTATTCAGCAAAGTTTAAGTCGTTGCATTACACAGAGGATTGATACTAATTATCATAAGCCTAAATTTCAAAGGTTTTATAATTGCCGTAGATTAGAACACAAATAATGAATTAATGAATTTATTATAATTTGGTTATTAAAATTTCAAAGAAAAGCTTTTATCTTAGTAATCAATAATTCATTGTAGTTTAATTAAAATTTCCGTTTAAAAAAATAATTGCCGTGTAAATCCGATCATTTAACAAAACAATGATCTCTAGAAACCCGAATTTTACGTGGTTTCTTATTCTGTGGGTAATTTACAATATAATATTTATTGAGCCTACTGTAATCAACTTATGACGAGTTACTCTCTTGTTTTCTAGTACATTTTCCTATTTAAAAAAATAATTAATATAAAATTTAATAAAATATAGGCCAGTAATTAATACAAACTCAATTTTTATTATACATTGATTTGATTGTTTTTAAACTTAAAAATAAGAGCTTTAATAAACAGCAGTATTATTCAAATCTACGTTAAACCACAAATTGTGTCCTTTTCGATATTAAATAATCTAAAATTTTCTACCTGATTTGTATAACTGGGAAGCGTTTACACGCGTATATCCCAATAAATCATTTATCTTGGAGAGAAGCGGCATCTGCCCAAATGATGAGTCGTTTTGATAGTCACCGCGCTGTGGTCGACGACATTAATTAAGTCGGGCAGTGTACATACAATGACGGGAAAACATATATGAATTAAAAATTATATGTCGTAAAAGAAAGAAATTAGTTAAAATTTAAAGTTATATAATGGAATAATAAATATTTGATTTTACTATTTCCTGTCGATCGTTAATAGGTCTAGGAGTGATTTTAACAATTATGTTATGACCTGCCAATAACAAAGAATAGCTTTTCTTCCAAAAATCCTCTTCTGTAGGCCATTTTATCATGCCTATTCTGCTAAACCTTTACACCAAATGTTTTTTTGATATTACACAGATGCAGCTGTGATGTGAAATTAGAAAAAAACTGAAAGCAATGAATTCAAATAAACTCAATTTGCATTCAAATTTTCCGGTACAATCTGTTTTTTCCCGACTAATTTTTAGCATCAGGCAAGCAAAACTTACCTTGCCACAGATATGACCTGCTTCCAATATATAAGTACAGCTAACTTCCTTAAGGTTGGTAATCGTTAAATTAGTACCCGCCATTAAGGGGGATAGACTAACCCACCTATTTATCTTTTTATGTGCAATTACAGGATTCATAAATGACTAATTGCATTCACCGCCAAGAACCATGCACGAGAAAAACTCCAACCAACCCCTTAAAAGCGTTTTATATTTTAAGGCTTTCAATGCAAATTTGCATCTCCACGCAATCTTTCCGAAGAATTATTTTACGGGAACTTCGTTAAGGGCGTCCCCGGACGACGAAGTTCCGTGAATAATAAACGATACAAAAACAAAAAGCGTAGACGGCGCGCAACTGAGAATGTTTACCGACGAAAATATTGTCAATTACCCTTTTGATATTGTGTAAATATTTTTTCGATTAGGACCCTGGTTTAATATTTAAAAACGTCAATAGGCGTAGGAGCCGGTGCCTTATATAAAATAAAAAAAAAACCACACTTCTAAGGACTGTTTGTTTAGGACCCGGGCCAACCCTTTTATGCAGAATTACCACTGATTCCGAACGTGGATAGGGTAGCCATCCGTATTTGAATATCATTAATTGATCGCAAGTTTATCTCCGTGCGCAGTGATAAAACGATCCTGGTCTCTAACTGATTCCGAATAGTTTATTTTCTTTTATATTCGCCAGCAGTTGGTCAATATTTACATTAAGTTCTCATAATTGGCGTATTAAACTGGCTATGTTTTGTTGCTGGAGGAACGCATTACATAATACATTCTCAGATAGTACAAATACATTCAAAAAAATATTAGGGAGAAGCTTGAAATAGTATATATAAAAAAAAAAACAGTTTCATAAAGGCAATTTTACCAGACGACTTCCAGTTTTTCAAAGGACGATTCTAGAAAAGCCTTATGCAACGAGTTCTTGATGATATTTTTTCCTAATTTGCGCATTGATGAACTTAAGTGATAACAGTGATATGCAAACTACAACTGTTGCTTTGTTTGTGAATAAAACTTATGTATTTATTGCCTATACGGGTTTAGCAGATATAGAGTAAATAATAATAATATTTTAGCAGCTGAATCATATACGATCAAAACAGGTCTTAATGCACAGGGGCTATTTTTTAAGCATTTAACGAGAAAAAAAATATTTTGTGAATTGCCGTGGGCTAGAGCCGCAGCCTGTGCCCAACCTAAATGCCTGTCCGTATACCCCCACATACCACTATCATTCAGCCATTACCGCTGTTCGTGTTTGTGTGATCGCGCGCTTGGAGTGCAAGCCACTTCGGATACATTTTATTTAAATTCTTCCCGTCTCGAAAAACGATTCCTCTTCAGGACCATGTCATGATTTCATATAAAGAAAAATCGAAGCTGATGCATCGGCAAATGCGCTAGGGAATGTTAGATAGATAGTAAAAGAGTGTTTGAAAATTTTCTGTATCTACATTATTTCTGTGTAATTCGATTCAATACATTTTGCGTTATTTGATTAAATAAATCCAAAAGAATACTCAGATTCATTGTGGTACTGTGGTTATTAACACGTAACTCTCGATTCGACAAAGCAAAAGAAAAATATTTACGTTTTTTGTTAACTACTTAAGTCGCATATCCGGTTGAAACTCGAACTCTTATCAGGATATTTAAAAATAATACTTTGTAGACTACGTAGAATGCTCTTAACAAAAAATGAATATTATTTTATAAAAGAAGGAATTTTAAAATGCCTCAGTTTTTGGTATTTTTTGCAAGCGCTTTATTTATTCAGAATGACTTTAAATGAACTTACAGTCATAGCATTAAGAATAATACTAAATGAGTGCAATGTGTTGTATACATAATACCCACGTTTGCGGGTGCTTAACATGACGTTCCTTGCATCAGGCCCGGACTAAAGAATTTTTGTCTCTAATTTTCCTTTTTTTTATTTTTTAATGATGAAATTCGATCTCGGTGGGTTTGTGTTTTATATTCGTGTAGTTTACACAAGCAAAATTTACTTTTTTTTTATAACCTGTATTAACAAACACGACTTACTTGGTAAAAGCTTTATAGTTTTTTTCATTACATTATACAGGGCACTTTCCAATATCAAACGAGCCACCTCAAATAATTCTCTCTGCTGTGATTATATAGAATTCAGAGCTGCATTTGTCAAATAGGGGGGCAACTTTAATGACGGCTTGACGATTTAAAAATTTTGGGGGCGCAGCGCCACCCTCATTTAATAGGGAAGATGGTCTTATGACACTCATTCAAAAGTTTCTTTTAATTGAGAAGCAAAAATATAAACGAATATAAAAACATCCACAAAACAAATTAAGAAGTGAATTCAAGCAATTAAGCACACTTCAAAGAAAACGTTTTGAAAAAAAAGAGAAAAAAATATATACTAAATCAAAAAGATTGCCAATTTTCCCGGCTCCTGTAGATAGTAACAAGGCTGTAGGTATATGGCCGCGTTGTTTTTAGTGAAATCTGAACCTAAGTCAGTGTTGCGAACACAAGAAAGTAGAACGGTATCTTCATAAATAAGGAAAACAACCATATTTAAACTCGCATTATATAAACGACTATGGATTGCCTGTTTCTGCTTGGTAAAAATGAAATGTAAGTTAATTTAACTTTACTAAATTATGATTTACAATTCAGTACTAACTGGTGATTAACTAAATTTATTTATGACTTTAAATTATAACATACAATTAGTATAATTATTTAAGTGAGAAAACTGCATCTCTCAGTTCTTCTATGTATGCGTGCGGTTTCTATAGATCACATATTTTTAGATAGCCGAACATGAAGTTAATCTAATGGGGTTAGATCAGGCGATCTTGGTGACCATCTTTGTGCTCTAACACCCCGTCAGCAAAAAACTGTTGAAGATATTGGCAGTTGTCGAGCAGTATGACTGGCAGCATATCGCTGCTAAAACATACCTGCTTCAAGCTCATTTTCTTTGTAACTCTGCAATAAACAATCCAACATCTGTTGGTAACGTTGGCGTTACAGTTTCCTCGGAAGAAAATTGGCCCTATTATCGTTGCCTGGACATAGCTAACCAAACTCAACTTTTACGGATGCAATTGCGTTTCTCGAAATTCCGTGTGGATTTTCCCGGCAGACTAGATACAATAGTTTTTAAATATGATATAGCAGTTAGATAAAACCAGCTTCATCCGAGAAAATGATTTTGTTAGGAAGTCATCTTCCCTTAAATTGTATTAAACAATGACAATATTCCAATCGCCTATCAGATCTAATGGTAATAATCCAGTACCGAAAAACTTTATAGGGAGAAAATGTAACTTTCTTTTGACAGCTCATTGCACTGAATGTATGATAAGCCATATAAATTAATAAAATGTAATAAACGATTTCACTAAATGTTAATATTGAGTTTTTACCTGTTGTGAGCTACTTACCACAGATAAATTCCCTTATTTCTTACAGTATTCAGAAATACTATTGGTTGGTGATTGATAACCAAACTCCAACTTTTATGGGATGCAATTGCGTTTCTCGAAATCTGTGGATTTTCTGCAGACCAGAATACGATAAGTTTTGTGAATTGATATGCCTGTTAGATAAAACCAGGCTTCATCCGAGAGAAAAAAATGATTTTTTAGCAAGTCATCGTCCCATTAAATTCTTATTAAAACCAATACAATATTCCAATCGTTTCTATCGTGATCAATGGTAATAATTCCTGTAATATAGATAAGCCCAGCACATACTGCCCGACAAACCTACCAATATCTTCAACAGTTTTTTGCGACATGTTCGTTAGAGCACAAACGATCGCCTGATCCTAACCCCATTAGCATACTTTCATGTTCGGCTACTAAAATAGGATCTATAGAAACCGCATGCATATCATAGAAGAACTGAGAGATGCAGTTTTGTTCACTTAATAATTATATAATTGCATGTTATAATTTAAAAGTAATAAATAAGATTTAGTTAAAACACAGCAGTAGTACTGAATTGTAAAATCAATAATTAGTTAAAGTTAAATTAATTACATTTCATTTTTACAAGCAGAAAACACCAATCATATAGTCGTTTATATAATGCTAGTTCAAATATAGGTTACGTTTTCTTATTTTATGACAGATCCGTTTACTTTCTTATGTTCCAACACTCGACTTAGTTCAAACCTTCGTTACAAACACGAGGCATATACCTACACCCTGTTACTATCTATAGGAGCGGAATTGACAATCATTTTGAATCTCTGTGTATATTGTTTAAACCTTCTATACCTTTAATTTAACCTGGTTGTATTTGTTATTAGAAATATACTGTTTTGAAAAAAATGTTGATGACGTTATTTTTGCGCGGGAGTTAGTTGAATGACTCATACCTTAGATGCAATTTTGGTGCACTACATTTGTTGTCCGGGTTGAGATTAGTGTATATTAAGTTGCATACGCACAATTAGACAAAAATCGCACAATGGCCGCAAGTTACTGTGTTTTATTAACTAGCTTCATTCGAAATAATGGATGTAAATATTGACATTATCTTCATGGAAAGTGGAGTAGGATCAGGACAGTCTTATTCGATCTCACGGTATAAACCACAGCAGGTAAAGAGTTATTTGAGGTGGCTGGTTTCAATTGAAATGCCCTGTATAATTTGTTTTGAAGCAATTGCGTTGCCTCTGGTTTTCAAAGCCAATTTTCCGAAACTTCTATCTCACTTGCGCGCTTCTAGATTCTCCTCGGCTAAAGATTTTTCTGCCCTCTCACAATTTTATCCATCAGAACAAAGCTGGAAGAGCATAAAATCGGTGGTGTATTTATACAATTTGAGAGGGTACACTTTAATTTAATCACATAAACAATTTATTAGGGAATCTACTAGAGGCGATCTCCAATGAGACGTGATTCGACCTATTCAGCGTGTGTATTTATTAGGATCTCTTTTATACAGGGCCAATTTCCCTATTGAAAAAAAAAAACGCGAGAAAGAGCAAAGATGTGTCTTCAATATCAAGAGTGTTTCGCCAAATCAACCCCGCACGCGACGACATAAAGGCAACAGGAGAGAGAGGAAACAATTATTTAAAATAAATTCTCTCTAACGTATTAATATAATTTAATTCCGGCTTTGCGAGGACCTGATTAAATTTAAATAATACAACAAGGCGAAGAGGACGCAGCTATACGAGGGGTGTTTAGGTCGGAAGGAGATGAGCCGATAAATCCCCTCGCATCGATCTCCAGCAGGCAGTTGTTGAGAGGAGTCCTGAAGCGCTGTTGTCACTTCATTTTTGTCTTTTACCTCTCCCACGTTATTGTTGCTGTTATCGCGCCGGCCGGAAGCTGGGAACCTTTATTTATTAAAAAATTAATTGCATCCAGCGTCAAACGCGGACGAGATAACAACAGCGGAATAATAAATTCCGTGTTGCAGGAAAAGGAAATATTAAAAAAGGCAATCGGTATGTGTTTTAAAGCGGGACGGAGGAACACAGGTGGAGTTAGAGGCACTGTTGGGAAAAGAATAGGAAATCTGAGGAGCGCACGGGATACGAAGGGAGGATTCCAGAAAAAAAAGGGATGATGAATAATAAATTATCCGAATGTGATTAAAAAGTATACTAGTAGTGACACCTAGCATTGGCCCGGCGATCAAGCTAGCGCCGGTCGCACTCACGGATTTCGTTTCCCAGAGGAAATTATAAAGTACACAAAGGCATTTTCCTCATCCGAACGAAGTTGAGCGCCATTTGAAGACGGAACGTAGAAAAATTTGGTTATTGCAGCTCTATTTCCACGTTTATAGAACACGTTCAATATTTCTGCATTAATTAATACACTATTTTACACATATCAAACCTGTTTAACCCTCATATTATAGTCTGTCCATAGACATAAGGATTTGACTAATGAGCTTTTAAATAATAATAATAATAATAAAGTTTATTAATGCTAGTACACGAAGTGTTTACATACTGCTGTGTACTGAAGGTACAAAAAGAAAAAATGTAAAATGAATATTAAAAATAAAAATTAAATTTACTAGCTCAGCGAAAAAAAAAGGGCGCAAAAGAACAATTAAAATCAGGGATACTCTCACAATTAAACTTATCATGAAAAGTAAAAATGTGGGCGTTTGAAAAATTTGACTTTCTTAAATTACTCCAAAAATTGAAATGGTTGATTCAAAAATAAAAGAACAGAAATTTTGAATGACGTTAATAATCATAAATTTTATTTAAAAAAAAAAATTATTAATTACAATTACGGAAGAAAAATTAAAACGTTAGACAGAAGAAGTCCTGTCGAAAACAAAAACCTGCATAGACTCTAATATTTACTAAAGGACAATGCAAATCCTTCAAACAAACAAAAGACAAAACTGTTCAGAAAGAAAATCCTATTACAACAAAAATCCACGTGGTTTCAAAAATTAATACAAACTAAATTAAACGTGGAGAAAACAAGTGAACTAAAAATAGGAAAACTTAATTACAAGGACAATGCTTCTATTCACCTTACCCGAGGTGATTAAAAATAAAATACAAATTTGTAAACTAGAAAACGCAAAAATAAACTCTTTAAACTAAAAAAAAAACCTTCCTGAACAAATATAATAACTGATCTTATATCAAATTTGTGTACACAAAAATATACTAACAATTATTATTTAAAGAGGTCCTTGATGGATGAATAAAATATCAACTTAAAATGTCTTCAAATGTTTAGAAAAAGTAATACCAAAATGGCAGCAAAGAAATTAAAATAATATGTACTCACGCTTAAACATCAATCTCAGAACTGACTTGCAAGGTTATACACGGTCGTATACATAATCAAAACACTCGGCCATCGCAACGCAGAAACGCAAAAAAAAATTCTAGAATATACATTTGAACAACGTAAACAATACTGGTGAACGCAATATGTACAACTGAATGAAATTAATTTAAACAACTGAACAATTAAAAGAATAAATAAGATCAATTCAATTAACAAAATCTTATACAAAAATAAAATATTAAATTCTGAGAGAATTTTCCCGGCACATTGACAAAAACAAAACTCAATAAATAAAATATCACTGAATTTACGAACCCCGGGGTGCCAAACCACAGCAATACGTCACTGGCAAAAAAAAATGAAACAATAGAAATATTAATAGTTACAAAGATGGATTTAAATCAAATTAAATCATATCGCTAAAATTATAATTCAAAAATTCTTCAACTGAATAAAAGCTATTCGAAATTAAGTATTTTTCATAATTTTTTGAAAGACATTAATGGTAATTTTTGATGGAGCTGGGTTATGACATTGAAAAAATTTGATGGCAAAAATAATTGATGCTATTTTGACTAACTTTTCAATCTTAGTTGACTGTAATCTAATATTTTCCTTAAATCTAGTAGTTAATTAGTGGAAATCACTATTAAGAGTGTAATATTATCAAAAATTATCTTTATAAACGTGATACATGCCAAGTATAATACACATGGGTGTAGTTAAAACTTATAAGTTTAATAAAAGTCTCTCTTGCAATCAGCTCTATACTTCCAAAATTCGCAACCCAATCTGATACATCTTCCTTGCAGTTATATAATACTTTGAATAAATGGACTGGGAATGACCCCCAAACTAAATTACCATAAGTCAGAACTGAATAAAAAAATGAAAAATATGCTGTTATTAAATAATAAGGGGATAGTTTATTCTTTAAAGTTCTAATCAAGAAAATTTTGCTTGAGAGTCTTGTACATAGATCATCGATATGATTCCTCCAAGTTAACTTCAGATCCAACAATACACCAAGTAGCCTTACAGGTTTAATTAGGTGATTCCCAGTTGGTCTCAGTGACAGTATCTGCCTCTGCAGTTTGGTTGGATTCACACACAATTTATTGGCTAAAAACCAAAAATTTACCGGGGATTATCCACTACCTGATGCAAATGAAAAGTAGTGTTAATATAGAGCAACTATGGTTGATGGTACGAGCGAGAGATTATACTTTTGCTGTGGGTGTTGCGTACAAATCACCACTTATAATTATCAGTTGTATTGTAGATGATGACTGTTTTCTCTGGTGGGAGGCTTTAATATTGACTTGACTTCATTTCATAGTTAATCTGCAACAATGCAAATTTGATTGGTTACCTACCAAAATTACAACTGCTTCTTTGACATTAATAGATTTAAAGTTTGTGTCCGTTGCTGAGTTATTACTGGATATGGGGCTTATTGGCATAAGTTCATGATCTTTCGCACCATAAGTTTTGTAGTGGACTATTGGAGTGAAGTGTGGTACTAACAAAGCGGTCCAATATACATACCAATCTTTACATTATTTTTGCTATGACAACCTTCAGCGTGACTTGCAGACAATTCTATTTATCTTAATTTACGATATACAAAAGGCAATTTTTCTTACAGAGAATCCAGTGCAACTAACGATTATCATATGCCATTTGTATTATCATCATTTACAAAGAAACCTGCGCCATGGCTAAGGGATACTATAAAGACAATGCAGAAATTACGAGACAATACACTTAGGTCATTTAAAAGGAGTGGCTGCTTGACCACTTGGGAATACTATAAGTCTTTGCACAGTTTGACGACAGCAGCCATCAAACCTGAAAAGTTTCTTTTTTCAATTTAATGTACGACAAGCGGGGTCGAGCAAGAGAATATGGAAATCTTTTTGCAACATTTCTGCCCCGTACTTACCTACACTGTAAAAAATTACAGTAATTTTGCCATGGTAAATCAGAAATATTACATGTAATACCGTTGTGAATTTACCAACAATAATCATGTAAATTTTGATTTACATGTTTTTTCTAGGATATTTAACATGGAAAACAGAAATTTCGGTAAAATTTATAGCTTTTTCATATAAGTTTACAGATGTTAGCAAAAATTCCAAACAGAAAATACAGGAAAAACATATACAATTTTGTATTTACTCTCAAAATTTACTTAAAAGTGTAAAATTGAATTTTTTTTTAGTTCATTTAGTGCACTTTAAAGTAATTTTTACTAGTGAACTATTAATTTTGCTGTAAATATATGAGGATCTTGTTATATTTATTGTTTTTACTTGAATTTTCGGGTCAAACTATAGTATCATGGAAAATTACGAAATTTCATACGCCGCAATGTGATTGTATTGGATTATTTATTCTGTGCGCGTAGGTATTCTATTCGTTTGTCGACTTATTATTGCTCAATGATACATGTACGTCACAAACAATCGTAGGTTTCGCGTAAGCGTGTTTCATTCTGATCCCTGTTGAGCGAATCAGTATGACCTATTAGTTGCTATAAAAGAATTAGGTAAGTTGCTTGCTCTCTTTGTAAAAATAACATATGAAAATTACTTCAGTGTTCGGTAAATATAGAGTTCATATAATATATACATACGAATTTTACAGTACAATCTTTAAAAACACATCAGCATGTGAAATTTACTAGATGGTAGAAATTTTACCTTATGAAGCAAATTTACCTGTAAAATTGTAGGCAACTTTGTTACCAACGATTTTACATGTAATTTTACTGCAACTTTTTTTACAGTGTAGCAGGACCTGGGAATTAATCCCAGTTCTTGTTACTGATACCCAGCAAACTATTATTATTATTAACTTTAGAACACTGATACAAATGCTTCTTTGAACTAACACACTATTTTGTAAGGTGTACTATTCTATTTTGTTGTTTGATTGTTAATTACGTTCAATTAGAATACGTCAAGATTATTAAACTTTAATTATTACTTACCATACAATAAAGCTGTTACCTAAGGTTTGCTCGTTTGTTTTACACCAAATAATTACTCTGGCGTAAAGTCTATCTTTCTCAGAAACATATAGAGTGAATCTTCTATCCTGTTTTAACTAGAAACCAGTGTAGATAACAATTTAAGGTTTACACAAGTTTTTTTAAGGTTGCCCCGACAACCTTAAAAAAGCTTGACACAGGACAAGGTTTTCATAAGCTTGTCTGTAAAAGCGTATGACAAGATTAGAATGACAAGGTTTTGTAAGTTTGTCTGAAAGCATATGACAAGGTTAGAATGACAATGTTAAGCCAAGCTTTAGAGAAAGCTTGCACAAATCTTGATAAAAGCTTGCAACAAAATAGGAATTAGGCATTAATATTTTGGGAGTAAATACAAAATGTGAACCAATAGACATTACATAAGGTATCAAAGATGTCTCTTTATTTTCTGTTCATGTTTCACTTATTTTATTACAAAGATAGAGGATACACGAATCGCCTGCATAAAATACAATGAAAACAAGTTATATGGAATTCATTGCGATTCGATATAAATCAAGAATAAACTTTTTAAATAACCATCGAATTAGAGGACTTAATAATCTTACGTTCTTATATGTTTTTGGTAAATGATATATAATGATCGAAATTGTTATCGAAAATTATCAGATACACCCATACAAAAGCATGCTGAACATGTGCTACGCACAAAAAAAAAATGGAACCAAGAATAAAGCTTCCGCGCGCTTAGAAACTGCACCCGTTTTTTATTTACATCTTAATCTATGTAAAACCGCGTAGAAACACGGCTAATCCATTTGCGGCGCGGGGCTAGGCACCATCATCACATTTTTACAGTAATTAAGAGGGTGCTCTAATTGAAATATACGCCAATGATTAGGGCCTTTTTTACGATTCTATTACATGTCGTATTATCGGTTCGTCTCGCGTGAATTTTAATTGTATAAAGGAACCGAGGAGGCCCGCGCATCACTCTCGCTTTACCATTAAATTTTATACGGCAGTTTTGCATGGGATATTATTAAATTGATACCGCTAATGAAGGTTTATGGGTTGACAATAAATTATTTAGAAAAAAGTTTTTGGGAAATATTTTTAATATAATATTTATTTTATGCGAAAGTTTAGTATTTTTTAATGTCTATCGAGCTAAATGTACAGTTAAGGAATTAAATTTCTGGACAGTACTTTGATACGTAGTCTACACAAGTTACAGTAACGAAGGAGAATCGTCTAGTCTTAGGAGAAACTCTGCATCAATATATAAATGAATATAGCGAAAATAAATAGGTAAATATAAGTACTTACAGTTAGAAAGTTTAAACTTCTAAGATCATAACTAACACGAAATACCAATAAACTTCTGTCTCACAAATTCTTTAATCTTCGAATACAATGTTCATTTCATTAGCTATGCTAACATCATCAGGTGTACATACAAGTGTATTGTCAGAAATGAAGATTAAAGAATTTGTGAAACAGAAGTTTACTGGTATTTCGTGTTAGTTATCAGTATGTCTCACAGTGCTCGATTTACCTTCTATTTAATTGGTTCTAAGATCATATTAAGTAAAGTTATTATTATAAAATATTGAAACATTTAAAGTGGTACAAAAAAATATTTTCAAATTTAAGTTAAAGTGAGTTAAAATGTAAATATAAAATATAAAAATATAGGTTATTAAAAAGTTATAATGGGGAAATTAAGGGATATTGAAAATTGGATTTTAAATTGTAATAAAATTGGGATAGAGGAAGGAATCATCACTGGTTTACAAACTTAAGAAAATCTTAAACTTTAAAAAGTTGAAAAATTACAACTTCATGTACAATTTAAAAGAAAATTAAAGATATGCAATCCTGCACACAGCTCAGCACGCCAACTAGAAAAGTTAAAATAAAAGAAACTATTTAAATTTATTTAAAAAGTTAAATTAGATGAAAAGTTAAGTGTTTAAATAAGAGTAAAAGTAGTTTATATAGTAGTTTTAACTAATCATTTAGCAATTTATAAGAACGCTTATGTTTTTCGATTTCAAAGATTTCTAAAAGCTTTAATTTCAAACTTTTTTTTTACATTTATGAAGAAGTTGTACATTCTCAAAGTCAATGATCCTGTTTCTATTTTGTGTTTATACATGTTGAACAATATTTGAGTATTATGTTCGTCTATTCTTGTTTTCAATCGTCTGCCCGTCTGATCTATGTATGCAGACTTGCAGTCTGAACACCTCTAATAAGATAAGAGTGTTTATTATTAAGTGTTCAGACTGCAACTCTGCATACAAGGTCATACGACATTTGTTTTGACTTTGAAATATACAAAGGCTTTTGCAATATTATGTTGTTTACTCCCTTAAAAATCTTTTTTTTTGTAAAAATATAGAATAAATGTTACCCGAGTTTTTATTATTCTTATTTTACTTTGAAAGGGTTGTTGAACTGTTTCGTTTTACATATTTATGCGTTTATTTGTTAATTTAATTTAGATAGAAAAGTTTTGTTTATTCCAGAATTTATGTAAATTTTCTAGTACCTACTCTAATAGCCAAATTTAATTGATTTCGACGTAAAAGCATTAAAATAGCTATTGATGTAATACAAAATGGTGGGTAATTTAATGTTTTAAAGTTGAAGTTACTAAAAATAATTGCGGGAAATTTAAATTTGGCTATTAGGGTACGTAATACAATTTGTTTATTAAGATTGAAGTTGTGCAGTAATAAAATTTATTAATCATTAGTAATAATAGTTAGTTTATAGTGTGGATAATAATAAGAAAATTTTATTTTCCCAAAATACTTTAAAATTAACAAATATTTGTTATGCCAATTTTCAAAAAGGTGTTGTGGATGTTCTAATTTCATATTAAATATCTCAAATAATTTAATCAATCTAAATCGATCCTAATTTAAAAATTATGGTGATTTTACATTTTCAAAATAAGTATCCTAATATACGAAACCCCAAATATGGCTCCATTTATATTTATTTTATACTTTTACGTTGTTGCAAACAACAATTTTTGACTTTGGGGAATAACGTAGACGCCTCTACACATTCGAACATTTCATCCTTTTCACTTACCTGTAGTTACTATTGAGAATCTCAAAATGCATTGCGTAAGAAAAAAAACCTGTTTTCCGGAGAATTTATCTATACTTATTACCAACTTAATTGAGCGAAGTTAGCTACATACAAATTTCATACATGAAAATGAATTTTCTTGACATTTAGCGACATTGGCGTGCGTGTTGTAGTATCTTTCGATTATTTATCTTATAATTTTTTTCAAATCGTTTATATTTACATCTAATATCACCAACAATAGTATTTCTGAATACTGTAAGAAAATAAGGGAATTTATCTGTGGTAATTAGCTCAACAAACAGGTAAAAAATCAATATTAACATTAAGTGAAATAGTTTCTTACATTTCATAATTTTATAGGCTTATCATACACTTCAGCGCAACGAGCTGCCAAAAGAAAGTTACATTTTCATTCCCTATAAAGTTTCTACGGTCACGGAATTATTACCATTAGAATCACGATAGACGATTGGAATATTGTCATTGGTTTAATAACAATTTAAGGGGCGATGCTTGCTAAACAAATCATCATTTTTCTCGGATAAAGCCTGGTTTTATCTAACAGGCTATATCAATTCACAAAACTATCGTATCTGGTCTGCAGAAAATCCACACGAATTTCGAGAAACGCATTTCATCATAAAAGTTGGAGTTTGGTTACCTATGTCCAGGGCAACGAATAAGGGCCAATTTTTTCGAGGAAACTGCAACAGCCCACATTTACCAACAAGATTTGGAATTGTTTATTTGCAGAGTTTACAAGAAAATGAGCTTGAAGCAGGTTATTTTCAGCACGATTAATGGTCCAGCACATCACTGCTCGACAAACTGCCAATATCTTCAGCAGTTTTTGCTGACAGGTTCGTTAGAGCACAAAGATGGCCACACAGATCGCCTGATCTAAACACATTAGATTACTTTCATGTTCGGCTATCTAAAAAATAGGATCTATAGAAACCGCATGCATACCATAGAAGAACTGAGAGATGCAGTTTTGTCACTTAATAATTATACTAATTGTATGTTATAATTTAAAGTGGTAAATAAATTTAGTTAAACACCAGTTAGTACTGAATTATAAAATCATAATTTAGTAAAGTTAAATTAATTACATTTCTTATTTTCTACAAGCAGAAACACAATTCATAGTCGTTTATATAATGCGAATTCAAATATAGGTTACGTTTTCCTTATTTATGACAGATCCGTTTACTTTCTTGTGTTCCAACACTGACTTAGTTCAAACCTTCATTACAAACACACTGCTACTATCTATAGGAGCGGAATTTACAATCTTTTTGAATCTCATAGTATTAACTTTATTTACAAATATTAAAATTTTGAATCAAATTCATTTATTGCTTGCGGAATCCTAGGCCTCCCCGCTGTTGACTTTTTTTTTATATTTGTCGAACTCACGTCTTTGCCTCCTATTTGTCAGCAGCAGGACTACACCTTGGATTTTTGTCCACATACATATTTCCTTAACTGTACTGTATGTGGAAGCGACAGATTTTTACTGTGGGAAACTATAAAAACGGACGAACCAAATCCCACATTACCAGTTATAAAATAAAAGCGGAATTGAGCGCAAAATAGTCGCTCACATTAAAGACGACAGTTCAGCGGTCGTTGTCGTTCTTAAACCGGAAGGAGTGCTGCTTTGACGGCCAACACCAGAGCTAATAAGCGGAGAGATGCATACATTAAGATGTCCCATGTATCACCAAGTGTAGCGTCACGGCACTTAGCGTTCGCGTCTTGCCACTACTACTACTAATACTCCCGGCTACATTTTCACGTATGGCATACGAAAAAAAGTGGCTTAAATTATGAATTCAATATTTAAATTTAAACTTTCTCACATTACGCATTCAAGAAATTAAACAGAGACAAACGGAAATGTGTTACCGTTCTGCAAAAATATCAACTGTGACCATCAACTGTTCTTCTTTTTTTTATCTCCTCTTGTATACGATTTAATCACAAAGACGTTCCACGACGATTTTATTCGATTTGAATTTAAAAATAAGACAACGGTTTCGTGACGGATATCATATTTAAATTTAAATTGTTGTAATAAGCACGCTTGCGTACATACAGGTCATAGTTATGTGTTATGTTATTAACTGCAGACGATCTCTTCTAACTAGGGTAAAGGTGTATTTAGTTTGTGAGGGCTTTTATAAACATATCACAAAGCATTCCATACACTAAAGCCTATACAATAACGAATTCATTAGAAACAGGAAGCCTACATTTTTAAATTACGACATTTGTTTAGGATCTATCCTTTATTTAAGAAAGTTACTCTAAAATAAAATAAAAATAGATGTACTCCATATTAGTTGGTAGGAATCTAGGAATTAATGCCACAGTGGATGGCAGGTGTGAATATTGTAATTGGCATATCTAGTTTTACAAGGAATCTAGGTAGAAAGCAAGATAAACAGGTAGAAATATACCTACACCTAAATATTTTATAATTTTTAAGCTTAAGGGGAGCTTTACATGTATTTGACTGGAAAAATCGATTTTTGGTTTTTTGCATTTTTGAGAAGCTCCAAATATATAACATACATGGTTAAAGCGGTTTCGTAATATTCGCATTGTTTAAGCCGCTACGGCTTATTAAAAGAGCGGGTGTTCCGAACACAAACGGAGCAAATTAGATGTAATACTATATTCGACTCGGGGCTGCTCGGGTCGAAATATCATACTTATTGTTTGTTAGTGTATGTATAGTTATCTTTAATGATTAGAAATGCCACTGCAGTCGGGATCACAAATAAGCGACAGAGTAGCTATTTATATTACAATAATATGAAGCAATTAGATCCGAAATAAAACGCACATTTGAAGAAACTGATCTAACAATATTTCTTTTACTTAAAACCACCACTTCCCACGCTTCAGAAAACTACTTAAATAAAATATATCAATTTATTGCAGATGCACTTCTTACACTAAATTTCTTATAAAAGCTGGCTAGAATATGATGGCAAAAGTAACCGCACTACGGATCATCAAGAGTAGCACAGGAAAAATGGAAGTCGATGCGATGGCTTAAAAGAAATTTTCCGCACGATTTCGGCATAGGCGACTGAAGAAGACAACTTTTTAAGCAATTTGTGATTTTATCGCTACGAAGATGTTACTGTTCAAGAAAAAAAAAGAGAAGCGTTGGAGATGTACAAAAAAGAATGAGTGGAACTTTTGAAGAAAGGGCGCTGGTAAACTGACTGACAAAGTTGTTGATACTTTAACAATAGTGTACTGTGGGCTAGCAATTAGACAACATTCAGATTCTGCATAAAAATGAAGGCACGCTATTTGGGTACATTTCATTATAAATGTTCAACCGACGCGGATCCACCACACATTTTATTGGCCAAAGGTGATAGACAGCCTGTGTAAGTGGCGCGTTGCAGAAGCCAAGGTTGAGCTTGCTTCATTCATTACATGACCCTCTTTTGGAAAAAACAAAATCAAGATGCTATTGGCCGATTTAGTGAAGTTTTTTCTAGAGTGATTCTTGCAAAGATGCATTGGAAAAAAATGTCAAAACTGAAACGACTCGTTTAGTTCATGTGTGTAGAAACTAGCTCCAAAAGATTTACACTGCGCCCATAAAACAATTCAACTTGCTACCCTACATTGCCCGCAAATTTGATCAATGAAGGTTACTTTTCTGTATTACAAATAATGAATGCGGTGGAATTGCAGTAGGACTTGGATGCAAAAATTTCGTCATCCAATTCTGATTGTCAGCGCATACAACGAGCAGAGCAGAGTATGTCCAGCGCTGCAAAACTTTCTGTGCTGTCTAAGGAAAGCAACAAATTTGCAGAATGCAGAAGTATGAAGAAGAAGAAGGATTAATGTATGGTGCTGAATAGCATGACTAAGTGTATGTTGAACTATTGTAAAAATTTTTGCTGAGAAACTTTGAACGCGTTTTTCTCGAAACATGATTTTTCAATCTGCGTAAGTTCTAGTTCTTCAAGTGTTCAATATATCAACTTAATTCTTTTGTTTTCTTAATGTAAACAGTTTTTATTTGGGGTTATTTACCTATATCATATACTAAAAATTGCAATAATTCCACATTTTTAATATCCACGTACACACAAAAAAAATAGAAAATAATCAATCAAATTCCGGTATCTGCCACATTGTTTGCTTTCGACTTATTTTGGTTAAATTTAGGTATAACCTCCAACAAATTTAATATATTTCTAACTCTTCTTTTTATTTTCAATTTCGGATCACTTTTGCGTATGCTAGAGTTTACGCAGTTTGACCGTGTTTTCTGTGCACATTGCTACCTAGATACAAATACCGAACGTTATAGTGGTCTTGTCATTAAAAAAAATATATTTTTTTAATGTTCAAGTTTTAATATATTTATTAAGAAAAAGCCGTATTTCGTATATCTTTACCTTTGTCTGAAAAAAAAGCTCAAAGTTTTTGGACTTTTCCGATATATATATGTAAACCTCCCCTTAACTTATTTTTGAAAAATACATAGAACGTATAATAATTCGCACTATTGTTGTAGATATTAAACATACATCACGTACACAGAGAAACATGCCGAGGTCATAATTGCAAAAGCACTTTTGTAATTATTTTAATGAATACTATGCTTTAGAATAGTTAGCTATGACGAAAAAATAACTTTCTAACACTCTTACAAATGACAAAAATACTTCAAACTGTGGCACTGAGAATACTGCAAACTTCTTCTAAACCCCTCACCACAAACTGCACTAAACTGGACGTACGTTTCGATAACAAAGCTATCATCATCAACAGAAACACTGAATTGAATCACTACACTAAAACTACCCTAATTTATATCAAAAAAAGGTACAATGATCACGGTCATGGCCAACTGCCATCATGCTTAACTAGTCACTAATCCTAACTCCATCTAATAATCTACTACTTCTACTTAATAAACTATAAAGACAAGAATTTAATAATAATATATATTAAACCAGGGAAGAGCATGAGGCCCATTGTCTCCAATATCAATAGTGCAACTTACTTGGTTGTCCAAATGGCTAGCAGACAAATTTAATCACTTACCTGTGCAACCCCCAGATTTAGCAGTTAAAAATTCACACGCGCTTATTGAAAAGATTAGAGACATTGAACTTACTGACAATGAAGTTTTAGTTTCGTTTGATGTGAGCTCACATCAGCGTCCCCGTTGATATCACTTTGACTTACTTAGAAGATTTCTTGAAAGGTAATTAGTTGGGCAGTAATGAAGTTGATCGTTTTATTTCTTTGGCGAAGCTCTGGATGAAATAAAATTTCTTTCAAATCAATGGCACCTTTTACCAACAATCTGAAGGAACAGCAATGGGTAACAGCCTATCTCCCTTCATAGCTCACCTCTTTATGGGAAAAATTTAAACCGATCTTCAGAATACTTTGGCATATTTTCCACGGGTTTGGGTTAGATACGTCGATGAAATTTTTTGTGTTTTTGATACTAGTAGGTAAGTGCTTAATCAGAGATTTTCTTGAACAGCTAAATTCAAAATTTCCTTCCATTAAGTTTACCCATGAAGAGGAAACAAACAATAAGATTGCTTTTCTCGATATGTTAGTAATAAGAAATAAAAATAAATTAGAAATAGACGTATATAGAAAGCCCACTACTAATAACAGATTTATTTCAGAAGATTCAAATCATTTATGGAAAAAATAAACTAGCAGCTATTAACTTTTTGGTGCACCACTTACTTAATTTTCCTCTATATCTACATCACGATATAATAAAGAACATAAAGAAATTATTAAAATCGCTGCATTTAATGGATTCTCGGAAGACGTTGTATATAATACCATTAGAAAACAAAAACAAAATAAGAATTAGAAATGTGAGTACATTGGAAATTAGTGACAGCATTAGCTATTGTATTTACAACAAAGTTTTGGAGTTGTCAGAGCATTGAAGGTTTACTACAATTTCATAGTATCTACATGTCTCTGTCATAATAATTACCCTCAGTTGTGGTAAATCATATTGTAACCGATATAAGAATAAACGCATTTTTTTCTCCATGATGTAACATGTCAAAAACTTTGTTTTACGCACTTGTTAGGAGCAAACTTGAATATGCGTTTGCCGTGTGGTATCCCATTTATGCATAACTGGCACTCTCTTCACATTCGCATTAAGTACTGGAAATATTCGTGCTCGAGGATTTAATACTAACGTTCTGAAAAAGAAACCCTTTAACACATTTGACACGAAATATCAGTAAGTAGTAAGCACTACCCAGATCCCTTTTACTAATTTTAAGTTCTCCACTGTACTAGTTTTTAATAGTTATATAGGGAATTTGTTGTTCTCACTCGAGATTGTTGACTTTAAATGTTTATTGGTTGATAAAATTAGCCACTAAGAATTCTAACTTTCACTCAATCACACATAACTTTTGACACATTACTTTATTCTCAACTCAATGAAGACTTTAAAAAAATATATATCTTATAGTATATAAATCAAACTGCCTACCGCTACAGTTAGTTATAAATCTAGATATAATATTGTGCACTCGAGAAAAGCCGTAATAGTGAGAATATATATAATAAGAAAAGAATAAATGCATGATAGATAGAATTCTTTTAACTATCTTGAAAACGGTAAGATAAATTTAAAATTTAATTTCACCAATGGTTTTATGTCTAAAAGGTAGCACTGGACTGCCGAACAGATCTAATGCTTTCGCATACCTGGAATCTGATTTTAGGTTTGTCGCATTTTTTCTTTAGATAAATAGCAAACCTAATTATTATAGCAACTTATTTTAGAACATATCATATTTAAAAAGTGAGTTATTGAAAAAGAAAAACATTTAATAATCACTACTACTTCGTTGCTGTAAAAAATCATTCATTTATAACTTACGAAGTAAAATTTTGATATACGGTTCGCCATCTATGTTTGAAGTACAGTAATACAAACGGTGTTCCTTTGGCAGGGAATTTCTTTATAACTCGTGAACGTGAACCATGACAGCTAGGAAAAAGGTTTGAAGGTTGAATAAGATGTAGTAGGAGCGTGATTAATCTACAATTTAAAATTATCACGATTTGTACAGGTGTTTTGTCACCTCACTGCAGCTTCAAATTTTGTTTTCTTGAATACCACACGCCAAATATTATTGTAGTTTTAAAAGTACCAGTAAAATTTGAAATAAAAATTAAAAAATATAACAGTCCTAAACTCATTAATTTCCCAGATACATATCATTTGATTGATTGAACAAAAAAATATGTCACATTATTCGAGAAAGGAAGTTGTAATTCAATTACCCTTAGAATAAGTAAACCAATTTGTGAAATATCTTAATTGGACATCTACTGATACTCTCATTTATGTTTATAGATTTATAGTAGTAAAATATGAGTATACTGGGTGTTACATCTTGGTAGTACGGTATAAGGAAGTTATTTAAAAAAATTAAGTAAATACAAAAATAATTTCGACATTTCTGGAATTTATCAAATTAACTGTAACTCTTGTGGTGGTTGTTATCTGGGACAAACAATTCGCTCGTAAGATGCAAAATAAAATAGATAATTTATATATTTCAATCTTATTCAATTATTTAGTATATTATATTAAGTATAACTAATTTATATCCTGAAAGTAGGGTGAAGTTGTACATACATATTGTACAGTTATTTTTTATTGTATGTATGCATTTGAAAACAACCTTTAGGTATTTTAATTTAAATAAACTATTTCTAAATTCATTTTTAGCTTCAATTTTGTTCATATATAAACATACTCATCTAAAATATGCTCACTTTATATCCACAAAAACACATTTGATTATCCGAAAAAGAGCCAGCCCCACATTATTTCGGATAATCGGCACTCTACCGTACTTTCTTTGTACTTTCTATATTAATGTGATACCTCTTAAAAATACGCTCGCCTCAAATGCTATGAAGTTTAATAGATAAAAATGATAAGTGCTAGCATCGCTTTCTTTTTATTCAGCATGTAGGTCAAGAAATGCACGTTACTCTGCTCTTATTAACTAAAAATATGAATAGTAAAATTGAAAATTTGGATCTGTGTTGGGTTAGAATCTTGTTTATTTTATATATTGCTCCATGGCAATTGTATTGTAATGGCGCATCCATTTTGTTTCACTTGGCATTTACGTTTTCGTATTCAAAATAATATATACTAGAAGTGTATAACTCTGAAGTAATATTTACTAGATGGTAGCAGTTAATACAATCCTTTATCGTAAATATTACGTGATCATTTTCCATGAAATCTACTTTCAAGTTGTATATGTTACTATAACGTAATTAAATTCACTTTGAAGTAATATAATGGAACTTGAAAGTAATTGAATTCACTTTCAAGTTCCGTGTGTAACTTTTAGCTTCTTTATAACCTTAAGTTACATTAACTAATGATTGACCTATGTAGCGACGGCACAATACTAGTGCAACATGTTAAAATTCAATTCAAATTTCTTTCTTGAGACGGCACTCATCTTATAGACACCAAGTTTATATTAAAGTATGTAAAAATATGTAGATACCCACTAGAGTTTAACGGACGAGATATAGGCCTATTACTTCCGTTTATAATAACGTAACAATTACTATTTTATTAGCACCATAAAGTAATTCATTTGGTGGCCACAACGTAACTACAACTGCAGATATGTCGTCTAAAGTAGATATCCCTTCAAAGTTGGTAATTGTAGTAAAAATTACGTAACATTGACTATAACGAACTAGTTGTGTTTATAGCAGTGGTAATCACAACTACATGTGCTACTTGGGTTCATTACGTCATGGTAAGCCGTTCTTGGACCATCTAGCGGGACTGATAGTCCATAAACTATGCAAGCTAGTTCAATGACTGCATCGCAAGCTTTATGCTGCAGTCGCTTGCGGGTGGCACGTAGCTCCTAAGGGGCGCACAAATTTAACTCTTTTACACTTACAAGGGAACACCGGCGGGTGTCCCCCTCCGATTTCGATGAAACTTAACAGATCGAAAGAGTACCTTAAAATAAGAGACATGTATTTTTCTTTTATCGGCGTATCCGCACGATTTTGGGGTACAGACCCCTCCAAAGTTTGGACGATTTTTCAATTTTTGCAAATATTTCCTAAATTATAACAGATATTAAATTTTCTTCTTAACATAATTTGCAGCATATTGCATGGCCCTACGGGTGGCGTCGTCCGTATTCGCAAAAAGTTAATATGGGGGACGGGGTACCCCGTACCCCCCATTTTTTTTTTTTTTCATTTTTTCTTTTTCTTATTCATCAAAAGAAGACCGATTTTACATAGAATACGATGATGTATAACAAGTTTAGAAAATTAATAATTGTAAAAATAGAAAAATAATAATAAAGCTTCAAAATTAATAAACTTGTCTATTGATATAAATCAAATGAACTATAACAGAAATAAGTTTTTATCCTTAACATAATTTCCAGCATAATACATGGTCTCAAGGTAGATATCTTCATAAAAAGCTAATAACGGGGACGGGGTACCCCATACCCCCGCATTTTTTTAATAATAAGTTTATTCATTATTCATCAAAAAAAGATCGCTTTTACATAGAAAACAATGGTAATAAATTCGGAGTATTAATAATAAAAATAATTGTAATAATAATAATACAGTACATTACCAACAATTATTTGTTATCGTTACTCCGCTGCTCTCCTTACTTAAATATTTCTTAATTTAGAATTGTATCTACTCGACAAGCTATGGTCAAACCTTTCTATGCCTACTAACTTATACTATATACTATACGAAACTTTTATCGGTGGTAGCAATATAAATCGTTTTATCAACTGCAGTTAGTGACTGCGTTTTATATATTTCCTTAATAAAATGTTATTTATTCTTAGAATACCATAATCCTTTAGTGCGTATATATGAACAAATTTGCTACACAGGACGAAGGATTAAGTAATACATACATATATATTTTTTAATTTATTTCAAGTTTTTCGTCCAATGTAGGTGTACAATGTAAGTATTCAATGGAGCATAAATATAACTAATGTGTTTGTAACGATTATAACATTTCGGAAACAATAGAACAGAATTAAAAAAACATTATAATTCTTATAAATGTTTAAATACATGACATACTGTAATGCGATTATTGATATATATGTATTGCAATAGCGAACAAGATTAATGTACATACAGTAATTAAGCTATGTATTACAGTAGTGATAGTCTGTGTAAAAATGTTTAAAACACAGATTTTGTTTGCACCATGAACACCGCACAATAGCTGGTTTCTTGCAAATGCTACACAAGGGTGTACACTGCGCATCTTTGTTAAAACAAAACTCTACAGGATTTTTAAAGGGCCCAGGTCTTTCCTCAACGTATCCACTCTTATACCACGAGTACTTGAATACGTCGAAAAATCTTGGGGAAGAAAACTGATTATGGGTTAGGGATTGCAACTTAATAATATTATTTCTCTGATGTAAATCTATGTCGCAGTTCATAAGAATCACTATATCCGAAAAAGTTCTAACAAAATTTTTCCACAACCTAAAACCAGATACATCTAGAGGTTGTACCATCGCTGTCGTTTTTTTTGGTATATTTAAAATGTTCAAAGTTTTGTCTTTTGGCACTAATTGCTGAAGTTCGGCAACACAATGCCCACTCCAAGAATCAATCAAAAGGACACTCTTTGGCCCGGTATTCGAGAGAAAAACATCCGTTAGCCGGGTTTTGAAATGATTTGAAGTGAGCTTACCAGATACCGAAGAAGAAATATACACATTTACAGGTCGAAACAATGATTGCGCAACTATTATTATTACTATTATTAAAATGCGGGGGTATGGGGTACCCAGTCCCCCGTTATTAGCTTTTTATGAAGATATCTATCTTGAGACCATGTATTATGCTGGAAATTATGTTAAAGATAAAAACTTATTTCTGTTATAGTTCATTTGATTTATATCAACAGACAAGTTTATTAATTTTGAAGCTTTATTATTATTTTCCTATTTTTACAATTACTAATTTTCTAAACTTGTTATACATCATCGTATTCTATGTAAAATCGGCCTTCTTTTCATGAATAAGAAAAAGAAAAAATATACGTACGGGGTACCCCGTCCCCCGTTATTAACTTTTTGCGAATACGGACGACGCCACCCTTAGGGCCATGCAATATGCTGCAAATTATGTTAAGAAGAAAATTTAATATCTGTTTTAATTTAGGAAATATTTGCAAAAATTGAAAAAACGTCCAAACTTTGGAGGGGGCTGTACCCCAAAATCGTGCGAATACGCCGATAAAAAAAATACGTGTCTCTTATTTTAAGGTACTCTTTCGATCTGTTAAGTTTCATCGAAATCGGAGGGGGATACCCGCCGGTGTTCCCTTGTTAGTACGTAAAGCTTGAGATGTGATTAGCGATGAAAGTGGGTTTATACTTTCGGAAGAGCTAAAGGAGGGATCTAAAGACAGTAGTGTATAGAGTTCGACCTCAAAGTATTCGTGATGTTAGGCGTAGAATAGTGGAGTGTGAGCGGATTACCCAAAGACGTATCAAAAAATACGGGAGGTTTACCATTGTCTTGCCAATAATGGTGTGACCATCTTCATTCATTTTCTCAACCATTTTCTTCAGTTAATACATATTTCTTTTAACTGAAAGTTGTATTATTTGAATAAAAGAAATGCGTGTTCACTAAAACAAATCTCTTAACTGAAAGAAATGATTCTCTTAAATAGGGGCAAAGAAATATTGCTTTGACTTAAAAAATCCTTTTTATCTGATTGTGAGTGTGGCAGTAATAAATTCTATTGAATTCTTCTTCTGTTATTGATATTATTGTTTTATAAGTTATATTTGCTTGACTTGCTGACGGCGTTCGGGTAAAATTAAACGACAATAATTACAAAATTTTACGATATTTTATTTATTTTAAATGACTTTTAAGATGTATCAAAATAAATAAATAAAAAAATTAAAACCTAAAGAAAATTGTGCAAACACATTTCATATATTTATATTATATAAGACGGTGGGAATAGAACTAACTATTGAGTATTATTCCTCTAATATCTCTCCAAGGGCTGATAAGGGCCCCGGCCGTACCTCTGATCCCCCTCCGAAAAGATTCGCCTCTCTGGAGTTTTCTTTATCTCCTTGACATTAACATCGGTCGAAACTTTCAAGGGATACGCACCTTTCACCGCGCTACCTTCGTCATACCTAGATTTATCCAGAGGGAAGGGCTTCCGGAATCTGTAAGGATCTCCAGCACTGTAGACGTTGCGCGATGGCACCCCACCATATCTGCTGTCCGACTCATAAAAATCCCGATAATTGTACCTATCACCTAAATCACCGTTCGACGCTGGGCTTCTTACGACTTCCGGTAAAGTTGCATAATAAATTATCCTCCGTTGCTTATATACAGGGCGGGTATCGTAATAATTTTCGTGGTACTGCGGCCGTGACGCTGGATACCTAGGTGCTTCGTCCCTATAATAATCCCTTCGGTAAGGATCTGGCTGATGGTAATGCCTTGGGAATCGCGAATAATTCTCATAATCATCAGGGATATCCTTGTACCTGTAATTCGAATCGTAATAAACAGGATATGGAGCTGATTCTGATCTTCTCTGCGTGACGAAATTTACTCGTGGGCTTCTAAAATTATCCTCGGACGGACGCTCAAGATTTCTAGCGACTGGGTAAGGCTGCTTCACCCATTGCTCTTTGAATCCAGCGTCTCGTTTAGCGCCATTTTCATCCCTTTCACGTTTCGAACGAGATTTATCATCATCTGACACCTGCGTGGTGTTGCTCAAATCGCGTCTAAATCTTATAAAATCGTTTATCCTCAAAGATTCGTCATCACCATTGGTTAAATTCAATTGGTTCAATTCGTTCGGATTATCACCATATCTGGTGTCATTCTTTGACACGTCCAGTACTAAGATTTCCAAAGGCTTCTCGCCATTTTCCACTAATTGTTGCAAATCTTTCTTATCTTTATCATCTTCATCACTTTGTGCTGATCTCCGAAATCTTTGTTCATCATGGTCATAGATTTCGTTGATTTCCCTCAATTTCCTCGCAAAGTCCGATGGCGGTAACCTTCTATAATATTCTTGGGTGTCAACTGTTTCTAAGTTCCTATAATCCTCTTCTAAAGATCTAATTTGTCTGTAGAAATGTTCCGCGCCCTCATTGTCATCTACGTTATCTATCAATCCATACTCCATATCGTCGTCCAATATTTTCGTGTTAAATTCATCGTTAATTCTAGTTATACCCTCGACTAAAGAAAGGAGTAGGCACATAATGATGGTTTCCGTAGTCATAATACCTAAAAATTAAAACAAGAATAAAAACGCACGTCATATATGTTAAATATTATACAAATAAATTGGAAAGCCTATTGCAGGATAAGCTAATGAAATCATCCCTTGTGCAGATTTCTACATATTTATTTTTTTCTTGAAGTAGCTTTCATTTCAAAATCTATTATATTTTACACTAAAAATAAGGTTGTTATATATGGTTCCTAATAACCTCACCTATTGACAGTACAAAGCTGTTGGAATAGTATCGCTTTCCATCAAGCAAGTTGTTTTTTGTTTTATACAGTGAGGACGCGTAGGTTATAACAAATTCATTTAAAATTTTATTTTTAGTAGGGTTTTTTTACGGTAAATTTATATATACAGTCTGGCCCAAAAAACAAGTTACGACCACCAACTAATTTTTTCAAATGCAAACACTTATTTTTTATATCCTTTTTGAATTCTGCATCGAATTCTAAGTATGTTTCGTGTACTATTTCCTATACCTAAACTCAATTATCGAGAAATTCATGATTGAATTAATTAAGACCATATTTCTGGGGATTTTTTTTTTGTATCAAGCAAAACATTCCATCTTGTATTTATTTTATTTTTTTTTAATTTTGGTATTTTCGATAATTGACTTGTCACTTGTCAACGTATAGTGACATTTCAAGTAAGTAATTATCAAGTGCAGTTATAAAGTTTGAAAGAATGGCACGTTTAACTGAGAAGCAACGAATAGAAATTTTGATGATGGTAGGATATGGCAACAGAACACGAACACAAGTTCGAGTTTGCGAATTATTTAATAATAAATACCCGGAGAGGCCTATTACACGATCGGTAGTTAGTAAGATAGAAGAAAACTTTAAAGACCTGGATCACGTAAGAGATAATTATAAAACCAACCATCTTCCAGTTCCACAGGACACACAATTGAATATTTTGCTCGATTTAAAAGAAAATCCGCAAAAAGCAACTCGACAAGTAGCTGTAGACCAGTCAGTCTGTAAATCTTCTGTTCTAAAATACTTACACAAGCACAAATGGACAAAATACATTTAGTTCAGGAACTTATTGAAGATGATCTCAACCGCAGATTAGAATTTTGCGAAATAATGATGGATAGATGCAATGCCAACCCGCAATTTTTAAGTAAGATAGTTTTTACCGACGAAGCAACATTTTGTTTGAATGCTTCGATAAACACGAAAAATTGTCGATATTGGGCACCAGAAAATCCACACTGGAGTATGGATAGTCGTACACAATTCCCTCAAAAAGTAAATGTGTGGGCAGGAATTGCAGCTACCTCAATTATTGGACCGCTTTTTGATTGAAGGGACACTTAATTCTGAAAACTATTTAAATCTACTGCAAAATTCCATAATACCAAGTTTAAATGCACTTTACCCGAATTGTGAGAACCCAAATATACCGGCAGATTCGATATGGCTCCAACAGGATGGAGCACCCCCACACTATTCGCGAACAGTACGAGATTACCCACATAATATTTTCCCAAACAGATGGATCGGAAGGAGAGGTTATATCGAATTGCCGGCTAGGTCTTCAGGCCTAACTCCATTAGATTTTTATCTATGAGATTATCTAAAATCCAAAGTATACCCCAATAAACCAGAAAATATCGAAGAACTGAAGAATAGAATAGAATTAGAGTCGAAATACAACAAATCCAGCCACAAACTTTAACTGAAGTGTTACAAGAAATTGAATATCGATTTGCCTATTGTCAGAAAGTTAATGGTGAACAATTTGAACATTCAATGTGATTCATTCTTTTTTCTTTTTAATAAATTTAAAAAAAAAAAAAAACAAACCCCTGAATTTTAAATGATTTTGCTAAAGTCACGCGTCCTCCCAAATTTTGAAAGAAATAAATCGTAAATTCCTCGATAATGAATTTAGGTAGAGCACCTAATAGAAGAAACATACTTAGGAATTGGATGCATAGTTCAAAAAAGGAAATAAAAAAACAGGTATTTTCATTTTAAAAAAATTAGTTAGTAGGCATAACTTATTTTTGGCCTACACTGTATACATGAATGTACCATGAAAAAAATCTCAGCCAGAAGTAAAAATGCAACGTGTCCGAGCGTTTTTCCAAAAAAAAACCTCTGAATTTGAAATCTGGGCTGAACTGTACAGCCGCCGACATTAATATTTAGCACCATCAAAGATTGTACAACATATGTACAAATAATCCTGAAACCGATCGATGATTTTCCTTTTTTTATTTTTATTTTTTTATTTGTATGCTCTACCATACAGAAAGAATTTAAAGAAATACATAATGAACCCAAATACATATATTACCATGTAACAAAACTCAACTCAAAAAATACCACCCCTCAAAAAGGAAAAATAACAATAATTAACTTTCAACTGCGTGTACGGAAATAAATATTATTTTGTTGTTATAATTTTCTTTTTTATATTTCGATGCTTTTATAACTACTAGGGCTGAAACATTAATACAAATAATACTGAAATTAATCAATGAATAATTATTATAACCCTAAAATATTTATTTTTTATCTACATGTTCTACCACACAGAAAAAAAAAACTGAAAAAGATATATAGTAAACCTAAATGTATACAGCCTAAAGGGCGTTTTACACCTAGCTATTTATTGGGCAATTTATTGGCCAATTTAAAATTTTACTTGTATAACATGGATTATTGTTGTTGTTATACACGTAAAATTTTAAATTGGCCAATAAATTGCGCAATAAATAGCTAGGTGTAAAACGGCCTTAATATAACAAAAAAAAGCCAAGTTGGCACCTTAAACCAAACTCAAAACAAACCACCCCTCGAAAAGGGAAAATAGTGATAACTTTGAACTGAGTGAATTGAATTAGTTCTTGATTTTTTATAGGATGCCTATAATCAGTGTTTACTTATATAATTTTTTGAACGTGATAGCTTAAGTAGTTCCTGAGAAAAAAAAAAAATATTGAATTTTTCCACCCTTATGCTAATATCTCGAATGGGGTGGCATCGATTGAGCTAATTTTTGGTATTTACAGTATATATGACAGTAGTACTCATTTCCTCTAATACTAGCCCGATAGCTTTAGGGGCACTTTTCAATGGCTTATCGGAGCAGAGCCTTTTGTATGCTTCTATAGTAGGTTAAGAATTTTTCAATACATCCTCGCACCTAGAAATTCAACATAAACTATGACAGAGAAATTATATCAGTATAGCGCGATAAAGGAATAGGAACCACTACCTTTTTCGCTCATTCTCATATCTCTTCTTCTATACCATATGTGAGCAACAACCGGCTCGCTGTAAGATTTGATCCGGCCAGCGAGACATTTTGAAAAACCCAATTAAAAAAAAATATTACACTACTTACTCATACTCACTCCAAATGAGGAAGATCGAGTGATATGGCGTTTGTCGCTTGCTCCTGTGGAATCAAGTGAGCGAGCAAGCCGAGTGGCGGCGATCATCAAAGAGTGAGGCGGCAAACATCATAGCCTTTGATGTTTCAAGAAAAGTTTCAAGAAAAATGGACTGAAGAATTCTTTTTTATCTTACACAATGATAAGCCTATTTGTTTGCTGTGTAATGAATCCATTTCAGTGATGAAAGAATTCAATATAAAGAGGCATTACTCAACTAAGCATCCTATGCTGTACTCACTGACAGGACAAATAAGAAAAGACAAAATCCAGAAGCTTACTGCAAATTTGGAAAAACAGCAGCAAATGTTTCTTAAACAAAGAACATAACTTCATAATGTTGCGAAAGCTAGTTTTATAGTTAGTTCAAAATTGGCAGTCATTAAAACCATTTGCCGAAGGAGAATTTATCAAGGACTGTATGTTAGAAGTTTGCAGTGTTTTGTGTCCTGAAAAGAAAAATGAATTTGAAAACATTAGTTTGTCAAGACGAACTGTTGCCCAACGTATAGAAATGATGGCTAATGATATAAAAACAACTTTGACTGACCGTATGGCTGGTTTTGAATCATTTTCCATAGCATTAGACGAGAGCACCGATTTGTCTGACACAACTCAACTGGCTATATTTATTCGAGGTGTTGATAAAGAGTTCACTGTTACTGAGGAATTGCTTGCTTTACAGCCGCTAAAAGGAACCACTACAGGAGAGGACATTTTTAATGAAGTTGAAAAGGTATTCACAAATTTTGGTTTGCCATGGTCAAAATTAGTTGGTGTATGCACAGATGGTGCACCTTCTATGGTCGGCTTACGTAAAGGTTTCATCGGAATTTTGTATAAAAAAACAACTGAATTAAATGTGCAAAAAGATGATTTGATAGTCCTTCATTGCATTATCCACCAACAAAACTTGTGTTCTAAGTCCATTCGACTCCAGAATGTTATGAATGTGGTAGTGAAAATCATCAATTTTATTCGATCCCGAGGACTTAACCATCATCAGTCAAATATCAGCCGAATATGACGACGTAACATATTATTATGAAGTCAGACGGTTAAGCAAAGGAAAAATGCTGAAACGGTTTTACGAGCTTAGAAATGAAATAGCGGATTTTATGCAAATAAAAGATAAACTACTATCTGAATTGAGTGACCCAAAAATGGATATGTGACTTAGCATTTCTGATCGACCTTACAGGCCATTTGAATGAATTAAATTTGAAACTTCAATAACAAGGACAGTTAGTAAATGATTTGTACAACCGTTTGAAAGCGTTTTAAAACAAAATCCGCTTGTGGGAGGCGCAGTTGCTGTCTGGTAACAGTTACCATTTCACCACACTCTCTGCGTATGAACATACTGCTTATGCTCAATATGCTGAAGAACTCAAGTTACTGTCGGAGCAATTTTCGAACAGATTTAGCGATTTTAAAAACATGGAAGACAGTTTCAATTTATTAGCTACTCCAACAAAAAGTAATGTACAAAGTGCTCCAATACACTTGCAAATGGAGTTGATCGAGCTTCAAAAAAACTCACTCCTAAAATCTAAATTTGAAGACGTGGAGTTGTGCGATTTCTACAAAAAATACCTCGAAGAAGACCATTTTCCGGAGCTTAGAAAATTCGCAAGAAGATTAATTTGTGCGTTTGGCAGTACTTATAAATGCGTACAGTTCTTTTCAATGATGAAAGTTAATAAATCAAAACATCGTACAAGGCTGACTGACGATAATTTGGAAAATTCTTTACGTCTTTGTATCAGTGGAATTCATCTAAACGTCCATGGATTAGTTTCCCAAATTCAAGCTCAAGGGTCTCATTGATTTCGTTGTCGCTATTTAACTTTCGTAGTTTGTAATAATTCCAAATTTCACGATTTAATTATAATGTTGTACCTATTTTTTTCATTTCATTTTCTTATTTTAATAAATTGTTATTTTATTATTATAACATTGTCGTATTATTTCATGTGATATATATCTATCGCTAAAAATTATGAACACTACTTTAAAATGCACTACATTTAAACGCGGCCCGCGAACGTATTTGCACACTAAAGTTTGGCCCCCAACATGTCAAAGGTTGCCCATACTTGTTCTATACGATGAATAACTTAGCTACCGGTCATCAATGTGTCAATGCATATTTTTTTGACATTAGTAGAACTTTTCTAAGTCTTGCCTATCTGCTATATGTTAAAGTTTTTTTCTGTTATTGTTCTTATTATAAAATTACATTGTTATTATTTGTTTTACCTTCGTTTTTCTTTTTCATTCTACTTGTTATTGGTTAATTTTTACCAGAAACTCAAAATTTAATAAAATATCTCAAAATCTATGACACTTTAGACTAAGATAAATATGGTTCCTATAATGACTTCACCTTTTGATCGTACAAAACTTTAAATACCTGTATATAAAGCTTTATATATTTTACTACACACTTTAGAAAAAAAAAAATAGCCGAATCCATACATACAAGGGCCGATTTCACTCGGTTATCTGGCTGTAACCTTTAGTGGGAGGTGTGTTTTTTTACGTAAATTTAATTTTAAAGTTAAAATTGCAGTGGGAACAATGACCTGGCTGGATCCCCGGCCGGAAGTTCATTGAAAGAACCGGATGATTAAAGTTGGCATATAGCAGATTAAAAAAAAAGTGAACATCACACGACTATGTTTAGATATATAAAAAATTAGTTTTTATCATTAAAGAAAGGTGCTTAAACTTATTTTAAATTGTTATTTGCATATTTTTAGCGTTAAACAAATAACACTGAAATAATTCTATATAATTTATTAAATAAATAAATTTGAAGAACCTTTCAAATATAATCAATTTTTGATAACGCTACAGTTATAATTTAAAATGAATTAATAACAACTAATTACATATATTGTACTAATGAAACAGTCAGTACTTACCTAAAAATTATAGTCCAGCATTCAAATTAATTTTTAAAGCTTTTTTTTTTGTCAATTTCGTACTATGTGTCTACAACGCGTTCGCCAGTTCAACTAAACTATTTATTGTTGTTTCGTTACCTATTTAAAAGGTAGCTGACCAGTGGACCTAACGAATCGAAATACAATGATTTTCAACAAAAGAGTAATAGATATTTTCAAGGTATGGGAAATGAGAACAACGACGAATGAGCGGGCAAATATTTTTTTTTTTTTTATTTTGTATCGATTGGTTATGCATTAGTTGGTATATTTCTAGGATGTAACATTGCTTTATTCGTTTTTTACAATATAAAACAATGCGAGATATATGAATGCTGTAACAAATTAGCGAGAAAAAAGGAATTTTTTTTTAAACTTATCAATAATAAGAATGTAATCATTGCAGATCACGTGTGTGTTTAGTGTTGGCGTATTATTTGGCGAATACGTTATTTTTCGTACATATTAGATTACTAATGGACAGATGAGTTATCGTTATCCGTAGCAACTTCCATTGAAGTCTGGCTTGAAAATGTACATATCTGAACTTATCATATTTATTTCCTGATGCTCCATAGAAATGTTACACGAGCAGTACTAAAACAATTTTTAGTATTTGAAATAATGAATTGCGTCTGCATTATGAAAACTTTCTAAGTTTTTTACGGCGTAGAATGATCTGAGTTACCAGAAACAACAAAAGTAGTAATTAATTATGCTTAGTTATATAGACACAGTCTGTTTCAAATTAATAGCTCGCTTAATCAGTAATTTCATATTATTAAAGTTATATAGGAATCAAAAGAAAGGAAAACGATTAAAATACAAACAAAAAAAATTCAAAACTCAAAAAACTACACAATACAAAATTGGGTAATTTATTTGACAAAGATCTTTAATAAAACTTCTATTTAAACTTCTTTTATAAAAGATGATTGACAATCAAAAGATTCTATATTACACTGCGTACTTTTTTTAAGATTGTTTTTTTAATTGATGATCATACTAAAAACTTTATTAGAACTGCGAAGATTGCAAGTTTTTTACAGTGAGAAAATAGCAAATTAATGTATTTCTTAAACAAACATACAAATTAATCTATTTCTGCTTTTAACTGTACAATAAATTACTACAGTTAAAAGCAGAAATACATTAATTTGTGTATTAGAACTGCTTGTAAACTCAAATTTTAGAAAATAAACAACGTCATCCTTCAGATATCACACGTAAAGAAATTAACATTGCTAAAGAGCTTAAAAACAAAAATTGTTTTTACTTAAAATCTGACAAAGGTAATACTGTGGTCATTTTAGATAAAAGAGATTATTTTGATCGTGTCAGTACCCTTTTAACGCAAAGTTCTTACGTAATGGTAACTAAAAATCCGTTATCAAAAATGATCACAGAAAACAAGAAGACCTTATTAGAATGTAAGAATATTGTTAATGATAACTTAAGATATTGACTAACTGTATCAAATCCAGTGTTACCTAGAATGTATTGTTTACCTAGGATACATAAACCAGGGAAGAGCAAGAGACCCATTGTCTCCAATATCAATAGTTCAACTTACTTATTGTCCAAATGGCTATCTGACAAATTTAATCACTTACCTGTGCAACCCCCGGATTTAGCAGTTAAAAACTCACGCGCGTTTATTGAAAAGATTAAAAACATTGAACTTACTGACAATGAAGTGTTAGTTTCGTTTGATGTGAGCTCACTGTTTCCTAGCGTCCCCGTTGATATCACTTTGACTTACTTAGAAGATTTCTTGAAAGGTAATCAGTTGGGCAGTATGAAGTTGATAGTTTCATTTCTTTGGCGAAGCTCTGCATGAAACAAATTTCTTTCAAATCAACGGTACCTTTTACCAACAAACTGAAGGAACAGCAATGGGTAACAGCTTATCTCCCTTCATAGCTGACCTCTTTATGGGAAATTTGGAAACCGATCTTCAGAATGCTTTAGCATATTTTCCACGGGTTTGGGTTAGATACGTCGATGACATTTTTTTGTGTTTTTGATACTAGTAATTGCTCAATTAGGGATTTTCTTGAACAGCTAAATTCAAAATTTCCTGCCATTAAGTTTACCCATGAAGAGGAAACAAACAATAGGATTGTTTTCTCGATATTTTTAGTAATAAAAAATAAAACTAAATTAGAAATAGACGTATATAGAAAGCCCACTACTAATAACAGATTTATTTCAGAAGATTCAAATCATTCATGGACAAACAAACTACCAGCTATTCACTTTTTGGTGCACCGTTTACTTAATTTTCCTCTATCTACAGAACGATATAACAAAGAATTTAAAGAAATTATTAAAATTGCTGCATTAATGGATTCTCAGAAGACGTTGTGTATAATACCATTAGAAAAGAAAAACAAAATAAGAATTAGAAATGTGAGTACTTTAGAAATTAGTGACAAGAAGAATAAGAAATATGTTCAATTACCATTTTATCCAAGTTACACGAAAGGTCTACAAAAAAAAATCTCTAAATTCAACCTTGACATAGCAACTACTTCAAATAATAATAATATGATAATAAATAATTGGACAAATCAGGTATTTATATAATATCCTGTAAAGATTGTGATCATGTATATATTGGGCAAATTAAAAGATCAATTAAAACGCATTACAATTAAGGAGCATTTGGCTCATCTTAAATTTAGAAGGTTTGACAAATCTAGTGTAGCCCTACATATGCTTGAAGAAAATCATAAAGTTGACAATGTAAATGTGCAATTAAATTGTTATCAGGGTATGGAAATATATAAAAACAAACATATTTTAATGAATTCGGATTTAGGACCTTTAAATTCTTGTCTTTATAGTTATTAAGAATTTTGTTAGTGATTACATGTTTATAGACTATTACAGATAATGTAAAGGTTTATTAAGTAGAAGTAGTGGATTAGATGGAGTTAGGATTAGTGACTAGTTAAGCATGACCACAGTCAGCCATGACCGTGATCATTTTACCAAGACCTTTTTTAGGTATAAATTAGAGTAGTTTTAGTGTAGTTATTCAGTTCAGTGTTTCTGCTGCTGATGATAGCTTTGCTATTGAAACGTACCTCCAGTTTAGTGCAGTTTGTGGTGAGGAATCTAGGAGAAGTTTGCAACATAACAAGGGTAAAAAAACCTTATTTCACAGCAAGTTTTTTAAAATGCTATAAGCAAGACGGTGATGCAAAACATTATTTTTAAATAGTACATGGAACAGATAGTTAAATTTGTATAAGTTGTATTATTTACTTTAAACCTGGTTGGTTAGATTTAAAGTTACAAATAGATTTAAATTAAATGATACGACTTAAACAAATTTCACTATATATGTACTATGTACCAGATTTAGCAAATTAAATGCGAATCTAACTCTCCACAAATCTTCGATTATTAATACAATCGAAGCTACACTACCACATTGAAATAGTAATTAAAAATTATTTGCAAACAATTCTGAATTATGTATTGCTCGGTACGCAGTGCTTGTGTTTCGGTTGCATAGAATAGAATAGAATAGAATAGAGTAGCTTTATTATTGCAGTGTTTCAATACAAAAGAAACAATGCAAACGTCAGGTAAAGAACAAATATTTATAAATGTATATTTGAGGTTAGAAATTCCTCTATATTGTATGGCTCTATTTCTAATAATAATTTGTATACATAATTTTTAAATGTTGACAATTTTCTTACATTTTTAATATGCGATGGCAATTTGTTATAGAACCTCATGCAATTATATTCTAAACTGTTCTCACTTAGTGTGAGTCGATGCTTTGGGGTAGCAATAATCGGTTTTAAACCTTGTAGAATACTCATGTTGTAATTCATTATCCTCGAATAAGTATTTGTTTTTAAATAAGAAGATTAGCAATTCAAAAATGTAAATACCATATACAGTTAAAATGTTAGTTTGTTTGAAGAATCCTCTGCAAGACTGAGAGTACTCGAGTTTATTAATCACACGTAAAATCTTTTTCTGTATTAAAAAAACTCTGTTTAAGTCACTACCACCACCCCAAAAAACGATTCCATATTTTATGTTTGAGTAGCAGCAACCATAATACATAATACGAAGCACATGCCAACTTACTATATCTCTAAGTCGACGAATCGCAAAGCAATAGCTACATAGTTTTTTACAAAGTACATTGACGTGATCTTTCCATTTTAAGGTTTCGTCGACTGTAAGACCCAGCAGCTTAACACAAGTGCGGACGGAATATTCGCAGTTATTAATATTCACAGCTTCTGGGAGAGTTTGAAATTTGTTACATTTGAAGAAGATGACATTTGATTTATCGTGGTTAAATTATAAGCTGGTTGATAGTTAACCATTCCTCAATTGTATTTAGATAAGTGCTGCCTAGATCGATAACTTCATCTAGTGTACTACCAGTTATTAAAAAAAGTAGTATCGTCCGCATAATTTACAATTGAAAAGTTACTTACAAGAGAGGTGGGCTTGAGATTATAAATATCATGAAAGTAAACGATAAATAGTAATGGACCTAGTATGCTACCTTGTGGCACACCTTTTGTTATGGACATGTTATCTGAAAGAGCAGCCTTATTTTTAATTCTAGCGTCTTGTTGACGCTGGTTTAAGTAGGATGAAAACTAAGCTAAAGCGTTACCTCTTACTCCATAATGCTCAAGCTTCTGTAAAAGTATGGAATGGTCTATGCTATCAAACGCTTTTGAAAGATCTAATAAGTAAGCAAATGTTATTTGTTTATTCTCCAAAGGCATTTAAAATTCCGCTTGTTAGTTCGAAGAGTGCAGTTTCCGTATTCTTACCTTAATGAAGCCATGCTGACATTTGTTTATGTTGTTAAACTTATTGAGAAACCCCAACAATCGGTTGTATGCTACTCTTTCAAATAATTTAGAAAAACTTGTTAATAGACTGATAGGTCTGTCGTTTTTCAAATTGTTTACATCACCGGATTTATAAATTGGAACAACCACAGCTTGTTTAAGTGAATCCGGAAAAGTTCCAGTTGAAAAAGAATCATTGTGTGCTATTGGTGCTATTGGTTCTACGAGACTGGTATAGCATTTTTTTTAAGAAACTACTGGGGATATTGTCAATACCCGACGATCTACAGTTCTTTAAGGATTTAGATATTACTGATAGTTCATTTGCATCTGTTGGTTGAAAGTAAAAGGAATAAGGGTTATTACTTGTATTTAAATTGGAATCAGAAATCAGTATAAATAATCAAAGATTTGTGGGGCTTCAATTCGCATTTAATTTGTTAAAGATGGTACATATACATTTAAAGCACATAACAATTTTTAAATCAAGCCGTTTTTTTTTTTTAAGGTTTCTGTAATTGATTTTGTTTTTAGCTACTCCATTATATTTATAATCTTCTTATAATTTATATAAAATTATTTTTACAGGTTTTAGAAATGTTTATTTACAAATTAAAACAGATGTTTTCACATCAAAACGTTTTTGTATAGTAAATGAAATAATTCATATATTATGGCGCTTCCCACGAATGTTGTGTGTAGGTATATAAATTGATAACTAATATTATAGATTCTCAACAAGGCTAAAAATTAATGCCGAAACGTCAATAAATAATTAGAATTTAATTAAAAGCCTTATTTCCACAACAAATTGCTCCAATACTTATTATTTGTGAAGTTATTGTTTATTCAAAGCATGCATATTTAATTCGTCATGCATCTTTTCACTATTATTGATATATAAAACCGATTTGAATGCGCTGGTGTATACGCAGCTTATTCTACTATACGTCTAACGTATCTCAAGGGATGAAACAATATATTTACGATTATTTTTGTGCTAGTCTTTGGTTGACACAACATAAACGTTTTATCACTCAGTTCGTAATATGCGCGTATATGTATGCACGTACAGCAGCATCATTCATATCCCATGTGTATTATTAATACGCGCATGTTTTTAAATTGTGGTTAAACGTTATAAAGACAGAAATATTTTCAATCGGCACCGTAGACGATGCCATCCTACCGCCATTAATCGTTTGATCCAATCGTAACAAAGGGAATTATACGACAAAATGTCACCTGGTACATACTATCAAATCTATCAGGACAAGTGTCTCATGAACGAGAATTGTAAAGTACCAGAGACGTCTTTAGAGCACCAATCGAAGTGGGACAGCTCGCCGGCCCTCAACGTTTGCCTGAACGCAGAAGGAGACCTCATGGATTACCTCGGCGGTGACAGAATCACAGAGCTGCCCGCGCTCAGCTTGCCGGAAGAGTTTATTAATATTAATGACATCGCTTGTGATACGTATTTAAATCAACTGTACGTGGAAAATAGTGACAGTCTAAGTGTGCCGGACAATTTTTTAGACTTCAGTGACGAACCGCCAACGGAAATAAACAGCGTCGAAGCACAAGACGACCACCAATCGATGTTGGAGATAGATCTGAATCTGTATTACAACGAAAATATCGATTTGGATCGATTCCTGGATCAGGATTTCGACAAGCTACTCAACGACAGCTTCTTAGTGGCGGATCAAAGTGAATGCAGGGATTTGAACAGCCTATTCAAGGAGATTGAAGACGAGAAGGAACAGCATCCAAACGGTGAAGCGAAATTAGAGACCAATTCAATCGAATTGATGTTTCCCCATATCCAGGACGAGAAAAATCGAAGGAGGCGATCTCTGCTTTACGAAAACAATTACAGGCCGAAGAATAAGATCGAGGATGATTTAAAATCCTACACGGTGCGCTCCTACAATAGGAAGCCGGATCCCCTTCTCAATCACGATTACACTCAGAAGAAATCCGAGGAGGAGAAGTTTTTCGCCTGTCCGGTGTCGAGTTGTGATAAAGTTTATGCGAAAGCTTCCCATCTCAAGGCGCACCTACGACGACATTCCGGTGAGAAGCCGTTCGCGTGCAATTGGCAGAACTGCAATTGGAAATTTTCGCGATCAGACGAATTGGCTAGGCATAAACGTTCCCATTCCGGCATAAAACCTTATAAATGTGATCTATGTGAGAAGGCATTCGCCAGGTCCGATCATCTGGCTAAGCATATAAAGGTGCATCGCAAGAAAATGGCTCAGTATGGTAATTATTATATTAAAAAGAGGGTTAGGCTAGCTAATTAATGGCAAATATGAAAAATTTGTTCCTTTTCGTTGATAATGAATGCAAGTTGTAATGATTTCTGTTTTAGTTTCTTTTGATTTTTAGCGTTAGTTTTCTTAATATTGAAATAAATAAATTGTCGTTAAATTATTTTTTGATTTTATTTATCTGCTGAATCGAGAAAAACTAAATAGCGTACACCAGCGACACTTTCTAATTGTACGACCTACAGGGTAAAATAGAGCCTACATGTTTAGCGTGGATAGTAGACAGATCTATGCATTAACCGGCCGCTTCGAAATGTGTAAACACAATGTGCTGTCTGTATATTTTAAAAAAGTTTAGGCTGGATTTATTAATGTGCGAAGTTGAATGCATCTATTGTATATTTGTTATCTTTGCGTAGGAATAAATGTATTTGATGTTTGAAGTATTTCGAATAACAGCAGTCTTATTAAATGGTTTTAAAAGGTATTTTCATTTTACAGTTGAACGACTAGGAACTAGACCAAAAGCATGTTAATTATACAATAAATAGCAATATCACTGGGTTTACCTACTTTTATTCACTTTATACGTATGCAAATAATAATGAACGTATTAAAATGGATCGCATGAAAATATTTAAGGTATCCAGTTATACTGAAATCAGTAAAGCATATCTCCGTTATGCTTATATTTTTTAATCTAATTGATGTCTGACGATTTCATATCAATTTCTTAATTCGCTCCGGCTTCCTCCTTTGACATTAAATAATGAAAGAGATATAGCGAGGATGCATTCGAAACCACGATTTTTATATCAGATATTAGAACGAAGTTCTACGCTCGTCAGAAATATTTTTTATTGGTTATAGTAATAGTGTTTTTATTAATATTATAATAACAAGATAAAATAATATTTCGATTATAAATTCCCTAGTTTCAAAGATTTTACCTCAAAAGTCTCACAATATTTTTTCAAAAGAAACTGAAAATTTGAATTAGTCGTAAATCGAACAGCAGTGATATAGGTATAAATATAAAATGCAGGTTTAAATTAATAATTAACGATTACTTTATATACAGTGACCTGCATAAATATTGCAACATATAGGATTTTTTTTATTATTAAAACATACTAAAACTTTTTTTGGGAGATAGGTGGTGCATGTCTAGAAACCCCAAAACCTATTTTGACACACGTCACGTGACCACTAGTATGACGGTAAATATGAAAAATATGCTGTGAATCTCCAAAAAGTGAGATTAGATGACATGATATCGAAAAAAGTTATTTGAAAAAGTTGTTTAGAATTTAATTCTGAGGCGGTATGCAAATTTTTGTAAAGATAACTAAACGTCACTAAACGACGAGCCATCACGAAGGAAACTTCGACCTCGCCGCTAAAGATGTTCACTGCAAATGTGAACGAAACGTACGAAAGTAATTCCACAAGACCACGACTCAACAGCCTGGAAAAACTTTTTACAGTTTTGTAAAGATACTTTAAAAAATTGAAAAATCACATTTTTCCAAATCTTGATTAACTGAATTACATATTGATAAAATTGATAAAATTGTTTGAGTATCAACCAGACTTAGAAATATTACTGCTGTTGAGCTGCTAAATACGAGAAAAAATGGAAATATGTAATTCAATTAAACAATATTTGGAAAAATTGTGATTTTCATTTTTTTTTTCAAATATCTTCACACAAATTTGCATACAGCCTCATAATTGAATTCCAAGCAACTTCCTCAGCATTGAATTCCAAGCAACTTTTTCAAATAACTTTTTTGGACATCATGTCATTTAATCTCACTTTTTGGAAATTCATAACGTATTTTTTAAATTTACCGCCATACTAGTGGTCACCTGACTTATGTCAAAATAAATTTTGGGGTTCCCAAAAACCTACCCCCCCAAAAAAATTATTAATATTTTAATAATAATAAAAAAATCCCATATGTTGCAATATTTATGCCGGTTACCGTATATATATTAATTTTCATTATGTTTTAAAAATAGATATGAAAACAATCATTATGAATCAATTAGATTAAAAAACACAAACATATTTAGTAAAGTTGTAGGGATGTGTAAAGAAAACAACACCTGTTCGTATACAATATTATATTTAAGGTAAGCAACTGAAAAACTTCGAATTGTGCTAAACGATGTAAGTCGGCAAGCATAAGTATGCGCCTTTGATGTATTTATTTGCCTCTATTTTATAATTTCAATGTTTTTCTATGTTTACTTACTGCCTTCTTCCTTACATTTAAAACACAGAGACCGCACATCTGTGTTTATATATTTCGAAGACGGCAATGAATGCGTAGATCCGTCTACTATCCATGCTAAACATATAGGCTCTATTTTATGCTGTAGGTCGTACAATTAGAAAGTGTCGCTGGTGTACATAACCCCATATTTTTTCCTAAAAAAATCTTTGTTTTATCACTGAAATGTAAATATGCATAAAATTGTAATAATTTAAATAATTTCTTCTCGGTGGTAGCAGATTTTTTTGTTTGTTGATGTTGACGATTGTATCATCTGTATTCCAAAAAACAAAATTGAATACACGATAAAAAGTTTTAACGACTGTCATCAAAGTGTAAATTTTACTGTTGAAAAAGAAAATAACTAACAAATAAAGTTTAATACATAATGATGACAAAATTCTAACCAAAATATCTAATAGATACCTATTTAAATTATACAGACTAAAAGATTTAGGCAATTTTTCTTGATAAAATTAACAGCAAAAAAAATATTTTGTTTTGTATATATTGGCTATCAGTCGCGGGGTCCTCGGTTGGAGCCGGACGGACTGCTCTCAGAGTGAGGTTTTCGTGGTTTTCCTCACTCCTTGGCGAATGCTGAGAGATGAACATCTTATTAAGTCGCTCCACGGGCGCAGCCATAATAATAACTCATGGCCGCCGATGCCCCCTGTAATTGGCGAAAGCTGTTGGGGGATGCTAAGGCATGGATTATTATTATTATTATTATTATTATTATTATTATTATTATTATTATTATTATTATTATTATATTATTATTATTATGTCAAGTACTTACGATCTTCTTAAATAAACTATTTATTTTATACAAAGTCGGTACAGTTACAGATAAAGTAGTAGTAGATTTACGTCAAAATTGTATTACAAAACTGTAAATCATCACTTAATGATGTTCTAAACATATAATAGTAAAGTTTTCTGGCCTATAGTAGCAAATACGTTAAATATATTCTACAAGTACAGAAATTGCCATGAAGATGGCGGTTCTCCTATTTCACTACACTAACTTTCCATACTCATATAAAAGTTTTCTACATGGCAGACATTGTTATCAAATATTTATCTATTACTTGCCAGATACATATTTCTTAGTAACTGTTATCACAACGGTTGCCCGACTGCATACGGTGGCCCTTGTTTTTGCAAATTAACCACCAATGTGCAGTGGTTTTTGGGGCAAGCATTAGAAATTTTCATATTTTGTTTCGCCAAAGCATTTTCATTTCGACGATATTTTCCTTTTTGTTAGGAAAAAAATCAAAACACTGAACTCTTTTTTGTAATTTTACTTTTAACCAAGTGAAACTTCTATGGAAATTATCACTACTTTAGAAATTTTACTTGAGAGTTTTCCAGACTACATGAAAAAGTCTTGAAGAAGTTACCCACATTTCGAAATTTCACTGTATAATTTTACCAAAAATTTTTTAGTGTCTAACTCTTTGTCAATATACCCATTGAAAAAAGTGTTCATGCAAAAATTTCCAATCTAAAGAAAATCCGACTACAACAAATTATTTAGCCTTGCCGTACCTTAATACACCATCAGAAAGAATAAATAAAACTTTATTCCCATATCATTAAAGTTGCTCATAGAAATCATAATAGCCTTACATTTTTATATACCAAAATTTAAAAATATCACCCTCAAATAGAAACAGATTCATGTTAGTTATAAAATTCTCTGTAACAATTGCGATGGCATATACATTGGACAGACCATACAGCATTTAGTAAATCGCCTTAAAGGAATATTTGGTTCTTATATTATAAAGTACGCAAATAAAAACACTCTTATACTAATTGTCTGCAGTCGCAATAAACTCTAGGCAATTGTTTCTGTGTTCTTTTACAACCCGAAGATATCCCAGCTAGCACATAGCATATAACCAGCCGTCTAATCAATTACATTATAATGCGGTTTTAACATTAGACATATTATTTAAATACTACATACAAATCAAATATATTTAGTTTAAATATTTCAATAATATTTATTTTATATTACAAAATCAGATATGCAATTGAGGCGTGTTTTACAAAAACAGCATTTGTCCAAATAAATAATTTTTCAGAAATCATAAACAATAACTGACATAAATATGTAAATTTTCTATTACTCACCTGCATTAACATGTGACTGAAAAAGTATAGAAATAGAAACAAAAAAGACTAAAATTTTATGCGTCTCCATTTTGCGAGATAACATACTAAACTTGAGTTTGGAATTTTTGGACTTGTGCTGTTTTTGTAAAACACGCCTCAATTGTAGCATTTGTTTTTTCTTTGTTTTTTGCAATACACCTTAATAATTATTCATATAGGCATTCTTAACTTACTGCATTGATTTCTTCTAAAAATGAAATATTATCGCATTTTTTTAAATATTCAAAAAATATTTATTTTAGATATTTGAAATATTGCATAACGGTGTTTGGAGCAATGAAATCACATATTTTCATCTTCCATGTTTTGTTGTAGCAATCGAAATAAACTCCTGAGCGATTATTTAATCTTTTTAAAATTCTACATTTAAAAAGAAATAATCGCTCAGAGTTTATTTCGATTACTACAACTGTTCTTTTGTATCTTAAACTTACAAAAGAACAGAACTGAAGTAGCACATAATATAGGTACAAGTAATATTCGCCTAATGTGTTTTTGAATCGATGAAATCACATCTTTTCATTTATCATGTTTTGTTGTTGTATAGCGTTTGGGGTTTATATTATATTTTCGTTTTGTTTCGATACACTAGAGATCGTATTTTGTCAAAGCAATATAAGTACTGTACTCTTTACTATGCACCAAGTAGAATTAGAACATTTTAGAATTTTTAGCGGGTAATTCATATCTTTGTGTAAAACAAGAGGCATTAGATGTTCTAAACGCCTACGAAAAAAGGAAATTGAAGCTGGTATTTGTTGCCATAAGCTACGCTCAAAGAAAATAGCGAAGAAAATTAAAATGAATCGTACACTAACTCGGTATTAGGTGGCATTGATTTAGAACTTACTTGAGCAGTCCAGAGAAAAACGCAGCCCCTATTTAGTACCTATGTATTGTGTGAATTAGTTTTGGTAATGTAGTAATATAATAACTCGTTTGAAATAATCATATACTTATTATTTTTTGCAGAAGTTGAACAAAGACCACACCAGAGCAATTGACAAATAATAATTAAAAAATAAAATAAAACGAATACGCTTCCATTTAATTCTTCGTAAAAGGTGTCTTTATTTCTTAAAAGCAGATATACATTTCAACACATTATCAATATGTTAAATAAACAGCCTATGACATGAAATATTTTAAACAATTTATCAAACACAAAAGTCTTTGACTCAAGTTTGACATAAATAGAGATAGAATCATTGGAGTTTCTTCAGTATTTCAATATTATTCTCTTTAATTTTGAGTCAAGACTTTTGTCTTCCATGGTACATCTGCGTTTAAGAAATAAACACCTTGACGAAGAACTAAATGGATGCGTATTAGTTTTATTTTATTTTTTATACTACTCTGGAAGTTCGCTCACGTTTGACAAATAATAAGTTACATACAATGCCCACCATTATATACCTATTAGAATTCATTTTTTAAGAAATATAGTAGCTCCTGTACTTAATTATTTTCTCAAGTCTTCTGGGTATTGAAGCCACCGAACTTTGACAAGAGGTTTCCATCAGTGTTTATGACATCATAAGAAAGGTATTAATTTATACTTACCTACAGTCGAAACTCCACTCTGGACATTGAAATATGAAACTTTATTGCATTCCTATATTGTATTTACGTAAGCTTGTTGCAGAAATAAAGATATATAAGCGGCTGCAATGCATCGATTACAGATAATGGCAACATTCTCTAACTGTATTTACATTCTTTTCAGGCATTTAAAATACAGTACTACAAACAAAGTATTTAGTAATTTGTAATCGACTGTTATTGAAGAAAAGCCTTTACGTTTTCCTTCATAATGATATACAAACAAAGTATTTAAAGAAAATAAAGTATTTAGTAATTTGTAATCGACTGTTACTGAAGAAAAGCCTTTACGTTTTCCTTCATAATGATATAAGTAAAATACGTTTAATGCTATCTAAAAAAACACTATTGTGTTCTAGTATCTCTTTATTCACATTTTCATTTCGTTTTAAATAAACAAGCACTTCAAACCGTTTACCTGATAAACAACTTCTTGAAGGAGTATGTATAAACCTTGCAAATAAAGCCTTTTCTGAAATAGTGTTTTTGTTCGTTTTTTTCGCACATCATACAGAGAGCAGTTACGTTATCTCTGTTTAATTTTGATATTTTGAAATATTTCTCATTTAAAATCATGGGGCCATTGTCAATTTCGAAAAAAATTGCAGCCTCTAACCATGTACCCTATCTCGTAATAATCGGTTCAGGAGGCAACTTAACACCGGGAAGTCGCTCCTTATAAAATTCGATTCGTAAAGGTGCTTTTAAAAATACTTTTTTGACATTGCTAATTAAATCATTAATCAAAGGGAATTGATTCCTAATGTCTTCGGCTATACGATTGAACGCATGAGCTAAACAAGTGGTATGAATGTTACTATAAAAAATGTTTAAATTTTCCGCGGCTTTTATCATGTATGGTGCAGCATCGGACAACATTAGTAGCATTTTTTCACAAGGTATACTTCCAGGTAAAAAGAAATTTGACAAACCTTCTTGAACGAATTGGGCAATTGTCACATTACTTGTTTTTTGAAGTTCTTTACAATAAATTAAACATGATCTACCTACAATATCTTCATGAAGAATTCCTATTAAGAAATGGGCAATATAACGGCCACACTTATCCGTACTTTCATCTACCATGATATAAATAAAATTATTCCCTACCAATTGTTGAATTTGGTGAAATAACAAATAATAGAGATTGAACCGCGAACAATAAATAGCAAATATACATGAGCGCACCTACATCCCCAAAGAGGTGTCGAGTGACGTAAATTTCGCGCCGTTTCATTTACCAATAGTAGATTCCTATAATATCCGTAATGGTGGTTCGATAGATCTGCGACAGATGTCACATATTTTCCTTAATTCTTTATTATTTATTCAAATTATATTAATTCAAACGCTTATCAATTATTACACGCAATTTTAATCCTAACGACCCTTTAATTTGGTATTAAATAATATAAGGTTACGGTAATCTACGAATTTGCAACGAAGATTTTTGGCTAGATATCGCTTATACTTGTCGCCTGTTAAAGAAACTATAGCCCAACGGGTGCCCGAAGTTACAATTAAGGAGATGGATACCGTATTTGATTTGCAATCGTTCTAGTTTGTGCCCGCGAAGTGTGGGTAGGTAGAAGCATTGCTTTTTTGTCATTTTTCTTTTGTGAGTGGATTTATTCCAATTCCAGGAGCCTCTGAAATCTCTTCTGCATCAACACATTTTACGACCGGCGGGAAAAGCTTAATCCTGAAGCCAACAATAGATAAAAGAAGAAGTTGTCTTATGCATTCTCCAAAGACTGTAGCCAATCAGACATTTGACCATTGCTTCCTATATCCCTTAGCAGAGAGATCAGGCGGACCAAATTGGTTTTAATCTATGACTGTACACCCTTTCGTCTCGTAATTATACATAATAAGAACAAGCTTGCAAGTGTGGCTCACTAAGAAGAGCAATCTGAGCAGCACCTAAATGGACACGCCGTGAAGAAGGTAGGCACTCCATTATGGCTAATAGATGATGTAGTAGTTATCCTTATGTTTGTTCTAGCAGTTACAGCACTGGTTCGGACTACTTAAGCCCAGAAAACTCCATCCACATAGTGCCATATCTAGGAGAGGAACAGCCTTGACAATCATAGGTAAGATTGGACTTATGGGAGAACCCATAGGAGTAAAAAAAAATTGCCCTTCCAACTTCCATTTATATTTAAATATGTTGATGATATTATTTGTTCGATCCCTAGACATGGTTAATGTTACCCTCGACTTGTTTAACTCTTACGACTGCCATTTGCAATTTACTGCTGAATTAGAGAATGATAATAGCGTTCCCTTTTTAGATACTAAAGTTATTAGGTTGGATGATAATACGGTCATATTAGATTGGTACCAGAAACCAACATCATCTGGTAGATTCATTAACTACTACTCCAATCATCCCTTAAATCAGAAATTTAACACGGTTATAGCTATGAAAAATAGAGTCACACATATTAGTAACGAAAGATTTTTAGACAAAAATTTGAAGATATTATTTGAGATGTTTTACAATAACGGTTATCCTAGACATATTCTAAATAAATTGATTTATTCTTCGAATATGTTTGATGGTCCTACAGATCAAGGAGCTCCTTTACAATTTAAGTATTATAAACTTCCCTTCATAGAAGGTTTGACCAATAAAATCATACAGCATTTTAAACCATTTGCTAATGTAAAAATTGCAAAATACAACATGTTAACAATTGGTAGCATTTTCACTAAAATTAAAGATAAAACTCCAACTCTTAATCAAAAAGATGTAGTATATAGTATTCCTTGTACCGATTGTCAAGGTTGTTATGTTGGTCAGACGTCGCAAATTGTAAAGAACAGAATAGTACAACATAAGAGTGATTGTCGTATCGGAAAACGTTCTTGTGCCTTATCTCTACATGTCCAAGATCTTATACATAGTTTTAATTATGATGGTATTTCCATACTTGAATTAGAACCTAATTACAAAAAACGATTATTTTTGGAAATGGTTAATATAAAAAAATGTAGTAATGCTATTAATTTTTAAAACTGATACAAATCAATTAAGTAGTATTTATTGCAATATTTTACATCAATAACATTTTTTCTATTTATTTTATATTTATAACTGTAAACAATTTTTTTTTTTTATTAATATGTCTAGCCCTGACTTGCATTTAAATGTTTTAACTATTTATCATTTTGTCAGCTGTCATTAATACTACAACTTGTAAGCAATTACTTATTGTGATTTTGTATATTGTTTCATTTTAATTTGTATATTTTTAGTGCCTCCTGAAGATGTTTTAAATTAAAACGAAATATTGAGGTATTTATTTAGTTTTATTTAGACAGACCGATTACCCGTATAATTGTCTGATTGTTTACGAAGAAATGAAATGGTACATATCAAAAATAATAGTAATTCAATTAACTTTAAAACCGATATTGATAAATTAAGTAATATTTATTGTAACATATTAAATTTTCGTTAAGATAGATTAATGAGGAAGGTCCTTTTTATTTTGCTTTGTCTAATCACTTTAGTACCTAATTTTTGGCCTCTTCTTTTTTGTAACCGTATAGTTTTTATTGCGCGTTTTATTTTAAGACATATATGTTAAATTTTCAAATCGAGCTATACGCTTCCTACTCAGCTGTTTTAACATGTTGTTGGTCTAAATTTAGTGTAATATGTTTGTTTTATTTTTAAATTTAATTGTGAAGTGATCTTAGTTGTAAGTATTGTGCCTTTTATTTTTGACACATTGTTTCATTTTAAAAAAAAAAAAAAAAAAAACATTTTAGTAAGAAAACCTCCGGATGATGCAATAGATAAATTGCGAAATATAGAGGAACCTTGGACAAATAGATCGTTTTATTACAGACCGCTTACCCGATAATTTCCCTAATTGTTATATATATATATATATATATACAAAAAAAAACAATACCTCTCATTTACAAAAGGTTTATTTCCAAATATGCTATACCTGCATATCTATACGTCTTTTCTTTATACACCTTTTCAATAGGCAACCGAGTATACGTAATGAATATATCGTGCATATTCAGTTGCGTTACAATTTAATGGGGTACTTTAATTGATTATAACAGTCAATAAAAAATATTTGCCCTAAATACCTTAATTAATTAAACATAATAATAAAAATCAACATTAAACTGCTACTTTTTATTTAATTACAATTGCTTATTTATAGCCACTTCTATCTCAAAAGAATACTTTCTAAAATTACGCCAATTCTGTTTGCTATAAATTTTTCAATCTACCATCCTTTTGTAATGAAATACGGGAATACGAATTAGCGCTCTTTGTAATTATTAATTTATATTTTAGTTTCCGTCTTAAATATAATGTTCGAATTGTTCAGTTAAAAAGAACACACCCAAAATCGCTTAGCAGTTAACGTCCAATCCCAGTCCACAATTTTTAACAAGCGAAGCGCGCTTCCTAGTCCTGTCATATTGAATGGCGTTGGTTTTCGTTGTCCGTCGTTTTTAAACATTTAGAGGGTTAATTGACTAGATTAAAGGGTGAAATAGGCTCAAACGTGTAATTCAGTGGTAGCTGCATCTCATTACTACGGTTGTTTGGTTGGCGATGAACGTTTTGCTACAAAACGCTTTCATCTAAAGGTGAGTAAATTCAACTCTTCATGTGCATGTAGGGGTAGCATTGTTAGTTTATATTTTTATGTGTTTCGTTAGTTTTACGTAAGGGTATTTGCTTATATCGTAACTTACAAATAACCGCATTTTATTTACCATTTACCGTAACAAAAATCATACCTAGTTAAAAAAAAAACTCGTCTAAAATCGGTTAGCAACAGCTAAGATGCCTGTTCTCGACTGTAATTGGATGTTGCAAATCCAATCAGAGTTCGCATTTATTATATTGAATGATGGCGTTGGGTTTTTGTATGTTTAGGGAGAATTAATTAGGTTAAAGGGGTAAAATACTTTCAAACGTATAATATAGTGGTAGCTGCATTTGATTCCTGTGGGAATTTCATCGGCGGTGAGTATTTTTCGCTGGGAAATGCTTTCAACTAAAAGTGAGTACATCTAATTTTTCTTATGTTGCCCAAATAAGCGTTGTCTTTTTATTTTATATATTTAACGTGGTTCATTATGTAAGGATGCTCATTTATAACGTAATTTGTAGTAAATAATAAAATTAAAAAAAAAAAAGGCGGCCATCGGATGTTCGTTGAATCAGCCAATCACATTCCGGGATTTTGAACAAAAGAAGCATCGTTTGTTTCCGGCATTTTGCTATTGTGTTTCGCCACATTGAATAGTGGCGTCTATTTTTGATCCGCGATTTTTTGCGTATTTAGAGGGAATTAAGTGGGTTACAGGGGTAAAATAGATTCAAACGTATAATACAGTGGTAGCTGCATTTGATTCCTGTGGGAATTTCATCGGCGATGAGTATTTTTCGCTAGGAAATGCTTTCAACTAAAAGTGAGTACATCTAATTTTTCTTATGTTGCCCAAATACGCGTTGTCTTTTTATTTCATATATTTAACGTGGTTCATTATGTAAGGATGCTCATTTATAACGTAATTTATAGTAAATAATAAAATTTGAAAAGAAACTATGGCGGCCATCGGACGTTCGTTGAATCAGCCAATCACATTCCGGGATTTTGAACAAAAAAAAGTGTTTCCCGTAACCGTCCTCTTCGTGCTCTGCATGATAGCGTTGGTTTTTCGTGTCCGCGTTTTTTTGAGTATTTAGAGGGAATTAAGTGGGTTAAAGGGGTAAAATAGATTCAAACGTATAATATAGTGGTAGCTGCATTTGATTCCTGTGGGAATTTCATCGGCGATGAGTATTTTTCGCTGGGAAATGCTTTCAACTAAACGTGAGTACATCTAATTTTTCTTATGTTGCCCAAATACGCGTTGTCTTTTTATTTCATATATTTAACGTGGTTCATTATGTAAGGATGCTCATTTATAACGTAATTTATAGTAAATAATAAAATTTGAAAAGAAATTATGGCGGCCATCGGACGTTCGTTGAATCAACCAATCACATTCCGGGATTTTGAACAAAAAAAAGTGTTTCCCGTAACCGTCCTCTTCGTGCTCTGCATGATAGCGTTGGTTTTTCGTGTCCGCGTTTTTTTGAGTATTTAGAGGGAATTAAGTGGGTTAAAGGGGTAAAATAGAATCAAACGTATAATATAGTGGTAGCTGCAATTGATTCCTGTGGGAATTTCATCGGCGGTGAGTATTTTTCGCTGGGAAATGCTTTCAACTAAAAGTGAGTACATCTAATTTTTCTTATGTTGCCCAAATACGCGTTGTCTTTTTATTTCATATATTTAACGTGGTTCATTATGTAAGGATGCTCATTTATAACGTAATTTATAGTAAATAATAAAATTTGAAAAGAAACTATGGCGGCCATCGGACGTTCGTTGAATCAGCCAATCACATTCCGGGATTTTGAACAAAAGAAGCATCGTTTGTTTCCGGCATTTTGCCATTGTGTTTCGTCACATTGAATAGTGGCGTCGATTTTTGATCCGCAATTTTTTTAATATTTAGAGGGAATTAAGTGGGTTAAGGGGATAAAATACATCCAAACGTATAATATAGTGGTAGCTGCATTTGATTTCTATGGGAATTTAATCGGCGATGAGTATTTTTTGTCAGGAAATACTTCCAGCTAAAAGTGAGTAGATGTATTTTTTTTTATGTTGCTCATATACGCGTTGCGGTAATATTTTATATAGTCGACATGTTTCATTTCGTAAAGATGATCATTTATAACGTAATTTATAATAAGTAACAAAATTTTCGAAAAAAATATAGCGGCCATCGGATGTTCGTTGTATCAGCCAATCACATTCCGGGATTTTGAACAAAAGAAGCATCGTTTGTTTCCGGCATTTTGCCATTGTGTTTCGTCACATTGAATAGTGGCGTCTATTTTTGATCCGCGATTTTTTGAGTATTTAGAGGGAATTAAGTGGGTTAAAGGGGTAAAATAGATTCAAACGTATAATATAGTGGTAGCTGTATTTGATTCCTGTGGGAATTTCATCGGCGATGAGTATTTTTCGCTGGGAAATGCTTTCAACTAAAAGTGAGTACATCTAATTTTTCTTATGTTGCCCAAATACGGGTTGTCTTTTTATTTTATATATTTAACGTGATTCATTATGTAAGGATGCTCATTTATAACGTAATTTATAGTAAATAATAAAATTTTGGAAAAAAATATGGCGGCCATCGGACGTTCGTTGAATCAGCCAATCACATTCCGGGATTTTGAACAAAACACAGTGTTTCCTGTTTCCGTCCTGTTCGTCCACTGAACGACGACGTTGTTCATTATTTTTTGTATTTCACGTGATTTATTAGCTGTGTTTGCAGAGGAATCACAAACTAGTCAGGGGCGATTAATAAAAAAGAAACAGTTTTCTGACTGATTTCACAGTGTATGATTGCCTCTGACTAGTTTGTGATTCGTCTGCGAACACAGCTAATTATCTAGAGGTGCTCTTTTAAATCGTAATTTGTTGTAGTATTTTAATACTACCATCTTGCCGTGAATATTAAAATTGATACCATTTTTTTTCCCATAGTTTACTGGATGATAAATAATATGGAACGGCATTTTGTTTATTTAATGTTTAGGTACAATTGATAATAGTTAATATAAAAATTCTGAAAACCACAGTGCAAGTATAGCGTTTTATTGGTTATTTACAAGCTGTTTACTTACTTAATAATTATCTGTGAAATAATATCTGTATTACAACTTTACAACTTTAATATTATTTACAGGTGTTTCTTAAAGGAATTTCTCTAATTTCTCACCACATTGCTGCAGATAGAAAATGATAGATGGAAGCCTTCCGTTTCTTCCAGCAACAAAGGCAATCAAATAGGTAGGTACACAAATTTCAATATGTCTCTGTAAATTAATTAAACCAGTGGTCATTTTTTCTGTATCTCTTCCCTGAAATGTCATTGGAAATTCTTCTTATATAGTATATCAGATAGAAATATATTATATAAAATAGAAACTATTTTGTTTTTCATCTTACACAGAAATACATTATGCTTCATAAACGACTTGTTCAACGTGCAAATAAATATAGGGGAGAATCATATTTAGTGAAATCGTTTAATATTAATTTTTGTTTTTTATTTCATCATTACACTAGGCTTACCTATTCTAGACGTGTTTGAAACCTTCTCTTTGCTGTTGTTATTATTACGTGCTTTTTTTTTTTAATGTCACCGAATTGGCATGAACTGTGATCTTGGTGTAATTTTGTTAAAACTTTTTTTTAGTGTATCGTAATGTTAAATCTTTTAAAATGGTCATACAATAAATACCTTAATATAAATTAAGTGGAATTAATATTTGTTTTCCTTTTCTAGGATGTCACGTCTACGAGCAGAGTTCAGAAGTTCTTCCAGCTTATCCAGGAGTTGAGGACAGACGGTTTTTCCACCTTCAGTATGCAAGCATTTGGGGCTGATTTAAAAGGTACAGTTATTTTCAATATTTTTAATTTTCCAGGGTTTTGTCTAATTTGAGTGTCGAGGTCGGATATAAAAAAAGTTTTCTTTTTTAGCTAGTAATGTAAAACAATTATTAAACTGGTTTCGTTCGAACATTTTCGTAAATTAAATAATTAATTATTATCGCTAATTTTTAAACCAAAATTTAATCCTTTGTTAAAACAAGTATTCGTAACGTATTAAAATATCAATAATATTTATGTCGCTGTTTGGTAATGTAAGTTTTAATTTTTTTCAATTATCACTGTATTGACATGCACAATTACTTACCCATACAAATATCTTGAAGGAGTTGGAAAATATGCTAACGAAACCTAGCAACATTTTGTAACATTAAAAAAGATTGTGACTGCTTGCTTAACTTAAATTAAAAAAAAATTATTGAAAGGCCAAGAATAAGATATCGGAATAATACAAATTTAACAAAATTTGATATCCCTTCCTTACGATTTAATTGGTTTGTTATTATATCTGATAGAAATAAAATTATGTTTTCTGTTATAAAGTTTAAATCATAAATTTGATCTTCAGATTTGTAAATATAAAATTTTATTATATATATATATATGTTTTCGTCATTACCCATATAAACTATAATTAATGTAGCACTTATAAAATTTATTGTTAGGTGTTAAGGAAACAGCGGTCACGTAGATACTGTCATGATACTGTTTATAGTGTTTATTGTAGGTGTAGGTCTTGTCACAGTCATTAATACATGCAATATATGCAACATATGCAACCCATATCACTTAATATTATTATGTATTGCATACATATAACATTTATATTTATATTATAATTTTGAGAGTGCAATATGTTTATGTTATTTTAGTATTAAATATATAGGCCTTGTTTAGTCTTTCTCTTCTTATTGTTGCGCCTTCGCTTTTTACAACACTTTTGGGTGATATGTCCTAACCACCTCGTTTTTTTGTTTCTTTTGTGCTCGCACGTTTCGAGTTATTATAGCTTTTTTTTTTGTACAGCTGCATTATATATTTCTATTCAAGTTCTGTTCTTGTTTATTTTTAAATTGAACAGTAGTCATCTATTTTTTTTTTTCATCTATTTTTCCGAAACTTCAAAGGTTTCGTTTTTTTTTTTATTTGTGGCATATCACGTCATTATACAGTAAGCCCTGCAATTAAGTGGTATTAATATTAATTTTGGTTATCTAGTTATAATGTCTTTGGACAGAAGACTTGAGTTCATCCAGTTGATCCAGGAGATGATTTCCATTGAATAGGCAGGACCTACCTCACCCTACCACGGGCGCAAGCATTCGGGACTGATTTAAAAGGTAAGAATTTTTTTACGGTGTTGTCTAATTTAGGTGTGGAGGTTAGGTGTCAAAAAATAGAGAACATTAAACTTGTTTATTTATTTAAACTTGAATATTTTGGTCAATTAACTTGAGCAGTTTGTAAGTAGTTAATTAAATACCTGTATGTTTTTCCTGTTGCTGATCATTTGTTTCTTTAGTAGTAATCATATCATATTAAAATGATAAAATATTTATATTGCTATTTGGTGATGTAATTTTAAATTTTGTATATTCAATATTTTTCTTAGTTCACCGATTTTATTTTCCATGTACAGTTGACTCTCTCTCTCTCTGTAAATGTTGTTAAGAGGGTCGGTGCTCATTGTTATTTACTCCGAAAAATTGTATTGTATATGTATATGTTTGTTTTTCTCAGCTGTTATAATTAATGTATTGTCATTTTTATTTATTTAATATGCGCATGAGGTTTGTTAAGACTTTTCAAAATTTTCAAAAATCGAATTTGATAAAGAAAAAAAAACCAATTTTTCAAGTTTTGTAACTTCTCTTTTTTTTAAATCCTCAGCTATAAATCATCTTTTGATGATATCAAATAACAAGCACGGAAAAAAGGAACATAAAGAATGCAATTTTCCCTAATAAATAACGAAGAGCATCGACACTCTTAATTTAAATTTTTCTCTATAAATCAAGTTCGTAATTTTTTTTATGTCAAAACTGATTGTAAACGCCATTCTTTAATTCGAACTCTCCTTTAATCGAATCAAAAATTCGGTTACTACTTCATGCAAATTTTAAGCCAGTTTTCCTCTTTCCAAATCGAACATCAGTTTTTAATTCCCGTACCCCAATTATGTAATATAAAATTTCACAAAGTTCGACGTGCCTCTCATTCACAGTTGTTAATACTTGATAATGTCATTTTTTGTCTCACTTGCTTTAATTCAAACTCTCCCTAATTTGAACAAACTGGAATACTACTTGAGAATTCGATATAGAGGGAGTCAACTATATGTAGTTTATTTCATTATATATTTATTTGGGAATGCCGGTAATTTTTAATTATTTAAACTACTTTTTACGTTTTGATATTGCGATCAGAAATCATAAATTGTAGTAAAATGTAAAAGTTTTATACAAAAAAAAAAAAAAGATAAACAATTCAACAGGTTTTTTTGAAAATGGAGTAAAAAAAATGGTAATCTAAATTAATAGAAATTACCACCGACATCCCCGAATAAATACTGAATGGTAATGTAATTTTTAAAATCTTGCGTTGGAAAATATATACCACCAACGAAGCGTAACAACGTAAGTAATACTAAAGAAAGAGATTGTTTTCTTTTTTGCGCCTGCTCTCCAAACTTAAATTAAACAACACCAACAACTCTATTCTGCAATACTCATCGTGAGTTGGTTAACGAGCTGCTCTGGCTCTTAAAAATATACTAACTACTTCCTCCCAGAATAGTTTGCCAAAACTTGTAACCTTTTAGGCGGTAGGACAATATCGCACACATCTTTATCTGGGATAAAAAAAAGTTTGCTGTAAACAAATTGTGCATTCACATTTGAATTGGGGTTCAGAAGTTACGGGAAAGCGGCACCCATAAACCCCTCTATCGTAAAAAAATCAATTATATAATCGCTTTGATTTGTGATTTGTGAAACTTTACCAGCGAAGATTTAACACCAGAAGCATCACTTACTGTCGGCGCCTATGTTCGAGGGAGAAATATCATTTGAACTCGAAATGGCAGTTATTTATCAACTGTCATATTCTGCTTTAGGCGCATAACATAGGCGCTATAGAAAGTTCTTTATCTTCTGGTATTTTTTTAGCCAATAATAAGGTATTAATTTTAACTCCTTCTGTTGGGACATGGCTGGGAATAATTCAAAAGACCAAACTGGTTACGTTTCGATTTATTGTAAACCTTTTTCAAACCATTTATCTATAATAAATTACATTTTTTTTTTGTTAGCGTCTATGATCATTTTTGTTTGTATCTATTTACCTAAATTAATTTTACGAATTACGATCCACATTAAAATTTGTGTTCACACTCTCTGTATAAACCAACATGGTTTTATGTCATAATTTTTAGGAAAATATTTTAAAATAATAAAAGGGACAAACACAATGTATAATATTACATGTTAACGACAAATATTGAAATGCATGCCGGCTCGAAGGAGGATTTTGTGGTACAAAATTAAAGTCAAAATAGTGGAGCGTAGATTTTGGATAAATTTGCTATGTCGGTTCGATTGTTTATGCTATTTTTGATTTTCTTGATATAAATCATTTCTAACATATTACCTTTATAATAATTTTTTTCTTTAGCTGAAATTTTAGTTGCGTAGTTTGTAGTAGTTTGAATTTTTCCAGAAAGGTGTCTTTGGTTTCATTTTACTGAAACATGATATTAAATTAGTATTGTTTTTGTACGTTACATTGATTATATAAGGTTTAAGGATAGGCGCAACTCTTTCCGTTCAGTTTTTTATGTAAGGAATTGTTAGATATTTGTTGTTGTTACATAAATTGTTTTTTTTTAAATTTTTTGTGGTGTAAAATTTTACATTAACGATACAGTCGACTAAAAATTTGGATAGCTTATAAAACGGACTTTGAATATATGAAACAATCGGTCTGAATGACATTCCCCCGGTTTATGTAATTTTGGTAATCCGTATATTTTGGGCGGTAGAGCATTGTAAATTTTTAAATGTTGTGCTGTTGTTGGCGGTATAAGATTTTGGTTTTCCCAACTTGTAATCACATTATTGTTAAGGTTTTAGAATTTGTGGGTTGGGTCTGATTTCACCTCTTTTTTATCATCATAATCTGAAGTATTTAAAACAACAGTTTTGTTGCATTTATCAGGTTCTGAAACAACAATTTGAGGGTTGTTTATGATAAATTGTTTAGTCCTTTTTGATTGTATTGACATGACATGATTGTGAATATTTTTAGTGTGTATGTTTTCTGTTTGTTTGTTCAATCTAGTGTTTAAATGATTAGTTTAATTACCTGATTACAAATTTTGCTTCTAATTGAATTTTTAACCGTATCTTTAATGTGAGATATCCTTATTTCAACATTAACAATAAGGTCTTCAATTGTGTAATTTATCCTTTTTCTGGTACTCGATAGCAAATTTTGGTCCCAAACTTAAAATATCTGCAATGTTGGTATGTGAATGGTTTTCAATCCGATTGGGATTGCCTATGGTTTTATTTAGATTATTATTATTTAACCCTGAGAATTTTTTATATTCTTTTTGCTCAATTTTGTTTAAATGAAATTTAACTTTGGACTGTATAAGTTCGGAAATTTGTAGATAATTCCATTCAGCCAGGATGCATTTCAACTGACAATCTAAATGAGCAACATTTGTTTTTAAGTAATTTTTGATTTTGATTTTTTTCTTTACAATCTATGATCAATAAATTTAATGTGGAATGTTTAAAAAAACATTTTTAATTTATTTTGAAATTTGGTATCTAAATTAATATTGTCAAGTTTGATATGGGAAACTTTAAATTTTAAACAGGGAAGGTGTTAAATCATTGCGTTTACATTTAATTAGAAATGTTAATCGATTTTGACTATTGTTAAGTAATCGATGATTTCTTAATAATTTACTAACTTATCTTAGCGATGCTGTCTTCATATCGTTCGGTGATATTCTTGAACGTTTTTACTATTTTTTCATCCATGGTTTTATTATTATCTTCTGGTATTTTTTTTAGCCAATAATAAGGTATTAATTTACCTTTAACCAATAATTTTATAAGACAAAACTGGTTACGTTTCGGTTTATTGTAAACCTTTTTTTTTTTTTTCTAACCATTTATCTATAATAAATTACAAACAAAAATGATCATAGACGCTAACAAAAAAAAAACATGTAATTCCAACAGAAGAAGATAAAATTAATATAAAAGTTCTTTGACAAAAACACTTTTATGTTATAATGTGATAACTTTTGTAGATGATGATTGAGATTTTTCTTCTTGAAAGTTCTTTGTCAGAGATATTTTTTAGTGTAATATCCGCCTTAATATCCGTACACGTGTATTGTATGCATACATCTCGTATTCAATTTCAATGATAAAAAAGAAATTATTGAATAACAAAACAGCAAGAAATATATGGTTAATTATTTTTAAAATAACAGTGGCGCTCTTCACGTCTATTCCTACTAGTTATACAAATACATATATACGTATATAAAAGTCCAAAATATAACGCGTGTTTAGAGTTCGCGACATCAAGGTTGGTTACAACCAATGATAAAAAAGCAGCCCCCTTTTATACAGTCTATCGGATCTATACATGAATTGAAACTGATTCAAACTTCAAACTACACGACGGTTATACCAGAATACCTTTAGAGATTTTTTTTTTGTTCTGATTTTAATGAGGTTTTTAATTAAAAGAAACGCAGAAAATGATAATAACAAGAATACTAGAAACAATATTTTATCCACTATTTAACTATGCAGCTATTTATCTTGATTAGGCCCTTGATATTAATCGACTTAGTTATTTCAATTAAGAAAATGTTATAAACATGAATAAATACACAAATGTATTACAAAATGGTGGTCAAACTTTTTTTTCTAATTTTCTTGTTATTGACCTTTTCCAGGTTCCTTTTCGGTCGATCTTTACACTACTGTTCTTCTTGAGTATTTATTTTTATTGTCTGTTTACAACAAGTTTCTACAAAATGCATCGTATAACAGAATATTAATCATTTGAATTCCCGCCGTAGTAGACGTCTCATTGTTAACACATCCTAACGCATTTTGGTGTTAGCCATGCTTCATGTCCGCGAACCCTAAATGCGCGCGTGTCGGAATATATTGTCAAATTTTCTCGTGGAAGCGTGGAAGGATTACTTTGATACATTACAAAAGGATCTAACTTTAAATAATTGTTTCATTTAGCAACTCCTTTTAAAACGGAGATGGGATGATAGAACAGAAAATATATTTATACTATCTTTAAATTATTACACGCCCCTTGCATTTCGTTTAGGGGATTTTCATGGAACTCAAATATTTTTTAATTATACCTTCCACAATTTATTAATTAGGTTTTTTTTTTATTTCTTTCAGTGTATGTAATTGATTCATTCTCATGCATTAAACAGTATTTGCACTGACTTGCCAATTTGTAAGAAGGAATGTAGGAATAAGTTAATTGGCGTAACAATCTCCGGAATCTGTGTAAATTTTTTCTTCTATTCACCTTTTAGTGTTAAATTTGTTTGTATATTTACGTATTGCGTTCACATATTTATTTTTGTATGATATATATTTATATCTTTAAAGATACGCTGAATGATCACAATAAGGTAGCAGTTTTTTTTTTTTTTAACAGTGGAATTTTCTGTTCGGTGATATTTATATTTACTCATTTAAGGTTTGGTAAAGTTTTAGCAGTTAGTGCCCTTTTGTACTGAAATTTGCAGAATTTCTCTTTCCTATCACGTATCCTTACGTGGGCATATCCCCACAATGACCTGTTATTAACTGCATAATTACTTTACAATAAATCCACATTAATTAGTTTAAATTTCACTTTTGATTATTACTGTCGTGACAACGAGACTCCTTCCACTGGTTGACAATTACCTTTTCCCGTTTTCAAGCGGCTAACTTGACGGGGATTTATTTCAAACGGGTGGCGCCTATAATTATTTTTTTATGCGTTAAATACGCCGCCTTTTTAACAAAGTCAGCCTGCGCTCCGCATAAAGGTAAGTCCCAGATGCGGAGAGGAGAGGAACCTCATAGGAGTGGTATTTTTGCGTAAGTCGAAAATTGGTATATTTTATAAAAGAAAAAACTTGAAATAACTAGGTGTCACAATATATCTGTATATATCTGATATATCTACGAGATCTACAGGTTATATATTCATTTTATTAGTATTTAAATTCATTGAAACAATACACAATAAATACCTGAATAAGTCAAAACGAAGATATATAAATAGAAGAAAATCAAAAACTAATTAAAATTATATATAGAATATCTTCTTTTACACGAAATAAGTAAAAGCCTGTTTTAAGAATACTACTACTGATGCATTTGATAAGATATTTCGAACAATCTAATCTGTTGTCATGATGGACTGGACTAGACAGTTAACTTTGTTTTTACCAATGTCTTTATAAAATAAGAAAATAGATTTTTGATAGTCCCTCAATTTCTATTTTGTCATTTAGGGAGTTATTCTGTTGTTGTATTTGCATTATTTTCTTTTACACATCGTGCTTATATTTTACTTTATTGAGTATCGTCACACTATTAAAATCAAATGTCATATAGTTGTGGATGTGGATGTACTTACGGATCTTGACGGTTCAACTCTTTTATTCTGACTTCTATTTTTAACGACTTGTTGGTCAAAATCATAAATTGCATATAATATTTTTTAAAGTTTTCATAATTAATTTTTCAGGATATTTATTATTTTTGCCTACTATTTATTTTATCTAATATTTCCTATTTAAATGAATGGGGACTATTTAATTTTATAGCTGACATGACATCCTTTTTATCGGTAAATCTTCTTGATTAAAAGTTAAAATTTTATATAAGATATTATTTTTATTTATAAATTCCATCCTTATATAGAAGCCGAAATTATCAAGGGAAATACTCTAAAATTTAAATTCAGAAAAACCGCTAAGGAAAAAAAAACACTTTTATAAACAAAATAATAAACCGGTTTTATTAATCCATATCATCTTTTATAACAGCTAGCGCTATACATAAATTCTGAAGAAATATGGAGATATTCGGAATCATATGTACATATTGTACACTTATACAAATTTCATAATATAGGAAGAGGCAGGTATTTCCTATGTACCACAAATCCCAGTTGATTTAAATACATTTTACTTTGTTTAATACGATAATAATATACTAGCGAAAAGTGGAAGGTAATCTCGCCCTAATCGTTGTCTTTTATCTCCCTCAAATAGATATTTTGTAAATCCGACAGATATTCCCATCTTATATTTTTATTACATGCATGGCGTATTTCGTAGGTGGTAATCCCACTCTCAATTACCATTATTACTATCGTGTTTATGATTGCCGAAAATAAAAAAATGCCATTTATAACTATACAAAAAAATCATAATTATTATTATTATAATTTATATGAGTAATATTACGAAAGGTTAATTTAGTTGTATTCGATACACGCATTAAATAGTTTTCGACTGTACATAATTGCATAATTATAAATTCTGTATTTAACAAAAACAATTTGTTAATTTGTAACTGACATATGTTTCTGCTGTTTAGATTTAAAACATTTTGAAGGATTACGCTCTGAGGTCACCTGGGCGAGTCGCTCGAATAGATGCAACAAATTCCCATCATCAAAGCAAGAGGAGGATCTATATCAAGAGGAACGTAGAAGAGAGAAAGAATAATTTAAGTTAATAAATAAATACCCAGGTAGCACCAAATATTTATAAAACATGGGTTCAATATTTTGCTAATATTAAAATGTATACACAAAAAATACCGCGCTAGATCATGTGAATATCAAAAAAAAAAAAAGATTACGAATTTTTTTTAGTACATAGAAGATTATTAATAAATTACAATGTATATTCGCTAGGGAATATTATATAGGCACGGCAGCCTTGATAAAAACAATGAATTTCTTGTTCTTTGCACTATTTTTGCAGCAGATATTTTAAATGTTTGTCATCGTTTTTATGGTTTTACAGTAGTCTTTATAGATACTTTATAGGTACTAAATTCTTACATATTTTCAAATCTTCGAGCTATCACTTTTTCCCCGCCATAAAAAAAGTATTGCAGCTGTACTAAAAGCACAGAAATGCGCAACAAATTAATTTTAATAAGATTCCTTAATAAAATACTATTTATAAATGTATTTAGGCCGCAACATTTATTTTTTACTCATTTTACTGTGATTAGTTGATGCCTGGTAACATTTGCTCGCGACTATATGTTGTAAATATATATCAAATCTTACATATAATATTTGACCTAGCGAAATTGTTATTATATGAACGATTTTTATTTCACATAATATCCAGTCTTTTGTAACAGCTTTGCTGATAACATTACTAATAATTAATCTCTACGCTCCTTCATAGGAGTATATTCAGTATATCACGGAATGTTTTATTTCTCTTGCAAAAGGAGTAATAGCATTAGTCAAATGTGGTTGCATTGTTCCACGATTCCTTCTTATGTGGCGTTTTATTGTACAGTTAACCTGATTTACATTTGCTTTAAAATCGGTTTTACTTTTAATTGTAATCGATTATCTTAATAGTAATAGTCATAGCAACGATTTTTTTCTCGGGGATTGTATGTAGCTCATGTATATTTGCTCTTGTTCGCGTTTCATTCTCTAATATTTATTATTTGATGTACATATTTATATGTATTGGTAATTTAATTTTTCGAAGTGAACGTGTGACTGGGGGGTTACGTAAGTGCTAGCATTTTGCGTTTGGAGGTATCTTTCAACGTGTTATCTCTTTGTCTGCTTAAGACTTGGTGATAATGTGCCGACTGATATTCTCATCAACCTTTCTAGAGTAGGAACGATGGGGATTGCAAGCTCCTGGGGTTTCCTCGGGGGAGGTATATCTCCGACTGTTTCCTGCTCGCCCCTTTTTTGCCGGTGGTTTTATGGGCTGATGTTACGGCGTCTTCCTGTTCCCACCGGACGCTTCTTGTTAGTGCTTGGGTATTTTCTTCTGATCGCGTTTGCTGTGTAGGTGTTTGCGTTTTCTAAGTATTCGTTGACTTTATCGCAATATACATGAGCATACATTACTCCAGTTTTGCATTTTTGAGTATTAAATAAGCTATATTGTTACCTTTTGTATATCGCAATGGACAATTACTTTACTTTCCAATTACCATACAAATTGAGCAGACTCCTGATTTTTAATTTGCTGATAATGATAAGAGGAATTGCAGAGATTAATTATAAAATTATTTTCAGCGTTTATATATTTAGTACTTTATTTAAGCCCGATGGTTTAGTTAGTGGTCGTTTTAACTTAATTTAAAATGCAATGTGTACATCGTTTTCTGTCAATAGCAGAATTAAAAAATCTGCACTATCAAACCACTATCTTAAATCATTTTGGTCTTAAGTGAATAAATGCTCCAAATAGCACCAAATATTTTTAAAACGTAGGTCAAATATTCCGCAAATATAAATTTGTGTAAAATATATCTTCTTATAAATATCTGGTGCTAGTCGGGTCCTTTTTAGAGCGCTTTAAACAGATATATTTTTGCTAATGTATGTTATACATCTTTTGCTGCTTTATATACCATCAGTAATTCAACTGCCTTTAGCCTATTATGGTGATACAATATTTTGTTTTTCTTGCAATAGCAGTAATAACCTTAAGCAATGTGGTTGCATTTTTCTATTATTCATTACCTACTCAATTGATATAACAATTAAAGTCAAACTTGCTAATAGTTGTTCCACGTTTTCTGATTTACATTTCCTTTAAATTGTTTTTATCTCATCACAAGTTAAAAAATATTTCTTCTTAAAGCGCTTTAAAAGATATGTTTCTGCTAATAATGTAATTAATAATGAATCTCTGTGCTCTTTCATACGTCATCAGTATCTCCAGGAATATTTTATTTTTCTTGCAAAAGTACAAATAACGTTAATCGATGTGGTTGCATTTTTCTATCATTGACGTTTTATGGTACAGTTAACTTCCTTAACTGATTTCATTTTTAACTGTGTGATCGATTATATTAATACTAATAACCATAGCAATCATTTTTTTCTCAGAGATTATATGTAGCTCATGTATATTTGCTCTTGTTCGCGATTCATTCTGTAATATTTATTATTTGATGTACATATTTATATGTTTTGGTAGTTTAATTTTTCGAAGTGAACGTGTGTGACTGGGGGTTGCGTAAGTGCTAGCATTTTGCGTTTGGAGGTATCTTTCAACGTGTTATCTCTTTGTCTGCTTAAGACTTGGTGATAATGTGCCGACTGATATTCTCATCAACCTTTCTAGAGTAGGAACGATGGGGATTGCAAGCTCCTGGGTTTCCTCGGGGAGGTATATCTCCGACTGTTTCCTGCTCGCCCTTTTTTTGCCGGTGGTTTTATGGGCGGATGTTACGGCGTCTTCCTGTTCCCACCGGACGCTTCTTGTTAGTGCTTGGGTATTTTCTTCTGATCGCGTTTGCTGTGTAGGTGTTTGCGTTTTCTAAGTATTCGTTGACTTTATCGCAATATACATGAGCATACATTACTCCAGTTTTGCATTTTTGAGTATTAAATAAGCTGTGAATAAGCTATATTGTTACCTTTTGTATATAACAATCGGCATCAGAACTTTCCAATTACCATACCAATTGGGTTGACCCCCGATTTTTGATTTGTCATGGAATAGTGATAAGAGCAATTGCAGAGATTGATTATTGTAAAATTATTTTCACTGTTTATTAGTACATTATTATAAATAGTTATATATTTATGTACCAATTTTGAAGCCAATGGTTTAACAGTGGTCGTTCTAATTTAAAATGTAATGTGTAGTTCGTTTTTTATCTAATCACAGACCCAAAAGACCGCCACAATCAAACCATTGTCTTAAATAATTTTGGTTTAGCTGAATAAATGCTTCAAGTAGCAGCAAATTTTTTCTAAAACTTAGGCCAAATCTTCCGCAACTATATTTATGTATAATATATGTTGTTATAAATATCTGGTGCTAGTTATATTAGGTCATTTTTAAAGCGCTTTGAACAGATATATTTTTGCTAACATGTATAGTAATTCAACTGCCTTAGCCTATTATGTTGATAGATTGTTTTGTTTTTCTTGCAATAACCTTAATCAAGGTGGTTGTATTTTTCCATTATTCATTACCTACTCAATTGATATAACAATTAAAGTCAAACTTGCTAATAGTTGTTCCACCATATCTGATTTACATTTCCATTAAATTGTTTTTATCTCATCTAATTCAATTTGAATTTGTCAATGGTAATATTATAGTAGTAAGTTAAAAAATATTTCTTCTTAAAGCGCTTTAAAAGATATGTTTCTGATAATAATGTAATTAATAATGAATCTCTGTGCTCTTTCATACGTCATCAGTATCTCCAGGAATATTTTATTTTTCTTGCAAAAGTACAAATAACGTTAATCGATGTGGTTGCATTTATTCTATCATTGACGTTTTATGGTACAGTTAACTTCCTTAACTGATTTCATTTTTAACTGTGTGATCCATTATATTAATACTAATAACCATAGCAACCATTTTTTTTCTCAGAGATTATATGTAGCTCGTGTATATTTGCTCTTGTTCGCGATTCATTCTGTAATATTTATTATTTGATGTACATATTTATATGTTTTGGTAGTTTAATTTTTCGAAGTGAACGTGTGACTGGGGGGTTGCGTAAGTGCTAGCATTTTGCGTTTGGAGGTATCTTTCAACGTGTTATCTCTTTGTCTGCTTAAGACTTGGTGATAATGTGCCGACTGATATTCTCATCAACCTTTCTAGAGTAGGAACGATGGGGATTGCAAGCTCCTGGGGTTTCCTCGGGGGAGGTATATCTCCGACTGTTTCCTGCTCGCCCTTTTTTTGCCGGTGGTTTTATGGGCGGATGTTACGGCGTCTTCCTGTTCCCACCGGACGCTTCTTGTTAGTGCTTGGGTATTTTCTTCTGATCGCGTTTGCTGTGTAGGTGTTTGCGTTTTCTAAGTATTCGTTGACTTTATCGCAATATACATGAGCATACATTATTTCTATTTTGTGTTTTGAATGGCAATGCGTATTGTGAACTTTTATATATCACAATAGACATCAGTACTTTTCAATTACCACACCCATTGGGTAGATCGTCGATTTCTGATTTGCCATGCTAGTAATGATAAGAACATTTGCAGAGATTGATTATTGTAAAATTATTGATATGATTATTTGGTGTTACTCGAAGTCCTTTTTAAAGCACTTTAAACAGAAATATTTTTGCCAATGTTTATAACATCTCCTAGTCCCGTCATATGCCGTCAGCAATTCGACAGATGTTTCATTTTTCTTACTATAGGAGTAGCAACTGTTAGTCGATGTAGTCGCATTTTTTTAATCATTATACTATAAGGTTTTATGGTTTAGTTCATTCATGTTGCACGTATCTGAACTACTATTTGATTTAAATTTATTTTAGACAGGTATCATTTCTAAATTAATTGATATCTATATTCCTATTTAAAGTGCTTTAAAAAAGATATATTTTTAATGATAATATAAAAAATCGCTTTGCACCTTCATATGCCTTGCATATCTCAAAAATGTTTCCTTTTTTGCAAAAGGAGTAATAACGTTAATCGATGTGATTGCACTTTTTCATCATTCCAGTCTTCTTTTTTTCATATAGTCAACCTAATTTATACTTGGTTTAATGTCATGTACTGCTTTTTGTCTTGTTGCAGGGGTGCGTTTGGTCCCCCTCTACCGTAAGGTGGTGGGGGGCTGCGTATCTCTGGCGTGAGGTACCCGAGGGGTGTCTGTGCTTCTGCATGGGCACTACTTGGGGAAGGTGGAGTATGTGGAGGTAAAAACAAAAAGCAGTATTTTTTTTCTCTTTGGGGACGTAGGTGCGCTCATGTATATTTGCTATTTATTGTTCGCGGTTCAATCTCTATTATTTGTTATTTCACGTACTATACATACATATACATATATGTGTGTGTATAGTCTAGCTGTTCGAAGAGAACGGGTGACTGGAGGGTTGCGTAACTGCTAGCATTTTGCGTTTGGAGGTATCTTTCAACGTGTTATCTCGTTGTCTGCTTAAGACTTCGTGATAATGTGCCGACTGATATTCTCATCAACCTTCTAGAGTGCACGAACGACGGGGATAGACAACTCCCGGGGTGATAGACGTTAGGGCGCCTGTTATCCTGGGTGGGGTAGATCTCGCAGCTGATTCCTCCTCGCCCCCTTTCACCGGTGGTTTTATAGGCTGATGTGACGAGACCTCTTTACGAAGGGGAGGCGGATTCGACAGGGTCGACAGCTAACCCCACTGTGCAAAGGTGGCCTGCGCCTGCAATTGTCCCTTCTGCCGCTCTTACCGCGTCTTCCTGTTCCCACCGGACGCTTCTTGTTAGTGCTTGGGTAACTCCTTCTGATCTCGTTCTCTGTTTAGGTTTTTTTTTGCGTTTGTCAGGTTAAGTTTATCAAAAAATACATGAGCGCGCATTATTCCTATTGTTAAAAGCGATTATATTTTCATAATATATATATAATCATATAAGTGATAATATTCATATTCAATGCAGTATTGCTGGCTACTGCTGATAGTGCAATTGCAACGTTTTAACTATTGTAAAATAATCTTCACTATTTATGTTACCACATTTTATGTATGGCGATTTTTTATACTATTTTACGATTGTACCGTAGTAGCAAAATTTAAATTTCCCGCAAATATTTTTAGTAACTTCAACATTGAGACACCAAATTACCAATAATTTTGTATTAGATCACTAGTTCCTTTGAGGTCTTTTTATGGGAGTTACTAAGAATAATTGTGGGAAAAAATTAAATTAAATTTTGCTATTAGGGTAATATTATCAATAAGCAAATTTGATTGTAAATATTAAAAAATTAATGCAATTGTATTAAGTGAAGACAATGTTTTTATTTGTAAAATAAATATATATTATTATTTGTTAAATAAATAATTTTGGGACGTGGTTTTTATTTGTATTAAATAAAAATAAGAAAAACACACACACAGCGTTGGAGTATTAAATAAAATAATAGCATATTTCAAAAATTTATTATATTGACGCTTACCTTTTTACAATTTACACAAGGTTACACAACCAAATAGACCTAGCTATAGAACACATACAGTCAGTTCGCGAGCACACGTACGCACACACACAGACAGTACGCGAGGACACCAACACAGAGAGATGCACGCACGCATACACACACAGAGAAAGATATACGCGCGTCCACAGAGATAGAGAGACGTCCACAGCCATATACACACATACGGTTAAACACGCACACAGAGATATACACAAATACGCACAGAGAGATGCGCACACACATACAGAGAGGGAGATATATACACACACACATACAGATATACGCACACGTGCGGATACACACACATACAGAGAGGGAGATATATATACACACACACACGCACATAGAGAGAGAGAGACGTCCATACAGAGAGATGCACACACACATACAGAGAGGGAGATATACACACACACACGCACATAGAGAGAGACGTCCATACAGAGAGAGATGCACACACACATACAGAGAGATATACGCACACGTGCGGATACACACACATACAGAGAGGAGATATCATATAACAACACACGCACATAGAGAGAGAGACGTCCATACAGAGAGATGCACACACACATACAGATATACGCACACGTGCGGATACACACACACATACAGAGAGGGAGATATATACACACACACACACACACATAGAGACGTCCATACAGATATACGCACACCTGCGGATACACACACACACACACATACAGAGAGATATATATATATACACACGCGCACATAGAGAGACGTCCATATAGAGAGAGATGCACACACATACAGAGATATACGCACACGTACGGATACACACGCACACAGAGAGAGAGACGTCCATACAGAGATGCACACACACATTCAGAGAAAGAGTGACACACACACACAGAGACACGTCCCCAGAGAGGCACACACACGTACAGAGAGAGAGAAGAGAGAGAGAGAGAGACGTCCACAGCGATATATACACACACCACACATCCATAAAGATATACACATAGTGACATACACACACACACACACACAGAGAGAGATGTACACACACATACATAAAGCCACACACGTCCAGAGATATACACTCACACACGCGCGGATACACATATACATATACGCACACACATACAGAGATATACGCAGCCATTCACACTAATATATATTCATACACACAGAGACACACGTCGGTACCTGATCATACACCATTGGTGGCGTTAGCTGGCAGTGAAAAGGTGCTTAACTCAAACCGAACCCGCAAGTTAGCAGTGCCATTTAGCTCTCTACACGCACAAGTTCCACTGCCACATAGCGCAACCTGTTTGAAATAAAAACCCCACTTTCCCAATTCTTTATTTACATAATTAATGACATTCTTTATACTAACCCAAGTTATTTACATTTTTATTTTGGTATGGATAAAGCCTAAGCAATTTATTGCTTGTCGGGCACTTTCGCAGAGCCAAATCTCCCTCCTAATCATCATTACGGTCCCCGGAAAAAAACCGGTTACCGCAACTGACCAGAGCGACACTCGAGCTCGCAGCCCCTCGCACTAGTCGAAGCTCTGTACGGAGGCATTCGGCTAATGGAGGAGCAACGCTTATTTATATAAGATGAATAATATTAATAATAATAATATTTGTACAATAACTGCCAATACATAAAATATAGTAACAATATATAAACAGTGAAAATCATTTTACGTTACAATTGCACTATCCACACTACTTGCAATATAAAAATCACCAGACAGCTTGCACTGAAACCGAATATGCATTATCACTTTTGAAAAAGGATATAATGCGCGCTCATGTATTTTACACACACATATATGTATATGTATGTATAGTACGTGAAATAACAAATAATAGAGATTGAACCGCGAACAATAAATAGCAAATATACATGAGCGCACCTACGTCCCCAAAGAGAAAAAAAATACTGCTTTTTGTTTTTACCTCCACATACTCCACCTTCCCCAAGTAGTGCCCATGCTGAAGCACAAACACCCCTCGGGTACCTCACGCCGGAGGTACGCAGCCCCCCACCACCTTACGGTAAAAGGGGACCAAACGCACCCCCGCAACAAAGCAAAAAGCAGTAAATGGCACTAAACTAAAGTATAATCGATTACAAACAAATAAAATGACACCCATTTAAAGGGAATTCCGATCAGGTACCATCCGATACAACGTCATATAAATAATGATAGAAAATCAGCCACTTTCAAATATTGCAGGTATTTGAATGCGCAAAGTAAGTGATTATATTGTTAGAGAAATATATCTTTTTAAAGCACTTTAAAAAGGAATATTTATTAATTTAGAGAAGAAAGTTTTGCTAGGATTATTACTGTTAATATAATTATAATTAGATATCAGAAATGATACCTATCTATAAAATAAATTTGAATCAGATAGTGGTCCAGAAGTGTAAGTCTCTTAATTACAATACGAATGGACTAGACCATACAACGCCATATAAATGATTGAAAAATGCAACCACATCGGTTAACATTAGTGCTATTGCAAGAAAAATAAAACAGCTTTTGAATTACTGGCGGCATATGACAGAACAAAGAGATATAAAAAAACATTAGCAAAAAATATCTGTTTAAAGCGTTTTAAAAAGGATTCGAGTAGAACCAAATAGTTAGGTTTCTTTTTTTTATTATTTTAAATAACTTTATATTTGTTGAATATTTGACGTTTGTTTCTGAAATATTTGGTGCTACTTCTAGCATTTATTCACCTAAGATTAAAATTATTTAAGACAGTGGCTTGATGGCGGAGATTTTTTTTTGTTACTAATAGAAAACAATCTACACATTATATTTTAAATTAAACAAGCACTGACTTAAAAATTGGCAGACTAAATATATAAACAGTGAAACTAATTTTACAATAATAATCAATCTCTGCAATTGCTCTTTATTATTATTCCAATGGTATATCAAAAATTGACGACCTACCCAATTGGTATGGTAATTGGAAATTACGGATGTGCATTGCGAATAATATAATATAAAAATTCACAACATAATAATGTATGCTCATGTATATTCCGATAAAGTCAATGAGTACTTGAAAAAAAAAAAACGCCAACACCTACACAGCAAACGCGATCAGAAGAAAATACCCAAGCACTAACAAGAAGCGTCGGTGGAAAACAGGAAGACGCCGTAACATCAGCCCAATAAACCACCGGCAAAAAACGGCGAGCAGGAAACAGTCGGAGATATACTCCCCGAGGAAACCCCAGGAGCTTGCAATCCCATCGTTCCTACTCTAAGAAAGGTGATGAGAATATCAGTTCGGCACATTATCACCAAGTCTTAAGCAGACAAAGAGATAACACGTTGAAAGATACCTCCAAACGCAAAATGCTAGCACTTACGCAACCCCCCAGTCACACGTTCACTTCGAAAAATTAAACTACCAAAACATATAAATATGTACATCAAATAATAAATATTACAGAATCAATCGCGAACCAAGAGCAAATATACACGAGCTACATATAATCTCTGAGAAAAAAAAATGGTTGCTATGGTATTAGTATTAATATAATGGATCACACAGTTAAAAATGAAATCAGTTAAGGAAGTTAACTGTACCATAAAACGTCAATGATAGAATAAATGCAACCACATCGATTAACGTTATTTGTACTTTGCAAGAAAAATAAAATATTCCTGGAGATACTGATGGCGTATGAAAGAGCACAGAGATTCATTATTAATTACATTATTATCAGAAACATATCTTTTAAAGCGCTTTAAGAAGAAATATTTTTTAACTTACTACTATAATATTACCATTGACAAATTCAAATTGAATTAGATGAGATAAAAACAATTTAATGGAAATGTAAATCAGATATGGTGGAACAACTATTAGCAAGTTTGACTTTAATTGTTATATCAATTGAGTAGGTAATGAATAATGGAAAAATACAACCACCTTGATTAAGGTTATTGCAAGAAAAACAAAACAATCTATCAACATAATAGGCTAAGGCAGTTGAATTACTATACATGTTAGCAAAAATATATCTGTTCAAAGCGCTTTAAAAATGACCTAATATAACTAGCACCAGATATTTATAACAACATATATTATACATAAATATAGTTGCGGAAGATTTGGCCTAAGTTTTAGAAAAAAATTGGTGCTACTTGAAGCATTTATTCAGCTAAACCAAAAATTATTTAAGACAATGGTTTGATTGTGGCGGTCTTTTGGGTCTGTGATTAGATAAAAAACGAACTACACATTACATTTTAAATTAGAACGACCACTGTTAAACCATTGGCTTCAAAATTGGTACATAAATATATAACTATTTATAATAATGTACTAATAAACAGTGAAAATAATTTTACAATAATCAATCTCTGCAATTGCTCTTATCACTATTCCATGACAAATCAAAAATCGGGAGTCAACCCAATTGGTATGGTAATTGGAAAGTTCTGAAGCCGATTGTTATATACAAAAGGTAACAATATAGCTTATTCACAGCTTATTTAATACTCAAAAATGCAAAACTGGAGTAATGTATGCTCATGTATATTGCGATAAAGTCAACGAATACTTAGAAAACGCAAACACCTACACAGCAAACGCGATCAGAAGAAAATACCCAAGCACTAACAAGAAGCGTCCGGTGGGAACAGGAAGACGCCGTAACATCAACCCATAAAACCACCGGCAAAAAAAGGGCGAGCAGGAAACAGTCGGAGATATACCTCCCCCGAGGAAACCCCAGGAGCTTGCAATCCCCATCGTTCCTACTCTAGAAAGGTTGATGAGAATATCAGTCGGCACATTATCACCAAGTCTTAAGCAGACAAAGAGATAACACGTTGAAAGATACCTCCAAACGCAAAATGCTAGCACTTACGCAACCCCCCAGTCACACGTTCACTTCGAAAAATTAAATTACCAATACATATAAATATGTACATCAAATAACAATTAGAACATGAATCGCGAACAAGGGCAAATATATATGAGCGTACACACGTGCCCCGAGAGAGAAGATGGTTGCTATGATTATTACTATTAATATAATCGATTACAGTTAAAAAATAAAGTAAATTTAGGGCAAATGATAAGCAAGTTAACTGTATAATAAAACGTCAATTACAGAAAGTGCAACCATATCCATTAACGTTATTAGTCCTTTTGCAAGAAAAAGAAAATATTCCTGGAGATACTGATGGTATATGAACGAGCACAGAGATTAATTATTAGCATATTTTTAAAGCGCTTTAAAAAGTAATATTTATTAACTTAGAGAAGAGATTATTATACTATTAATACATTCGAATAGAATTAAATTAAATGCAAATCAGAAATGGTGGAACAAATATTAGCAAGTTTGCCTTTAATTGTTATATCAATTGAGTATGTAATGAATAATAGAAAAATGCAACCACATTGCTTAAGGTTATTACTGCTATTGCAAGAAAAACAAAATATTGTATCACCATAATAGGCTAAAGGCAGTTGAATTACCGATGGTATATAAAGCAGCAAAAGATGTATAACATACATTAGCAAAAATATATCTGTTTAAAGCGCTCTAAAAAGGACCCGACTAGCACCAGATATTTATAAGAAGATATATTTTACACAAATTTATATTTGCGGAATATTTGACCCACGTTTTAAAAATATTTGGTGCTATTTGGAGCATTTATTCACTTAAGACCAAAATGATTTAAGATAGTGGTTTGATAGTGCAGATTTTTTAGTTCTGCTATTGACAGAAAACGATGTACACATTGCATTTTAAATTAAGTTAAAACGGACCACTAACTAAACCATCGGCTTAAATAAAGTACTAAATATATAAACGCTGAAAATAATTTTATAATAATTTAATCTCTGCAATTCCTCTTATCATTATCAGCAAATTAAAAATCAGGAGTCTGCTCAATTTGTATGGTAATTGGAAAGTAAAGTAATTGTCCATTGCGATATACAAAAGGTAACAATATAGCTTATTTAATACTCAAAAATGCAAAACTGGAGTAATGTATGCTCATGTATATTGCGATAAAGTCAACGAATACTTAGAAAACGCAAACACCTACACAGCAAACGCGATCAGAAGAAAATACCCAAGCACTAACAAGAAGCGTCCGGTGGGAACAGGAAGACGCCGTAACATCAGCCCATAAAACCACCGGCAAAAAAGGGCGAGCAGGAAACAGTCGGAGATATACCTCCCCCGAGGAAACCCCAGGAGCTTGCAATCCCCATCGTTCCTACTCTAGAAAGGTTGATGAGAATATCAGTCGGCACATTATCACCAAGTCTTAAGCAGACAAAGAGATAACACGTTGAAAGATACCTCCAAACGCAAAATGCTAGCACTTACGCAACCCCCCAGTCACACGTTCACTTCGAAAAATTAAATTACCAATACATATAAATATGTACATCAAATAATAAATATTAGAGAATGAAACGCGAACAAGAGCAAATATACACGAGCTACATACAATCCCCGAGAAAAAAATCGTTGCTATGACTATTACTATTAAGATAATCGATTACAATTAAAAGTAAAACCGATTTTTAAGCAAATGTAAATCAGGTTAACTGTACAATAAAACGCCACATAAGAAGGAATCGTGGAACAATGCAACCACATTTGACTAATGCTATTACTCCTTTTGCAAGAGAAATAAAACATTCCGTGATATACTGAATATACTCCTATGAAGGAGCGCAGAGATTAATTATTAGTAATGTTATCAGCAAAGCTGTTACAAAAGACTGGATATTATGTGAAATAAAAATCGTTCATATAATAACAATTTCGCTAGGTCAAATATTATATGTAAGATTTGATATATATTTACAACATATAGTCGCGAGCAAATGTTACCAGGCATCAACTAATCACAGTAAAATGAGTAAAAAATAAATGTTGCGGCCTAAATACATTTATAAATAGTATTTTATTAAGGAATCTTATTAAAATTAATTTGTTGCGCATTTCTGTGCTTTTAGTACAGCTGCAATACTTTTTTTTATGGCGGGGAAAAAGTGATAGCTCGAAGATTTGAAAATATGTAAGAATTTAGTACAAAAAGTATCTATAAAGACTACTGTAAAACCATAAAAACGATGACAAACATTTAAAATATCTGCTGCAAAAATAGTGCAAAGAACAAGAAATTCATTGTTTTTATCAAGGCTGCCGTGCCTATATAATATTCCCTAGCGAATATACATTGTAATTTATTAATAATCTTCTATGTACTAAAAAAAATTCGTAATCTTTTTTTTTTTTTTGATATTCACATGATCTAGCGCGGTATTTTTTGTGTATACATTTTAATATTAGCAAAATATTGAACCCATGTTTTATAAATATTTGGTGCTACCTGGGTATTTATTTATTAACTTAAATTATTCTTTCTCTCTTCTACGTTCCTCTTGATATAGATCCTCCTCTTGCTTTGATGATGGAAATTTGTTGCATCTATTCGAGCGACTCGCCCAGGTGACCTCAGAGCGTGATCCTTCAAAATGTTTTAAATCTAAACAGCAGAAACATATGTCAGTTACAAATTAACAAATTGTTTTTGTTAAATACAGAATTTATAATTATGCACTTATGTACAGTCGAAAACAATTTAATGCGTGTATCGAATACAACTAAATTAACCTTTCGTAATATACTCATATAAATTATAATAATAATAATTATGATTTTTTTGTATCATAAACTCGATAGTAATAATGGTAATTGAGAGTGGGATTACCACCTACGAAATACGCCATGCATGTAATAAAAATATAAGATGGGAATATCTGTCGGATTTACAAAATATCTATTTGAGGGAGATAAAAGACAACGATTAGGGGCGAGATTACCTTCCACTTTTCGCTACTATATTATTATCGTATTAAACAAAGTAAAATGTATTTAAATCAACTGGGATTTGTGGTACATAGGAAATACCTGCCTCTTCCTATATTATGAAATTTGTATAAGTGTACAATATGTACATATGATTCCGAATATCTCCATATTTCTTCAGAATTTATGTATAGCGCCAGCTGTTATAAAAGATAATATGGATTAATAAAACCGGTTTATTATTTTGTTTATAAAAGTGTTTTTTTTCCTTAGCGGTTTTTCTGAATTTAAATTTTAGAGTATTTCCCTTGATAATTTCGGCTTCTATATAAGGATGGAATTTGTAAATAAAAATAATATCTTATATAAAATTTTAACTTTTAATCAAGAAGATTTACCGATAAAAAGGATGTCATGTCAGCTATAAAATTAAATAGTCCCCATTCATTTAAATAGGAAATATTAGATAAAATAAATAGTGGGCAAAAATAATAAATATCCTGAAAAATTAATTATGAAAACTTTTAAAAATATTATATGCAATTTATGATTTTGACCAACAAGTCGTTAAAAATAAAAGTAAGAATAAAAGAGTTGAACCGTCAAGATAAGTAAGTACACCCACATCCACAACTATATGACATTTGATTTTAATAGTGTGACGATACTCAATAAAGTAAAATATAAGCACGATGTGTAAAAGAAATAATGCAAATACAACAACAGAATAACTCCCTAAATGACAAAATAGAAATTGAGGGACTATCAAAAATCTATTTTCTTATTTTATAAAGACATTGGTAAAAACAAAGTTAACTGTCTAGTCCAGTCCATCATGACAACAGATTAGATTGTTCGAAATATCTTATCAAATGCATCAGTAGTAGTATTCTTAAAACAGGCTTTTACTTATTTCGTGTAAAAGAAGATATTCTATATATAATTTTAATTAGTTTTTGATTTTCTTCTATTTATATATCTTCGTTTTGACTTATTCAGGTATTTATTGTGTATTGTTTCAATAAATTTAAATACTAATAAAATGAATATATAACCTGTAGGTCTCGTAGATATATCAGATATATACAGATATATTGTGACACCTAGTTATTTCAAGTTTTTTCTTTTATAAAATATACCAATTTTCGACTTACGCAAAAATACCACTCCTATGAGGTTCCTCTCCTCTCCGCATCTGGGACTTACCTTTATGCGGAGCGCAGGCTGACTTTGTTAAAAAGGCGGCGTATTTAACGCATAAAAAATAATTATAGGCGCAACCCGTTTGAAATAAATCCCCGTCAAGTTAGCCGCTTGAAAACGGGAAAAGGTAATTGTCAACCAGTGGAAGGAGTCTCGTTGTCACGACAGTAATAATCAAAAGTGAAATTTAAACTAATTAATGTGGATTTATTGTAAAGTAATTATGCAGTTAATAACAGGTCATTGTGGGGATATGCCCACGTAAGGATACGTGATAAGAAAGAGAAATTCTGCAAATTTCAGAACAAAAGGGCACTAACTGCTAAAACTTTACCAAACCTTAAATGAGTAAATGTAAATATCACCGAACAGAAAATTCCACTGTTAAAAAAAAAAAAACTGCTACCTTATTGTGATCATTCAGCGTATCTTTAAAGATATATCATACATACATATCATACAAAAATAAATATGTGAACGCAATACGTAAATATACAAACAAATTTAACACTAAAAGGTGAATAGAAGAAAAAAATTACACAGATTCCGGAGATTGTTACGCCAATTAACTTATTCCTACATTCCTTCTTACAAATTGGCAAGTCAGTGCAAATACTGTTTAATGCATGAGAATGAATCAATTACATACACTGAAAGAAATAAAAAAAAAAACCTAATTAATAAATTGTGGAAGGTATAATTAAAAAATATTTGAGTTCCATGAAAATCCCCTAAACGAAATGCAAGGGGCGTGTAATAATTTAAAGATAGTATAAATATATTTTCTGTTCTATCATTCCATCTCCGTTTTAAAAGGAGTTGCTAAATGAAACAATTATTTAAAGTTAGATCCTTTTGTAATGTATCAAAGTAATCCTTCCACGCTTCCACGAGAAAATTGGACAATATATTCCGACACGCGCGCATTTAGGGTTCGCGGACATGAAGCATGGCTAACACCAAAATGCGTTAGGATGTGTTAACAATGAGACGTCTACTACGGCGGGAATTCAAATGATTAATATTCTGTTATACGATGCATTTTGTAGAAACTTGTTGTAAACAGACAATAAAAATAAATACTCAAGAAGAACAGTAGTGTAAAGATCGACCGAAAAGGAACCTGGAAAAGGTCAATAACAAGAAAATTAGAAAAAAAAGTTTGACCACCATTTTGTAATACATTTGTGTATTTATTCATGTTTATAACATTTTCTTAATTGAAATAACTAAGTCGATTAATATCAAGGGCCTAATCAAGATAAATAGCTGCATAGTTAAATAGTGGATAAAATATTGTTTCTAGTATTCTTGTTATTATCATTTTCTGCGTTTCTTTTAATTAAAAACCTCATTAAAATCAGAACAAAAAAAAATCTCTAAAGGTATTCTGGTATAACCGTCGTGTAGTTTGAAGTTTGAATCAGTTTCAATTCATGTATAGATCCGATAGACTGTATAAAAGGGGGCTGCTTTTTTATCATTGGTTGTAATCAATCTTGATGTCGCGAACTCTAAACACGCGTTATATTTTGGACTTTTGTATACGTATATATGTATTTGTATAACTATAATAGAATAGAATAGACGTGAAGAGGGCCACTGTTATTTTGTCGGTCATTGAGCACAATTGAAAATAATTAACCATATATTTCTTGCTGTTTTGTTATTCAATAATTTCTTTTTATCATTGAAATTGAATACGAGATGTATGCATACAATACCGTGTACGGATATTAGGCGGATATTACACTAAAAAATATCTCTGACAAAGAACTTTCAAGAAGAAAAATCTCAATCATCATCTACAAAAGTTATCACATTATAACATAAAAGTGTTTTTGTCAAAGAACTTTTATATTAATTTTATCTTCTTCTGTTGGAATTACATGTTTTTTTTTTGTTAGCGTCTATGATCATTTTTGTTTGTAATTTATTATAGATAAATGGTTAGAAAAAAAAAAAAAAGGTTTATAAATAAATATAATATATATCAATAAACCGAAACGTAACCAGTTTTGTCTTATAAAATTATTGGTTAAAGGTAAATTAATACCTTATTATTGGCTAAAAAAATACCAGAAGATAATAATAAAACCATGGATGAAAAAATAGTAAAAACGTTCAAGAATATCACCGAACGATATGAAGACAGCATCGCTAAGATAAGTTAGTAAATTATTAAGAAATCATCGATTACTTAACAATAGTCAAAATCGATTAACATTTCTAATTAAATGTAAACGCAATGATTTAACACCTTCCCTGTTTAAAATTTAAAGTTTCCCATATCAAACTTGACAATATTAATTTAGATACCAAATTTCAAAATAAATTAAAAATGTTTTTTAAACATTCCACATTAAATTTATTGATCACAGATTAAAAATCAAAAATTACTTAAAAACAAATGTTGCTCATTTAGAGTGTCAGTTGAAATGCATCCTGGCTGAAGGGAATTATCTACAAATTTCCGAACTTATACAGTCCAAAGTTAAATTTCATTTAAACAAAATTGAGCAAAAAGAATATAAAAAATTCTCAGGGTTAAATAATAATAATCTAAATAAAACCATAGGCAATCCCAATCGGATTGAAAACCATTCACATACCAACATTGCAGATATTTTAAGTTTGGGACCAAAATTTGCTATCGAGTACCAGAAAAAGGATAAATTACCAATTGAAGACCTTATTGTTAATGTTGAAATAAGGATATCTCACATTAAAGATACGGTTAAAAATTCAATTAGAAGCAAAATTTGTAATCAGGTAATTAAACTAATCATTTAAACACTAGATTGAACAAACAAACAGAAAATATTCACAATACTGTCAATACAATCAAAAAGGACTAAACAATTTATCATAAACAACCCTCAAATTGTTGTTTCAGAACCTGATAAATGCAACAAAACTGTTGTTTTAAATACTTCAGATTATGATGATAAAAAAGAGGTGAAATCAGACCCAACCCACAAATTCTAAAACCTTAACAATAATGTGATTACAAGTTGGGAAAACCAAAATCTTATACCGCCAACAACAGCACAACATTTAAAAATTTACAATGCTCTACCGCCCAAAATATACGGATTACCAAAATTACATAAACCGGGGGAATGTCATTCAGACCGATTGTTTCATATATTCAAAGTCCGTTTTATAAGCTATCCAAATTTTTAGTCGACTGTATCGCTAATGTAAAATTTTACACCACAAAAAAATTAAAAAAAAACCAATTTATGTAACAACAACAAATATCTAACAATTCCTTACATAAAAAAACTGAACGGAAAGAGTTGCGCCTATCCTTAAACCTTATATAATCAATGTAACGTACAAAAACAATACTAATTTAATATCATGTTTCAGTAAAATGAAACCAAAGACACCTTTCTGGAAAAATTCAAACTACTACAAACTACGCAACTAAAATTTCAGCTAAAGAAAAAAATTATTATAAAGGTAATATGTTAGAAATGATTTATATCAAGAAAATCAAAAATAGCATAAACAATCGAACCGACATAGCAAATTTATCCAAAATCTACGCTCCACTATTTTGACTTTAATTTTGTACCACAAAATCCTCCTTCGAGCCGGCATGCATTTCAATATTTGTCGTTAACATGTAATATTATACATTGTGTTTGTCCCTTTTATTATTTTAAAATATTTTCCTAAAAATTATGACATAAAACCATGTTGGTTTATACAGAGAGTGTGAACACAAATTTTAATGTGGATCGTAATTCGTAAAATTAATTTAGGTAAATAGATATAGAATACAAACAAAAATGATCATAGACGCTAACAAAAAAAAATGTAATTTATTATAGATAAATGGTTTGAAAAAGGTTTACAATAAATCGAAACGTAACCAGTTTGGTCTTTTGAATTATTCCCAGCCATATCCCAACAGAAGGAGTTAAAATTAATACCTTATTATTGGCTAAAAAAATACCAGAAGATAAAGAACTTTCTATAGCGCCTATGTTATGCGCCTAAAGCAGAATATGACAGTTGATAAATAACTGCCATTTCGAGTTCAAATGATATTTCTCCCTCGAACATAGGCGCCGACAGTAAGTGATGCTTCTGGTGTTAAATTTTCGCTGGTAAAGTTTCACAAATCACAAATCAAAGCGATTATATAATTGATTTTTTACGATAGAGGGGTTTATGGGTGCCGCTTTCCCGTAACTTCTGAACCCCAATTCAAATGTGAATGCACAATTTGTTTACAGCAAACTTTTTTTTTATCCTAGATAAAGATGTGTGCGATATTGTCCTACCGCCTAAAAGGTTACAAGTTTTGGCAAACTATTCTGGGAGGAAGTAGTTAGTATATTTTTAAAAGCCAGAGCAGCTCGTTAACCAACTCACGATGAGTATTGCAGAATAGAGTTGTTGGTGTTGTTTAATTTAAGTTTGGAGAGCAGGCGCAAAAAAGAAAACAATCTCTTTCTTTAGTATTACTTACGTTGTTACGCTTCGTTGGTGGTATATATTTTCAAACGCAAGATTTTAAAAATTACATTACCATTCAGTATTTATTCGGGGATGTCGGTGGTAATTTCTATTAATTTAGATTACCATTTTTTTTACTCCATTTTCAAAAAAACCTGTTGAATTGTTTATCTTTTTTTTTTTTTGTATAAAACTTTTACATTTTACTACAATTTATGATTTCTGATCGCAATATCAAAACGTAAAAAGTAGTTTAAATAATTAAAAATTACCGGCATTCCCAAATAAATATGTAATGAAATAAACTACATATAGTTGACTCTCTCTATATCGAATTCTCAAGTAGTATTCCAGTTTGTTCAAATTAGGGAGAGTTTGAATTAAAGCAAGTGAGACAAAAAATGACATTATCAAGTATTAACAACTGTGAATGAGAGGCACGTCGAACTTTGTGAAATTTTATATTACATAATTGGGGTACGGGAATTAAAAACTGATGTTCGATTTGGAAAGAGGAAAACTGGCTTAAAATTTGCATGAAGTAGTAACCGAATTTTTGATTCGATTAAAGGAGAGTTCGACTTAAAGAATGGCGTTTACAATCAGTTTTGACATAAAAAAAATTACGAACTTGATTTATAGAGAAAAATTTAAATTAAGAGTGTCGATGCTCTTCGTTATTTATTAGGGAAAATTGTATTCTTTATGTTCCTTTTTCCCGTGCTTGTTATTTGATATCATCAAAAGATGATTTATAGCTGAGGATTTAAAAAAAAGAGAAGTTACAAAACTTAAAAAATAGATTTTTTTTTCTTTATCAAATTCGATTTTTGAAAATTTTGAAAAGTCTTAATAAACCTCATGCGCTTATATACATATTAAATAAATAAAAATGACAATACATTAATTATAACAGCTGAGAAAAACGAACATATACATATACAATACAATTTTTCGGAGTAAATAACAATGAGCACCGACTCTCTTAAGAACATTTATAGAGAGAGAGAGTCAACTGTACATGGAAAATAAAATCGGTGAACTAAGAAAAATATTGAATATACAAAATTTAAAATTACATCACCAAATAGCAATATAAATATTTTATCATTTTAATATGATATGATTACTACTAAAGAAACAAATGATCAGCAACAGGAAAAACATACAGGTATTTAATTAACTACTTACAAACTGCTCAAGTTAATTGACCAAAATATTCAAGTTTAAATAAATAAACAAGTTTAATGTTCTCTATTTTTTGACACCTGACCTCCATACCTAAATTAGACAACACCGTAAAAAAATTCTTACCTTTTAAATCAGTCCCGAATGCTTGCGCCCGTGGTAGGGTGAGGTAGGTCCTGCCTATTCAATGGAAATCATCTCCTGGATCAACTGGATGAACTCAAGTCTTCTGTCCAAAGACATTATAACTAGATAACCAAAATTAATATTAATACCACTTAATTGCAGGGCTTACTGTATAATGACGTGATATGCCACAAATAAAAAAAAAACGAAACCTTTGAAGTTTCGGAAAAATAGATGAAAAAAAAAAATAGATGACTACTGTTCAATTTAAAAATAAACAAGAACAGAACTTGAATGGAAATATATAATGCACCTGTACAAAAAAAAGCTAAATAACTCGAAACGTGCGAGCACAAAAGAAACAAAAAAACGAGGTGGTTAGGACATATCACCCAAAAGTGTTGTAAAAAGCGAAGGCGCAAGAATAAGAAGAGAAAGACTAAACAAGGCCTATATATTTAATACTAAAATAACATAAACATATTGCACTCTCAAAATTATAATATAAATATAAATGTTATATGTATGCAATACATAATAATATTAAGTGATATGGGTTGCATATGTTGCATATATTGCATGTATTAATGACTGTGACAAGACCTACACCTACAAAAAACACTATAAACAGTATCATGACAGTATCTACGTGACCGCTGTTTCCTTAACACCTAACAATAAATTTTATAAGTGCTACATTAATTATAGTTTATATGGGTAATGACGAAAACATATATATATATAATAAAATTTTATATTTACAAATCTGAAGATCAAATTTATGATTTAAACTTTATAACAGAAAACATAATTTTATTTCTATCAGATATAATAAGGAACCAATTAAATCGTAAGGAAGGGATATCAAATTTTGTTAAATTTGTATTATTCCGATATCTTATTCTTGGCCTTTCAATAATTTTTTTTTTTTTAATTTAAGTTAAGCAAGCAGTCACAATCTTTTTTAATGTTACAAAATGTTGCTAGGTTTCGTTAGCATATTTTCCAACTCCTTCAAGATATTTGTATGGGTAAGTAATTGTGCATGTCAATACAGTGATAATTGAAAAAAATTAAAACTTACATTACCAAACAGCGACATAAATATTATTGATATTTTAATACGTTACGAATACTTGTTTTAACAAAGGATTAAATTTTGGTTTAAAAATTAGCGATAATAATTAATTATTTAATTTACGAAAATGTTCGAACGAAACCAGTTTAATAATTGTTTTACATTACTAGCTAAAAAAGAAAACTTTTTTTATATCCGACCTCGACACTCAAATTAGAAAAAACCCTGGAAAATTAAAAATATTGAAAATAACTGTACCTTTTAAATCAGCCCCAAATGCTTGCATACTGAAGGTGGAAAAACCGTCTGTCCTCAACTCCTGGATAAGCTGGAAGAACTTGTGAACTCTGCTCGTAGACGTGACATCCTAGAAAACGAAAACAAATATTAATTCCACTTAATTTATATTAAGGTATTTATTGTATGACCATTTTAAAAGATTTAACATTACGATACACTAAAAAAAAGTTTTAACAAAATTACACCAAGATCACAGTTCATGCCAATTCGGTGACATTAAAAAAAAAAGCATGTAATAATAACAACAGCAAAGAGAAGGTTTCAAACACGTCTAGAATAGGTAAGCCTAGTGTAATGATGAAATAAAAAACAAAAATTAATATTAAACGATTTCACTAAATATGATTCTCTCCTATATTTATTTGCACGTTGAACAAGTCGTTTATGAAGCATAATGTATTTCTGTGTAAGATGAAAAACAAAATAGTTTCTATTTTATATAATATATTTCTATCTGATATACTATATAAGAAGAATTTCCAATGACATTTCAGGGAAGAGATACAGAAAAAATGACCACTGGTTTAATTAATTTACAGAGACATATTGAAATTTGTGTACCTACCTATTTGATTGCCTTTGTTGCTGGAAGAAACGGAAGGCTTCCATCTATCATTTTCTATCTGCAGCAATGTGGTGAGAAATTAGAGAAATTCCTTTAAGAAACACCTGTAAATAATATTAAAGTTGTAAAGTTGTAATACAGATATTATTTCACAGATAATTATTAAGTAAGTAAACAGCTTGTAAATAACCAATAAAACGCTATACTTGCACTGTGGTTTTCAGAATTTTTATATTAACTATTAACAATTGTACCTAAACATTAAATCAACAAAATGCCGTTCCATATTATTTATCATCCAGTAAACTATGGGGAAAAAAAAATGGTATCAATTTTAATATTCACGGCAAGATGGTAGTATTAAAATACTACAACAAATTACGATTTAAAAGAGCACCTCTAGATAATTAGCTGTGTTCGCAGACAAATCACAAACTAGTCAGAGGCAATCATACACTGTGAAATCAGTCAGAAAACTGTTTCTTTTTTATTAATCGCCCCTGACTAGTTTGTGATTCCTCTGCAAACACAACTAATAAATCACGTGAAATACAAAAAATAATGAACAACGTCGTCGTTCAGTGGACGAACAGGACGGAAACAGGAAACACTGTGTTTTGTTCAAAATCCCGGAATGTGATTGGCTGATTCAACGAACATCCGATGGCCGCCATATTTTTTTCGAAAATTTTATTATTTACTATAAATTACGTTTTTAATGAGCATCCTTACATAATGAATCGCGTTAAATATATAAAATAAAAAGACAACGCGTATTTGGGCAACAAAAGAAAAATTAGATGTACTCACTTTTAGTTGAAAGCATTTCCCAGCGAAAAATACTCATCGCCGATGAAATTCCCACAGGAATCAAATACAGCTACCACTATATTATACGTTTGAATCTATTTTACCCCTTTAACCCACTTAATTCCCTCTAAATACTCAAAAAATCGCGGATCAAAAATAGACGCCACTATTCAATGTGGCGAAACACAATGGCAAAATGCCGGAAACAAACGATGCTTCTTTTGTTCAAAATCCCGGAATGTGATTGGCTGATACAACGAACATCCGATGGCTGCTATATTTTTTTCGAAAATTTTGTTACTTATTATAAATTACGTTATAAATGATCATCTTTACGAAATGAAACATGTCGACTATATAAAATATTACCGCAACGCGTATATGAGCAACATAAAAAAAAATACATCTACTCACTTTTAGCTGGAAGTATTTCCTGGCAAAAAATACTCATCGCCGATTAAATTCCCATAGAAATCAAATGCAGCTACCACTATATTATACGTTTGGATGTATTTTATCCCCTTAACCCACTTAATTCCCTCTAAATATTCAAAAAATCGCGGATCAAAAATAGACGCTACTATTGAATGTGACGAAACACAATGGCAAAATGCCGGAAACAAACGATGCTTCTTTTGTTCAAAATCCCGGAATGTGATTGGCTGATACAACGAATATCCGATGGCCGCTATATTTTTTTCAAAAATTTTGTTACTTATTATAAATTACGTTATAAATGATCATCTTTACGAAATGAAACATGTCGACTATATAAAATATTACCGCAACGCGTATATGAGCAACATAAAAAAAATACATCTACTCACTTTTAGCTGGAAGTATTTCCTGACAAAAAATACTCATCGCCGATTAAATTCCCATAGAAATCAAATGCAGCTACCACTATATTATACGTTCGGATGTATTTTATCCCCTTAACCCACTTAATTCCCTCTAAATATTCAAAAAATTGCGGATCAAAAATCGACGCCACTATTCAATGTGACGAAACACAATGGCAAAATGCCGGAAACAAACGATGCTTCTTTTGTTCAAAATCCCGGAATGTGATTGGCTGATTCAACGAACGTCCGATGGCCGCCATAGTTTCTTTTCAAATTTTATTATTTACTATAAATTACGTTATAAATGAGCATCCTTACATAATGAACCACGTTAAATATATGAAATAAAAAGACAACGCGTATTTGGGCAACATAAGAAAAATTAGATGTACTCACTTTTAGTTGAAAGCATTTCCCAGCGAAAAATACTCACCGCCGATGAAATTCCCACAGGAATCAATTGCAGCTACCACTATATTATACGTTTGAATCTATTTTACCCCTTTAACCTACTTAATTCCCTCTAAATACTCAAAAAAACGCGGACACGAAAAACCAACGCTATCATGCAGAGCACGAAGAGGACGGTTACGGGAAACACTCTTTTTTGTTCAAAATCCCGGAATGTGATTGGCTGATTCAACGAACATCCGATGGCCGCTATATTTTCTTTTCAAATTTTATTATTTACTATAAATTACGTTATAATTGAGCATCCTTACATAATGAACCACGTTAAATATATGAAATAAAAAGACAACGCGTATTTGGGCAACATAAGAAAAATTAGATGTACTCACTTTTAGTTGAAAGCATTTCCCTGCGAAAAATACTCACCGCCGATGAAATTCCCACAGGAATCAAATGCAGCTACCACTATATTATACGTTTGAAAGTATTTTACCCCTTTAACCTAATTAATTCTCCCTAAACATACAAAAACTCAACGCCATCATTCAATATAATAAATGCGAACTCTGATTGGATTTGCAACATCCAATTACAGTCGAGAACAGGCATCTTAGCTGTTGCTAACCGGTTTTAGATGAGTTTTTTTTTTAACTAGGTATAATTTTTGTTAGGGTAAATGGTAAATAAAATGCGGTTATTTGTAAGTTACGATATAAGCAAATACCCTTACGTAAAACTAACGAAACACATAAAAATATAAACTAACAATGCTACCCCTACATGCACATGAAGAGTTGAATTTACTCACCTTTAGATGAAAGCGTTTTGTAGCAAAACGTTCATCGCCAACCAAACAACCGTAGTAATGAGATGCAGCTACCACTGAATTACACGTTTGAGCCTATTTCACCCTTTAATCTAATTAATTAACCCTCTAAATGTTTAAAAACGACGGACAACGAAAACCAACGCCATTCAATATGACAGGACTAGGAAGCGCGCTTCGCTTGTTAAAAATTGTGGACTGGGATTGGACGTTAACTGCTAAGCAATTTTGGGTGTGTTCTTTTTAACTGAACAATTCGAACATTATATTTAAGACGGAAACTAAAATATAAATTAATAATTACAAAGAGCGCTAATTCGTATTCCCGTATTTCATTACAAAAGGATGGTAGATTGAAAAATTTATGGCAAATAGAATCGGCGTAATTTTAGAAAGTATTCTTTTGAGATAGAAGTGGCTATAAATAAGCAATTGTAAATAAATAAAAGGTAGCAGTTCAATGTGGTTTTCATTATTATGTTTAATTAATTAAGGTATTTAGGGCAAATATTTTTTATTGACTGTTATAATCAATTAAAGTACCCCATTAAATTGTTACGCAACTGAATATACACGATATATTCATGACGTATACTTGGTTGCCTGTTGAAAGGAGGTGGGCACACGTTAGGGCGCAAATGCTGTCGGGTATTTACACCTAAACACATGATTTGGTTTTTTACAGTGTACGTTTGAATTTACACATATGCATAAATTCCAAGCTGACGGGCTATACTAGTCTCCAGTCTGAGTGCCTGTAAGATATGCAATATGTATTGAATTTTTAGTAAAACATTGGTGCTTTAGATTAAACATTTCTCTCTTAATGGCGATTATATAATATACTATTTTACATCATTAGATTAAGCATTGTTAAATTTAGGTACCTACAGCGGGCATTTTCGAGTATTCAGTATAAAATATTTGTTATATGCTTCTAAAAAACAGATAACTTTAACCATTGTACTCGAAACAACCGAACTTATTTGACAAAATTGAAGTCTGTAGGTACCCTTATTCGTCTTTACAGAACACATGGTTTTTTATTTCAAGTCATAATTCGATAAAATAAGAGCGCAGGATTTGATTTACTGAGGTCGTGCAATTGCATAGCTACAGTACCCCCTTAATTTCCATTTCCGAAACCCTTTTGCTTTTAAAAAAAAAAAAAGAAAAAACAATTTCAAACAAACACCAATTATTGTGCTGACGTTTACTGAAAATATCAGGGGCAATTACTAGCAGAAGTACGTACTCAAATGTTACTTGAAAAAACAAAAGACAAATAATTTATTAGTGATTGTTACGAATGTTAGTAGATATGCCTTTATTTTTTTATTTCTAACTAGATAGGTAGATGAGAGAAAAAGAAAAAAAGAATTAAACAGTAATGAACACTTCAATATAAATACTTTATTCGAAAAATAGAACTTTTAAGTAGGAACACATTGTGTTTTACAATGAAACATAATTAACACATTTATAAATGCAAAATTATACTCCTATAACAAATGGAATGAACTACCAGAATCGTACTTAACTTACCTTTAAAACTAAATTACAAAAAAAAAATATATATATATATAATATATAATAGGAATAATAACATCAATATTTGCCTTGTTGGAATCAACAACAGTTAACAGATATTCCACGACAAAGACGATCTTCCGATCAGATCCATCGAATGCCATTTAGTTACAATTAATACCAACAATTCACTTAAGGATTACGATAGCAACAGAAACAACACGATCATATTGTTTCGTTCGTGACTAGCCGTTCACTAGCAATTTGAACGGAAAAAAGAACATATTTTATACATGTATAAACGGAAAAGACAGAGACGGAGCGAGAAACAGGGGAGGGAAGGAAAACATTCATACCTTAATCTCTAACAATACATAATAAATACGTGCTCTTTCTCTATTTTATCACACCTTTCAACGTTAATAATTTATCTTTCACTAAAGCCAACCTCGCTGTCGTCCTCAGATTCATAGAACAGCATGTAGATTTTCTCTTTGATGCTGCGCGAATTTATATTTACAGGCCTGACGCACTCGTCGTTGAATTCATACCAGCTGGAACAGTTAATCATTAAAAATGTTTACTTAATTGATCCCACATAGCACACAATATGTAACTAACATAAAAACTAATATTACAATGTGCTTTTAATATTTACATATATAAAAATGATTTACAACGCTATAAAGTTGATACTGATGATGAAGCCGAATTAGCGAACTGCAACGTTGATTATTTATATGTAAAACTTAATATGCTTACATATTAATGTATGTAAGAACTGCGAACCCACAATCAGATGAGTTTATAACAAAAGAAGGACTACGGCAAGGAGGTGTATTGAGTCCAATACTCTTCAATGTGGTACTGGGTGAAGTAATAAAAGAAATACAAGGACAAACAAGAAAACTACAAGTTGGCTACAAAAACATGCAACGAATTGAAATTGGGGAAAACGCTTTTGCAGATGACTTGATTATATGCGCCGAAAACGAAAGAAATTTACAAAAAAAGTTTAGAAATATGGAAAACGTGATTGGAAAAGAAAAATCTAAGAATGAAAATAGAAAAGGCAACAATAATGGTAATAGGGAAAGATGACTTGAAGACTTCAATAGAACTGAACGGGAAAAAAATTGCACAAACAAAAGTATTTACTGTAAACTTCTCCTAAACCCCCCACCACAAACTGTACTAAACTGGACGTACGTTTCGATAGCAAAGCTATCATCATCAGCAGAAACACTGAACTGAACTGAAATATTTGGGGGTTTGGATAAATAAAGACAGTAAACCTAATACGGAAATAAATGAACGAATAGAAAAGTCAATAAAATTATATTACATGTTTTAAACAGATAATTTATTAGAAACAAGGAAATATCAAAGAAAACTAAGATGACGGTATACAACACCATATTCAAGCTAAGGACAAGCTCACTACCTTTCTTGGCTAAATCAGGTATTTTTTTTGTTGTCGATATAATGGCGGAAATAGCATCTGCAAATTGGCAAATTACTCCAGCGTCAAAATTATTATGGAGATCGTTAACAAATGTAATAAATAACAGAGGACCCAATACTGACCCTCGCGGTACACCCACATTACTAATTTTTGTTTCAGAATATACAGTCAGGGTGTCTTGTGTTAATTTAACCTTTTGAGGACGATTACATAAATACGATTTTATCCACTCTAAACATAGTCTAATTCCATATTGCTTGGAATACAACAGTGAATGGTCCAGTGAGAGATTTATGCCTTTGACAGATCAAACATTAAGGAGCTGACCCTGCGCTTATTGTCTAAAGAATCGTAAATGTTTTGCAGAGCAGAAAAAAAAGAGCTTCATTAATTGATTTTGTTTTTAAATAGCAACATTGACAATATCCAAATAGCGAAAACCGTTGGAAGAATTCATACAAACGTATTGTTTTGACTCATTCATATTCGTTGGGTGTTTTTAATTTGTTTTAGTTTGTGTTGATGTTTTTCTTTTCTTATCTCTCTTATTTATTATACCGTATTTATTAATTATAAAGGTTTGAATTATGTTTAAAAAAAAAAGAATTATGTCTAAATTTATGTATCTATGGAGCCTAAATCTTGTATTTGAAATAGTCAACTATGGGAAGAAAATAAGAGAAGTGAATTGATTAATGTAGAATTTTGTTGATATATTATATATTTTTTTTTAAATTAATCTCGAACCTATATTTAGCTGTCAGTAGGAATTGTCTTAGGTTGTTTGTAAAAGGGATTTTGTATATAATTTGATTTTGTCATATATTTTGAAAATATAATTCAAATTAGTTTTTTTTTAAAAAGTAGAACCTCGGAGTTCCATTTATACCGCAGCTTCATTAAATTTTTTGGCGCCCAAGGTGGGGCATTTAATTTTTCATTTATTATGTACCCAATATTTTATATATTTGCGGATCTGGAAAAATTTTGTGTTCCATTTAATTTTACAACAACTAAAAAGTGTTTAGTATACATAACAGGACTCAAATACACATGAGCAATACTGATATGTAATATTATATAAAAGAAATATTTGAAAATATATATAATTTTAGAAATATTAAATTATGTCTAAATCTATGTATCTATGGAGCGTAAATCTTGTATTTGAAATAGTCAACTATGGGAAGAAAATAAGAGAAGTGAATTGATTAATGTAGAATTTTGTTGATATATTATATATTTTTTTTAAATTCATCTTGAACCTATATTTAGATGTCAGTAGGAATTGTCTTAGGTTGTTTGTAAAAGGGATTTTGTATATAATTTGATTTTGTCATATATTTTGAAAATATAATTCAAATTAGTTTTTTTTTTTAAAAAAAAAAAGTAGAACCTCGGATTTTCATTTATACCGGAACATCATTAAATTTTTAGCGCCTAACGTGGGGCATTTAATTTTTCATTTATTATGTATCCAATATTTTATATATTTGCGGATCTGGAAAAATTTTGTGTTCCATTTAATTTTACAACAACTAAAAAGTGTTTAGTATACATAACATGACTCAAATACACATGAGCAATACTGATATGTAAAATATTAAACAATATATTATATAAAAGAAATATTTGAAAATGAATATTGGAAAGCATATCTAAAATAAATATCAGAAAATCATATTAAACTAATATTATTAAAACAATATGAATAAAATATTTGAAAAAACTATCATTTATATGATGCTAAAAGAATATGTAGTTTTTATAATTATTAAATATTTTTGCGCTACTTGGGATTGATTAACGATGATGATGTGGTAGAGACTTACTTGCCATCTTCAGAATTTAAGCAGACCGCTGTGTAGTGACCAGAATCCATGGATCCCTGATGAAGGCAGACGGCCCATAATTTATAAACCGCCCGACCCATACGGAAATTATCAGTGGGAAAATCACATGGCACCGTTATTTTCTCAGCAATGCCCCTTCCGTACGTATAACTGCAATATCCCGAGTATAAAATCCACCATTCGATATCATTTCACCAACTTACCGTTTGAGAAGGAAGGAGATTATCTTAGGTTGGTACGAGAACTCCCTGAATATTTTACCTTTCATCTCGCAATTCCTACAGTAATAATCGCTAATATCACAAGTGTGCATGAACTCGTCGTAGAGCTCCTCGATGGAACAGTTGCCCTTGGCGGGGACGCCCATCATCAGCACGTTCTCTATGTCGTACTTCAAGCACTTCTTCGAGCAACCACCGCATATGCAATCGGTGCGTATCTGGTGATAGAATTCCTTAACGAAAAAAGAATTCTTGTATTGGATACGGTCGTAGAGAGTTTGATACTTGGCCTCGGCGTATCTGTCTTGGGGCACCGGGCTGGCAGTGTCGGCGAAGATATGATCGAAGACCAGCATGAAGAATTCGTTCGCATCCTCGTGGTTGCCGCGTCTGAAGACCGGATTCAAAGTGGTGATCTTTTTGTAAAATTCAATCGGCGAAATGGACTTGCTGTTGCTCGTCCACAATCTCCGAACCAGATCGGCCGTTTCGTATATCAGCACCGGATTGGATGAGGTTATTTCCTTTTGAAACCTGCCGCTTAAGAAAAATTGCTTGATGGATGGCAGGTGTCGAAAGCATTGGATTATCGAACTCATGTAACAAGTGTTGCGTATGTTTACCAAACCAACTAGACCCAAACTCTGAAAGAGATGGTGGTGCTTTTAGAGATCTATCAAATACTAAATGAGTTTAATACATTATACCGGGCTTTCAATTCAAAATTAGCCACCCGCGGAATAACTTTTAAAACAACTTTAATTGAATTTAACAAGAAAAACATGTCAAATTTTACAAATATCTGCGAGTCCGTCGAATCATGTCGAAAAGTTCAAATAGGAAGGAGCGTTGAGTGATAGATGATCTTGTTATTAGCAATCTGTTAGCGCTTTATTTTTTAAAATCTGATCATTTGGAGAAAGTGTATTTTGAAAACTTGCCGACTTCCGATGAACTGACAGAAGACAACGAGGAGGCAGACTTACAAACAGCTGAAGTAACAAGTAATGAAAATCAGATAACTGTGGATGAAATCAAGGACGCAGTTGCGTCGCTAAAAAATGGCAAGGCAGCAGGACACGATGAGATCACAGCGAAGATGCTGAAAAATATGGGAGAAACCGGTATGAAACTGGTGGAAATACATATGTAACAGAGCCTGGAAAGAGGGAAAAATACTGTAACGTTTTTCTATTCTTAAAACGTTGTCGGCGTTTGGAAAAATACACAGGCGATATATTTAAATTAACTTGATTTATTAACACTTACAGGCTACTTAAAATCTATTAAATAAGATCAAAATAAACACTAAAATTAAATCACTCACTAATTGCTATTAAAAAATGCTTATTAATTAAACCACTTAATTACTAATGTCTTAATTTATGTAAACGATTTATTTGCACCGATATTTATATTACACCTACTAATAATTCCCTCGTATTTATCTCCACTCGTTATCCGCACTATTCAACTCGTATCGACTGACTGCCTCTGGCCAATCCCCACGCGTTATTTATATCTGGCGCCGGAACTACGCGATTCTTCCAGACACATCTAGGGCGTGTTTCTAGATTCAGAAGAATAATCACGAATCTTCGACCCGGTACTGCCCTCTGTCATTCCTCGTACGTAGTTCCTTATTCAGCTACGCGAGCGCCATCCAGGAGCGCCCAGTTTAAAAATTGGCGCTCGTTACAATACCTAAAGACTGGTAAGTGGGGATCATTCTGCCAATTTACAAAGGAACAAGTGAGACTGTGGAAACCATCGCGAAATAACTCTACTGTCACTGTGCCCTCGAAGGTATATGAAAAAATTCTACAAGAACGGCTAATTGAAGAAGTAGATAAGCAACTGGCGGAAACACAGAAGTCATCGCAAAATTCAAAGAAACAAACTCAGAATTGTATTAAATGTTTATAGACATTGAAAAAGCGTTCGATAGTGTATCTAGGAAAATAATATGGGAAATTTTGGAAAAGAGAAGTGCACCAGTATCCCTTGCAAAAGCAATAATGGATCTGCATAATAAGAACAGGATATATGTAAGGATCGATAACATGAAATCAACTGATTTACTATTAACGCAGGGCTGAGGCAGGGTGGAGTTTTAAGTCCGACACTGTTCAATCTGGTGATAGATGACATTACAAAACAAACTAGAAGTGATACGAATAAACTACACATAGGATTATATCTTTTTTATAGTACATACTTGATTTAACGTCGCACTCCAGTATATTTAATACGATAAGATATTTATTCTATTTCTCCACAAATAAGCCGAAAAACCCGTTAAACAAATCGACTATTTCATCGTAATTCATTGCTGCATTATTATTATAGATTTTCTATTCAAATTACGGTGACATCTTAATTTGTTTCTTAATTATTATTCTATTGTGTAGCAATTTTCTGTTTTTTTTATCTATATTCTAGAATCGGACTGCTAACAACGAGACCTCTTCAAAGAGGTATCAATCAACGCCCCTATCAACCCTATTTGAACTTTTCATTATGATTTTCACCCCCGATTAGGGAGGCTCTTGTATTTGAATTTTTTTTTTTTTATTTATATCACAGATTATTTACACCTGTTCAGATATCCCAAAAACTAAGAGCCCCCACGTAAAATTCTCACGAGCTGCCACTGTTTAGAGAGTTTAGAGAGTTATCAGTTATAATATTCAACAGTTATATAAGATTTGCAGCGATTTTGCAGGTCATGCTGTTATGATAATAATAATAATTTACTAAATCAAATAATTCGGATAATGGATTGTATACTCTGGTAGCAGAATGACGTAAAATGACGTTAAATAGACGTCAATATGACGTCTATTTAACGACGTTCAATAGACGTCAATATGACGTCATTTTACGTTACTCCACGTCATTCTGCTACCTGGGTAATATAAAGATTTAGAAACTTACTTCCAACTTCGGCTGAAGTGTTTTAGGTTTAATACTGCGATTAACAGTCGGTATTTCGGGTTTACGGACTTCTTGAGGTTGTTGCGGTGCCGCAGTAGTATCGCCAACGACCTCGGTTATCGTACTTGTCGTAGCGTGTGAAGGAGTCGGTTCCTCGACAATAACCTTATTCGATTCGATCAATTTCCTGCACTCCCTGCTCACGCTCATGATCTTGTAATCCATCTTCTCAATTTCGGTCCTCTTCTCGACGTTATCCGTGGGGCTCTTCTCCAACAGGGACTGTAACTTCGAATTCAAACTTCTCTTCTGCACGTTTAGTTCGGATTTTACGCCGTTAATACGGCTAATGTCGGTTTCAATTCTGTTTTTAACGCTGCTATTGGCGGGATCGTAAAATTTCTTCTGCTTCTCCAATAATTGCGTTTCCAAATCCAACAATTTCCCTGTAATCTCAACTACCTGTAGGTACAGCGTGTTTATTTCATCCTTCATGCGGTTAGTGTCGTCTTTTAATGTTGTCAATTCTTCTGGATACTGTATCGTATCCAGATCTAACAATTCGTCCAGTTCTTCGTATTTATGCTGCAATATTACATTAGGATTTGTGCTATAGGTCGGGTATCTATCGATAAAATCGATGTAACCTCCTTTCAATACATACGGGGAGTTCTTGTAAAACGTGTTCAGATCCCACTGGAAATAAAGAATAATGCGTAAAAACAAAATAAACTGATAGATAAGACATTATACTTCAGTCAATATCGAATACAAGACGCGCAGTTTTGAACTCATATAATTATCGTGAGCAGTATCGAAATCCAGCAAGATTATATAGTCAAAGCTGCTCCTTTTATTGTATGTTTCTACCACATCATTCGGCAAGATTTCTCCCAGCTTATTAGCAGATAATCTAAAAGCGAATAAGAAAATTATAACGTATTAAGAAATTAGCCTTTAAAAAAAGGCGAAATAAATATTTTTATTATACCCTGGTGTGACCAGCTTCTCTTCTATGTTAATTACATTAAATTCCTTTATATGTGAATTGTCAAACTGACTTCTCGACCTAACGTCCATGATTAAAATAGTGTGAGATAAATCTTTCGCTTCGTATAACTGCTGGCAAGTAATAAATTTGTCTAAAATAATAAAACTAGAAGCAAACCAATAACAATAAATAAGAACCTCGATATAAGGGATTAGTTGAAGGAAGGGACTGTTGTTGTAACATTACCTAATGCTAGGTAAACTGCTACTAAACTAGGTGCACCAGCTCTAACTCCGGCTCTGACCCTGGTGCAAGAAATCAGGTCTACAGGTCCACTTCAAAACTCTACTCTTTTTCATTACAGTACTACCACAAATGCAGAAGCAAAGCTAGCGAAGTGGAAAGAATGATATATTTGAATATTCCTAATTTAGTCGGGTGTTCTCCTGGAACGTGCCCCTTGAACACTGTTGTTTTGTAAGTCGTTCCCTTTACCCGATAACATTCCACTTTTAGAACGCTTCAGGTTCATATTTTCTTTTAACAATTTTTCCAATTTGTTCGCCTTTGCTTTTATTTTTTTTTCACTTTTTTTAATCCTTTTTACCTTTTATTTTCATAATTTTTACATTTATGCATTTTTTCGAGTTTTTCTACCTTTTTTAACCTTTTGCATTAAAAAAATCTATTTCTTATCCCTCTTTTACAGTAGTATATTTTCCATTTTTTAAAACTGTTTAGCATTATTTTTAACATAATGGGAAAATGTTAAAAATAATTTAAAAAATAAAAAATAATAATTTAAAAAATGCACAACAAAGAAAAACTTTTCTTGGAAAAATTTCTCCAATTATTACAGTTAAAAGCAGAAATTCATTAATTTGTTAATTTCTTACTGTAAAAAAATTTGCAATCATTGCATTTTCCCAATTGTTTATTTTTTTACAATTTATCTACCGCTTCTTCATATATTTCAGTTTTTTTTTAAAAGCTTATACAGTAAAAAAACTGTGGTTTGTGTACCACGATTTTTTACTTTTTTTAATCCATTTTCTAATTTTTTTGAAACACATTTTTTTCTCTTTTATAGTTTTATATTTTTTTTCAATTTTTCAAAACTTTATCGCATTTTAAAAAAGTAATATTTTTACCTTTTTCATTTTTTCCAGAACTTTTTAACATTTTTTTAAATTATTTTTAACACTTTTTTATTTATTTACAATTTTTCCATCACTTTGTCAAATATCTCACTATTATTTTAAAAGCGAGGTATACAATAGATAAACCACAATTTCTTACTTTTTATCCTTTTTTTCCGTTTTTAAAAACATTGCTTTATCTTTTTTTTATACAGTTGTAATGTTTTTTTAATAGTTTTTAAAACTTTTTCGCATTTTTTTCTTCTGCCATTTTTGCTTTTTTTTTAAATTTTCGCCAAGCATTGCACCTCCTTTTTGATTTTTTTTTTATTCTTAGCATTTATCCATTTGTTTATTTTTTTAATTTTTCTATTACTTTCAAAAATATTTCACTTTTTTTTAAAAAAAAGCGAAGTATACAGTACACAAACCACAGTTTTTTACTTCATTTTATCCCTTTTCCATTTTCTCATTTTTTTTTAAACATTTTTTATCTCTTTTATAGAGTTTTGTATTTTCCATTCTTTAAAACTTTTCCGCGTTTAAAAAAAAACTAATATTTTTACTTTTTTCAATTTTTTCCAAACCTTTTTAACATTTTTTTATTATCCTTAACATTTATCCAAACCTAATAAACGTGCCAAATTTTGAAAATCAAACCACATTCAAAACAAACAAACTCTGTAACAGGTCCCAGATCACAGAAAACTGAATCGGAATTGGTATTTTCTATCCTGCGGACTGGTTAAGGTTTAAAACCAATGAGGGTGCGAATGCACTGATGCTATAGCTCCGTGTATACTCCTCTGTAATGTAGGGGTGAATCCATCTGAGCAAATCACCATGAAAACCAAGAGAATTCAATTTAGAAATGAGCAAAGAATGATTGAGTTTATCAAAAGCTTTCTCCAGGTCTGTATAAATCGCATCTATCTACTCAGATGAGTCCAATGCCGAGATTCACTGCATTCTCATATTTGTTTATTAGTGTAAGAAAAATAATAATAAAATAAAATAAAAATACTAATCACATATTAAATATAAAAAAAAAACATTAGTTAACATCCTTTGAAAATAGCAAGTGCTGTTAAAAACAAAAAATGTTGAGAAAAACAAAATATTAAAGAAACAATAAACAAAATTTCGTAAATTTGATAACAATGACAGCAATAGGCCTATTCAGTATTAAGTACCACATTCATTCTATTTAAATTTCAAAACTATCAAATTTTATCCGGCGAAATACCAAAAAATAAATCCAAACGTCAAATATTCAATTTAACGAGTGAAAAATACGCTATTAATATTAATATATCTAGCATTTTTTCTGTAGATTCATGTATGATTTACACTGAAAATAGTATTATTGCAATGAAAGAAATATGTACTGATTAACTGAAAGAAATGGCTCTTTTAAATACCAACAAGAAATATTCCTTTGTTTTGAGGAATCTTCTGTTTCTCTATTTCAGCTAGATTACAATCCTGAATACTTATTAATGAAGAATTTAATTTATTCCTGCATGAAATGCCGTAACAAGAAATACAACGTTAGATTTGAAACAAAATAATTTTCTAAGGTGAAAGGTTTCCAATTGGACGACCACCTACACACCGAGTATAAAATTAAGTGGTTCTTTTGACAGAATTTGGCAAACACAACTTTGTTTCTTATGCCGTAGTAATTTGGCATCATTTTTCTCTAGAGCCTTGTGAAATATATAGAAATAATAGAATATTATCGAACATAACGTAAATGTCAAAATTTTGACAAAATTGCAAATATCTCCAAAACGGCTGAATTTAGAGATAGAAAACTTGAATAAAGTTGTATTAAAACAATCCGTAGAATCTACTGAAGTAAAAAAAAAAACAAGTCATTTCATTTAAAATAAGAAATTTTCTGTCAATTTCCGGTTTAACGAAACATTTCTGGAAGTTAAAAATATCTTTAGAAGATTCCCCAAATGGTTAGTCAAGCAGAAATAGATCCAGAGATAATGATAGCGAATGAGTGGTCTGGTATTTATAATATTAACAGAAAATTTTTGAAAATATGTTGTCCATTATATCAAGATCCCTTATATCGAGGTTTTACTGTATAACAAATTCTCACCTGATCCGAAAATATTAATTTTCTTCTCTTCATGCACTTTTGGAATAATCTCTCGCTCATGTCTATATTTCTCATGTTCAATTCTGTCAGTGTAGGCTTTGTAACGGTTTATAAGATTTGTCCTCAACTCGTTCTGGCGCTGGGTTAAGTCTCTACGAAGCCTACCGTACCTTAAATTGAAGAATCTGTCGTCCTTCTCTATCTTATAGATGTAATTCAGTACATAGAGGTAACGCGATATATGGATGTAAGTTGTCTCTTCGTCATTGACATCTGCATTTATGCACTGGTATAATTTCTCGGCCGCCTTACACGCCCTAAGAACAGTGTGAGTCACAGATTTAAACAATACGAATAATAAAAAGGCGAGAACTCACTGTGTCAACCTCAAGTTCTTCATTGCCATCAAATTTCGTTTAGCAAGGATATCTAGAGCAGATATATCGGTGGCTAGATGCAAATCGCGCGGCATTTTCGTTTATTTTGTCCCTTTCTTATGTATTTATTTCGTCCAAATAGCAGAGAAACCTGAAATCTTAGGACATCTACAACATAACCTAGAAGGCAAAGTCAACATTCCCTTTGCATTGCTGCCGGAACACTTTTATAAAAGTGCAGTTTATATATGCAGAAAATATGCATACCTATTTATTAATGAGAATTGTACGGAAAATTAATCTTCTGAACATTTAAAGACGATTTACGCTATTCACATGATATGGAAACAATTACGCGAACACAATCTCGCACGTAACCCTGTATTAACACTGTTTATTATTACTGTTATTTGATTATGATATTATTCCTTTCATAGTACAAAAGTTAATTAGAATAAAACTACAATATTTTTTAATTTTGACAATTGTGTTGACAATTGACATGGGACAATCTATTTGCGCGCCACCTGTTGGATTTTGTTTGTTAGGTCTATAGATTTGTTCGATTTATACAAAGTAGGTATAAATTTGATAGTGAGAATAATTTTTAATTTCTTTCCTTACGTAACTGTTTAGGTGTTTTTAACATAACGATAAGTGAATAAGTAAACTACAACGAAGGAATATAACAGGGAGAAATAGAAATTACGTAAAATACAAACATATAAACGATAAAAGAAACTTAATATGTTGCTCAGATGACTCTGAGAATTCCAAAAACCTTTAAAAAACTGGGCAGGATGAAGTTAAATCTCTGAGACCAATAAGTCATGTTATTTTTGCTGAATACTCTTGAAATACTGCTAGATAGACACATAAATAATGATATATTACCGTATCGAAAAAGCAGGACACCTAAAGAAAATTGGGATTAACACTGGTGGTACCAACCGCAGACTGTGTAATAGGATGACAGAAAACGCTTACCACATTCTGTGTGAATGTGAGGTTCTGGACGCAAAAAAACAATTTTTGGCAAGCCAAAAAATTAACCCAGAAGATTATATTATATTCTGACATGGCTGACATAATTTAATGGTTAAAAAAAAAATGGGGGACCAAATACAAAAACCCAAGACGCTGCGAGGTTTCCGGAGATTTCAGGTCAACATTAAAGCATGAAATTACCTACGATTTTGTATTACATTAATAGTTATTTGAATATCTTTAAGTTGAAGTTACTAAATATAAATTGCGGGAAATTTGAATTTGTTTTACTGGGCATGTTGTGCATCTTACCATCCAAAATTATCAAAATTCTCGGATATCTTACAGATTACCTCAGGAGGTGAAGCAGTTAACTTACAAATCCAGATATCTGTCGTGACGTCCCTATCCACTGTTCGAAAAACTCATCTTTGTCAAATTGTCAGATACTGGATAAATAATTGAATGAGGATTACTGTCGTCCTACAATTATTATTGCTATTCCTTATAAATAAATATTGTAGTTATAGATCAACAATTTAGCAAATATATTCACGATACCACCATCTTAAATTCTTATTAAGTTATTCTTCCACATATCAAGTATATATAGGAATTTTTCGTATGATACATTAGGTTGACCAGTAGCACTGATGATCCTTGGTAAGGTGAAACACATATGTATGCAAATATCCACCGAGTATTACACACACATATAATAAGTACCATATATAGTGCTATAATAACTATCAACTAAACTTAAATTATTTTAGTAAATGTAAAAAAAAAAAATAGGAATTGTTCAAAAACATTAAATAAACAAATTCTGAGACAGTCTATTGCCGTTAGTTGCCATGTGTGTAAGTGGTGCTCGCCTGAGTATATTGGACCTTGCAAAAGGTATCTTAACGACATCAAAACAACGAGTATTATGCGTAGGTAAGACAAAATTAATCTGCGAAAGCACAGCGGGGCAATCAACATCATTACAAATCAACCGTTCCAAAAACCTAACACTAGCACTTGTCCTTCTGCTCTCCAAAGAAAAGAAACTATATCTATTAAGTAGATCAGTATAATCCACTCCACGTGGTGGATAAACGTGATCAATTTTAAATGATAAATATTTAAGAAATCTCCTTTGGATTTTTTCAATTGCCAATTTCTGAACGGTGTAGTGTGGATACCAGACCAGAGAGGCATATTCAAGCTTAGGTCTAATAATAGAGTTAAATAAAGTTTTTAAAACAGTAGGCTCAGTAAACAATCTACAGGAACGAATCAAAAATCGACATTTGGAAGCAGAATTTACAACTTCATTAATATGATTGTTAAATGTTAACGCTGAATCAAAAAGAACCCCTAGATCCTTATAAGTGGAATGCCGAGGAATTGGTAGCCCATTAATACCCTAAGGATGCGTTATAAAAGTATTACTTTTCACATAAGACACTATGGCGCATTTGTCAACATTATGGTGCAATTGATTTTGATGACACCATTGATATATGATGTTTAACTTGTTTTGAAGTAGAACACAAGTCAGATAAAGATGAAACCCTGGTGTAAATTTTTAAGTCATCAGCATAAGCAGCAAAATTACTGTCAAGTGAATTTAATCATTTATGTAAATATTGAATAAAAGGGGTCCCAAATGGGATCCCTGCGGGACACCTGCCGTAGCAACGAACGAACCAGAATTAAAGCCGTTATAAGAAACATAGCATGTACGATTATATAAATAAGACTCAATCAAATTCGTAACTTGAGGCGTAAAGCCATAGTTTGATAATTTTGCAATCAATAAAGCATGGTTAATAGTGTCGAACGCTTTTGTAAAATCCGTATAAAGAACATCGACCTGCTGACGATTATCCAAGGCCATTCTTTAAGCTTAATGTTTCTCATAGTGTTAGTTAATTAACGCATGTTTAGTGGCTTGCCGACGTCTTACAATTACTGTTATTGTTTACAGATAAATAGTGTAGTTATAAATCGACAATTTAGCAAATATCTTCACGATATTAAAGAGATTTCCATCTTATATTCTCATTGTTCATCCACATATTAAGTGTATATGATTTTTTTTGTATAATACATTAGGTCGACTAATAGCACTGATGATGCTTGGTAAGGTGAAACACAACACTTTTAATTTGACCTAAATATATTTTTTGTTCTTGTTTTGGCCTGCTTGGAAGACTAATGTTCATTTGTATTTAATATTTACAATTTTAACATCAGTTATTATTTGTGTGTGGTGAATAAGATAGATAAGTGTGTAGAAAACGTTTACTGCAAATAGGAAGAGTTTTTCATTCTTGCACTACTTTCAGTATTTGTGCAATTTATGTGGAAACTTGGAATCCCAGATTTTTATTATTTTATTTTTATTTTATAATTGAGAATTTTAACAAAGTTAAATGTCGCTTTTTAAATAATTTATTACTTTAATAAACTATTATAGAAGTTCTAACGATTAAAAGTTCTTGTAAAAGACATTTAAGAATTGAATAGTTTTCGTCTCAACACCAAAAATGCATTTTTATGTTCAAACTGCCCTCAGCCTCTTAACCATTTCTTGACGTTAATCCTTCAGGTATTTTACGCAGGTGTGGGTGAGCTCAAAACCAAAAAAATACAAAGATATATCGTAATTTATTTCCAAGAATAACAGTTATATTATCTTAACCACATTCATAAATGCAATCAATCACACAAAATTCAATTATATAGGACTTAATTAGTTCTCTTTCAACAACGTACGTTAAAAGTAATCACAATCATACATAACATCGCTATGATCTAAGCATATAATTTTTAAAATTAATATTTCATAGACATATACAAGCATAATCATAATATTTATCTAAAAAACGTAAATAAGTTAAAAACTATATAATCATACGAATAACGTAATTTTAAATAATTTTCTTTTAGATATGGTAACGTAATTATATTACTATAGTTGTTATATAAATATAATTTCAATAAAAATCTAATAAAAAAAAATATAAATGAATAAAGGAACATTTTTAACAAATTACAACGCGCTAAAATAAAAAATAAAATATACCAAGCGGGGAAAAGTAAATGTTCGTTTAGCTATTCGATTTAATAAAAAAAAAATCATCCCTAAAACTAAATCGAATTGGAAATATTTTATAAAATTACACACGTCGATCTTCCTATACCGACAGTTTGATCATAATAATCTCGATTGCTGTAATTGTATTACAAACAGAAAGTATTTTACTTTGTGTAAAACTGCGAGGGGCATTAAAACAATGCTGAAAAACAAACAAAAAAAAAAAAAACAGATATGAATTCATAAACTAGGCCTTTGAAGGAAATGTTTGAATTGTCCTATCACCAGAGCTGGGAAGAACTCGAGTATATGTACTCGAATTAGGGATTGGAGTATATAAAGTACTCGGAATATAATAAACTCATGAGTACATCTGTTGTAGTAGTAAGTATAAATTAGTGATGAAGAAATTTTATTTGAAAATGTTATATGAAATTATGCATTTACTTTTTTCTTTTCAATTTAATTTCAACGACATTATTTTAAGATGTAATATGTTAAAATAAACATCAACCACAAAGATATGTAACTGCTGAAGTTGATTCTTTATACTGCTCTACATTTTACAAAATAAAAACCATCATATTCATTTTAAGACAATATTCTATTAATACTTTTGCATCATAAATTATAATATCTTTCATTTCTTTTTAAACAATATACAGGGTGTTCAATTTAAACAAATATATAAATGTCAAAATTTCTTGGAAATGCGTAATTCAATTGTTTTTTTCGTATATTGCATATTAACCAGCGTTAAATACTTTGCTAATTTAACCTACTTTCTAGAATCAATTATAACAGAGATAGCAATGGTGCGCATTTAATTTGAATCAGCCTGTATATTGGCTTGTTCTCAGTAGAATCAAACTAATCACAAACTAGTCATTTCTGTTAGACCACTTCAGTCATGTTAAGAATCATTTTCAAGTAACCATGATTATTTTTTTTTTTTAGCTGAAACAAAGTGACCTCTGAGAACAACGCTAGCATGAGAATCCTGTATAATGCAAGTATTTAAATTCATTTTATTAATACGTAATTGATAGGTACCGTGGCATTTGCTGAGTAGCGTCTACTTAACAGGAAATAATAATCTATTTTCGTTAAAGACTCGCGTAATTAAAATAATATGGTATTACTTCGTATGTTATCTGCTTCTTTGTTTATTGTATGTTACAAATGCTGTTCCTCTCAAGTAGGGCGTCTGAAAGTCAGAAAAATAACGCCTTCGGTCATACTTACGCCCTCCTGTAAAGAGAGGCCGAACTAGTTATCGGTGCGAAATGACGTCACAATCAAAGTTTATAAAAACCCTTTACATTACTGTTTTAATTTAATTAATTCGTGGTCTTCGTTACAGCTAAAGTAAAAGCACGCGTCTCTTTCGTATCGGGCGTTTCCAAATCTTAAAATTAAAACTTCTCATCTTAGTTTTTGCAATCAAAATACGCTTCAAAATCGAGAACAGGAAGCAAAAGCTTTCCTCGAGAGGTGTTTTGTTTTGTGATAAAATTCATGAAAATTACCGCCTTTTCTTGGCTTAAAAAATTGTGAGTGTAGTGTAAAGTTTTTGTGCCTTAAAAAAAAATTGGATTACGAAAGAATTATTTTTCCCACATCGGCTGGTAAGATGTTCAAAATCTCTGCTTAAAACTAACCAATGCAAGTACTTAAAAACCGTAACTCGTTCGTTCTCTCTCTCTCTCTCCCTTAATAAATAAATTTGTAAGGAAAATTTACCTGAGCTTATGTTATTCAACAATATAAAATTTTAAAATATTCAAAAAGACAAAATTTGTGTTTGTTTTTGTCGTTCACTTGTTATTTTATTTAATTGTGTAGTTTGTTAGATTATTTCCAATGTTTTAAATATTCAATATATAACTGTGATAAAGAGAGTCGTTCTATTATTTCGCCATTTTAAAAGATCAGTTTGAACCCTCAGTAAAGACCTGGAGAGGAAGTTAATTTTGTAAGAGAAAGCCGACGAGGAGGGCAAGTCGAGAATGTTTAGGCTAACTAACGGCCCTGCTTCAACTGTTGGAGAGCATCTTTGGCTGGATTTTCTAAAACCAAACGCTACCGAACAAAAAGATCGTTTTCCAGCAGTGGCTGGTCGCTCAAAAGAGCAGGTGGGGTTATCTGTGAGACGGAGTTTGGCTTTGACTTATTTTAAATTGGGCTGGCCATCCCCAAAAGTTCCCAGATAGGAAAACCCGGTTCCGTTACAAAATCACAAGTTATGTAGGCTTTAAATAAAAAATTATATCATGAGTACTCATATACCCTATAATTTACGAGTAAATACCAGCTCTGCTTTTTTACCAGATTATAATACAAAAATCAGGGTTTATATAAATGTATCGAGAATCTTTTACACGCATGCACTAAAGTGAAAATACACATCTTTGTCCACTAATTTTTATATCATTTAAATATACTTTGTTAATAATAGCAATTTAACGTACATTTTGCGTAAATCTTATAGTTACCATCCCGAAAAAAAACTAACTTTGAACATTATTTGCGATATTTAATATAAACTGTTGGATGCGATTGTGGAGTTTTTTCCCGAAAGACTCTTTGAACTACGAAAGTACTAGTGCTGCAAAACGAAACCAGCCTTCAAAACAAAATCCGTTTCGAAACAGCATTGAAAATCAATTAACCAGTTTTTAATATCTGACGATTTCCGCAACACTAGAAAGTACCATTTCAAAACTAATTAATAAAAAAATATACATCTAAATATTGCATTGTAAAAAAAAAAAACGAAAAAAAAACGATAAAATTATTGTGTGACCACAAACTGTTTACCGTCCTCTTTGATTTGAGGCTCCTTCTTTCCGAAATCGTAAGCCACTTCAGGTACATCCAACCTGAACCGCTTCGAAGGTGGTTCTTCCTTGATCGACGTAAATTCCTCATCGTCCGATATTTCCGGCTCTATGAAGACCTTATCCTTTTCCGCGTTGCTCTCCAGGTGCACCTTCATCCCGTTTATCATCTTCTTTATGTCCTCGTCGTACTTCCGACAGAATTCGCCCAAACTGCCTTGGCCGTCGTGGACGCCCGAACAGTTCTTATCCGTCGGCAGGCTCTCGTACTTCTTAGCCAATTCGCTTAGGAAACTGGTGAATTCGGCGTCGGTCGCATTCTCGTTCTCATCTTCAAACACCTCCAATTCGGACTCCTCGTCTTTATTGAAGGCGAGGAACTCGTCCATGTTGATGTTATCTTCTTCGCTTGCTGGAAGTAAATAAGTCCTTAAGATACTGGATAAAAAACTGCTGCTCACTCGAGGATTAGTTAGTAAGTAAGTAAGAATTTCCCAGGGAACATGGTGACGTGAAATGACGTTTAATAGACGTCATATTGACGTCCATTAAACGTCATTTTTACGTCACCATGTTAGCTGGGTTATTAAAATGTATTTCTTTAATTTAGATTTAGTTTGTATTATTTTTGTGATTTGATACTTGTTACTTCTGTACAACACAAAGTAAATACAGTGAAATTCCCCTTCGCGGACACCCCTCTTACACGGACACCTCCCTTAAACGGACAGTTTTTCATGGTCCCGACCGGCTCTCATATAATTTCCATTGTATTAACTCTTTCTTGGACGGACATTCTCTTGAACGGACGCGGACACGAGAAAATGTTCTCTTAACCGGACAAAAAATAAAATAAAAAGAAACGCCTTATCTTATTTTCTTATCGAGAGTATTGCTATTGCATTTCTCAATCGCGCCGCGCGCCAATTTCGCTGGGACTTCCCCGAGTAAACCGGAGATTTACCGACTTTAATCTTTCGGTACAAACGCAGCCTATGTCGCGCATTTCTGCCTGGCGTGAATTAGGGACTTCCCTAAGTTGGTTGGGGATTTACCGTTCTTATTCTTTGGGTGCACGCTTTCGATTGAATCTGCATTCAATATTAGTCTGACGTCTATGCGGAAAACACAGTGGGCGACACATTCATTGTAGAAATGGCTCCAAATAGAAAAATTCTCACGCTTAAACAAAAAATTGAGATTGTTGAAGTTTACAATAAAGAGAAATTAAGTGTAAGGAACTTATCCAAGCGTTTTAATATTGGAAAAACACAAGCTGCACATATAATTAAACATAAAGAAATCCTTCTAAACAATTGATGTCGAACAGCAATTTGAATGAAAAAAAGAAGCTTTTTGGCGGGTGATGGTACTAAATTGACCAATTGTGTTATGATTGGTTTACAGCAGCTCACCATAAGGGATTCCTTAACAGGTATGCATATGATTCTTTTAGATAAGGTTTTCTTGTATTAATGCGTTGATTTCCTTTTCATATTAAATTCTAAAATATGTATGTAGATAAAATGAGTGAGATTACCAATAGGTTTGTCGTGACAAAAACGCAAAAAACTTATTTTTTTTTAGGTGCGCTAATACGATGTAAAGCAAGAGAAATAGCCGCTTCTTTGGGACATTCTACATTCAGTGCTTCTTCTGGTTGGCTCAATAAATTTAGATCCGTCACAATATAAGTTTTAAAGCGATTTCGGGAGAAGGAGCTTCGGTTAATGCTGAAGATGTTTCATCGTTTTTAAAAAAATGTCCTTCTTTGATTAAGGGATATTCACCGAGAGACATCTATAATGCCGACGAGACAGGCCTGTATTTTAGGGCTCTACCCGACAAAACGCTCACATTAAAGAAGGAAAAATGTATTGGGGGTAAGTATCCCAAAGAGAGGTTTACAATTTTGCATTGTGCAAATATGGCGGGTGAAAAAGAAAAATCCTAATCATTGGTAAGGCAGCTAAACCCAGAGCTTTTAAAAACATTAACATAAATAACCTGCCTGTAACTTGGAAATACAATAAGAAAGCTTGGATGACAGGACAAATTATGACAGAGTGGTTGCAAGACCTAGATTGGAAAATGGCTAAAGAAAAAAGAAACAATTTGTTATTTTTAGACAATGCGGGATCTCATCCGAAAGATGTTCGCTTAAATAATATAAAAATATTATTTTTACCCCCTAATTGTACATCAGCTTGTCAACCACTTGACCAGGGGATTATAAAGAATTTTAAAACTTATTACCGAAGTCTAATACCCAAACATCTGTTAGTAAACATTGAAACTGCTGGTACAGCTTTTGAGTTAATAAAGAAAATTACACCACTGGATGCAGTTTATTTGGCAAAACCTGCTTGGGACCAAGTAACCAAAGAGAGTTCAAAATTGCTTCCGCAAAGCAGGATTTAATCATGCAAATATGCAAAATGAAGACCAATTAACTGAGGCTGATATATCTGGCCTAGAAGATGATTTGCCTCTTAGTGTACTTTCAGATATCCTCAAAAATAAGAATTTATTGAAATTGACGGATAATGAAAACCTTAATGATTTTTTGAACGTAGAGAACATTTGTATGTTGAAGATCCAGATTCAGAACAAGAAATTACAAATCCAGTTGAAATACAAGAACTTTCGGAAGATTCTGATGTCGATGAGGTTCCAGTGCCAACAGAAGCTATCCCAAATTATGATAAAGCTATTACCCTGACCAAGCAGCTCAAAAGTTTTGTCGAAAATCACGGAGATACAGAGTCTTTGGAGCTTCTTTCTAAATTAGAAATACGATTTCAAGACGCCATTTTAAAGAAAAAGAGAAGACAAACAGCAATATATGAATTTTTGTGTCCTTAAAGTGACTATTCATTTCACTGTTTTGTATTACATACTACATCTATGTATCTATGTACATATTATATTATACTTTGTATACAGTGTGTTTCACTTTTCATGGGGACACCTAAATAACTTTTTTATTTTGAAAGCAATCAATATAAAATTTTTATCAGTTATGTAGGCCACGACAATGCATCTTTTCATATGAATAGAGTTTTTATAAAGTCAAAATCTAGCCAACTACGATTAAAATAAAAAGTAGCGTTTCAAGTCGGGTCATAGTAGCGATTAAGATAGAGCAAAAAAGTATTAAGAAAAGTTATTACAAATCACTCAAGAACTCCAAATACCAAATTTCTCTGAAAAATTTGTAATTTTACATTTTTCTCCATTTTTATGCCATCAGCAGATGATAATTTGTTATTGCAATAATAGAGATGCCATGAAACAAGAAAACGATTCGCAAATTTTATTCAGTATTAAAGAACAAATATAGCAACAATTAACGAACAATATTTAAATAGGATCTTTTTCAACTAGATCACCTTGAAGACGGATACATTTTTCCAATCGTCTTTTGTGATTCAGTACAACTCGTCGTAGTATTTTGGGGAAATTTCTCGGCAGGCTTGTCGGATTCTCTGACACAGTTCCTGTATGTTTGAGGTCTTGATGCATACACAACATTTTTAATAGTTCCCCAAAGGAAAAAGTCAAGTGGTGTAATGTCAGGCGATCTAGGAGCCACTCTATTAACGGGCTATTACGACCTATCATCTTAACGGAAGTTCTCGTCTAACCATGCTCGCACTATTCTTGCGTTATGAACGGGGATCCATCTAGCTGGAAGTACAAATCTCGCCTCTCATCCAGTGGTAAATCATCAAGCACATCCATTAATTCAGTATTTAAAAATGTAAAAACCTTTCTGCATTTAGCGTGTCAAAAAAGAAACGGGCCAATGATTCGTGCATTTAAAATTCCGCACCACACATTAATTTTCTGTGAATATTGTCTTTACAGTTGATGACCCAGTTTGGGTTTCTGTTGCCCAGTATCTACAGTTCTGGGACGAAACTACACCGTTAGTAGTAAATGTAGCTTCATCACTAAACATAATTTTTTTCAAAAATTCTCTGTCATTTAGATAATTACCTTGAGCCCATAGACATACTCCATTCTTCTATGGAGATTCCATCTTCAAAGAGTGTGTAAATATTTTGGCTTATACGGTTTCAATTTGTGACGACGGAGACATCTCCAAATTTTAGAGTAAGAAGATATTTAATTTCTAGCCATATCTCGTAAACTCGTGTGAGGATTATTACGATACGCTGCTAATATTACTGCATCTAAATGGTGTTCTCGATTGTTCAATCCTCGTGGGCGTGGTTTAGTAACATTTCCAGTAGTGTTGAAAATATTATTCAAGTATGCAACAGTTCGATGACGGATGGGTGGACGTTCAGGGTGCCTCGCGTTAAACTCTCTAGCCGCCTCTCGGGTAGAACGTACATTGTCACCAACAATTCGAATAATTTCTACTTTTTCAGTAATACTTAAATGTCTATCGGCCATTGCTTAGCAAAGTTCGATAGTTGCAACTGAAGTAAACTGTTTAGTGAATTGACGTTTGAACTGATGAATCGTTTTCTTGTTTCATGGCACTCTTATTATTGCAATTACAAATTATCATCTGCTGATGGCATAAAAATGGAGAAAATGTAAAATTACAATTTTTCAGAGAAATTTGGTATTTGGAGTTCTTGAGTGATTTGTATAACTTTTCTTAATACTTTTTTGCTCTATCTTAATCGCTACTATGACCCGACTTGAAACGCTACTTTTTATTTTAATCGTAGTTGGCTAGATTTTGACTTTATAAAAACTCTATTCATATGAAAAGATGCATTGTCGTGGCCTACATAACTGATAAAAATTTTATATTGATTGCTTTCAAAATAAAAAAGTTATTTAGGTGTCCCCATGAAAAGTGAAACACACTGTATATCTAAAGACTAAATAAACTTTTTTTCTTAAGTTTAAAGTTAAGTTTAAAGTTTCTTATTTATTTTAAAAACATTTATACATACATATACGATTTAAATGTCCCAGTTTCTTTAATATATTCATTTTTCGTTAAAACACGATTTTTGTTGTATCTACTACATATTTCTTTTCTGCGGACACCCCTCCTGAACGGACATCTTCAGTTGGTCCCGTTGGTGTCCGTTCAAGGGAGATTTCACTGTATATGAAATTTTTCAATGTTTGGCAAGTAAATTGTATTTGATAATTAATTAGTTATGACATATTGTACTGGTATTGTATTATTTTTCCAACCAAGTTATAATAAAACATATTATTATTATTATAAGAGTCCAAAATTGGCGCAAAAATAATACATTTATCAATTTATCAATGTCTACACTAAATAGAATTTCGAGCAAATTTGATATTTTTTTTTCCAAAAGAGAGACAAATAATAAAGTAAAATAAATAATAAATATTATTAAATTAAGAAGTACCTTTCTGGTTGAACAGCAAAGCCCGGCGAGCAGCGAAGAGTTGCTGTTCTCCCAATTCCTTGTTCTCCGACAAACGCAGATTGGGCAGGCATATCAGCAAAGTAGAAACAAGACGATCATCAAACAAGTTGTAGGCGTCGCCTTGCTCGTAGACGTATTGAACAGCAACGTTTGTAATTTATGCATCTGTTCCACGAGTCGATTGTTCTGCTTACGTAGCAACTTGATACGTTTTTTGAGGAATTCGTTTTCTTCCGATGTGCGTTTCGCCCTGGAATCATAATTTTAATATATAAAAACAATAATAAAACGCGAGGCTTCGTACTTTTCCTCTAATTTATCAACGTATTCCTTCTTACGTTTCCTAGAATCTTGCGCGGATATTTTATTACGGATTTTCCTACGTATACGTTTCAATTCCTTTTCCTCGTGTTTAGTGAGGGGATAATGCGAAGGGAGCTTTATACCTTCCTTCGAGAGCAATCGCTTCTCTTCGGATGTCAAATTCAGTGGTGGGTAGCGAGAGTCAGAGTGCATTTCCATTTCATTATCTTCTACGATGATAAGGTGCTTTTTTTTACAGCATGTATGATAAAGTCTTTACAATCTTACCGTCTACGGAATCAGATGAGGCGTATTTATCTATCGCAGCGTGTTTTAACAGTGGTGTAGTAGTTGCTGGCGTTGTTACTTTTATATTTTCCATTTTTAAATCGTTGGCGTTGATAATTTTAATCTTTTTGACATTTTTAACGTTTACCGGCAACAATAAAGAGCTGAAAGCACAAGTAGAAGGAATGAAATAACTTTATCTCCACATATGTGGTGGAAAAAAGTGCAGTGGCCTCTCTCTTAACTGGTCGTTTCAGTAGAAAGAGTAGAAAAATTAATTATTAATTATTGTTCAAATAGGTCCCTATGAAAATAATTAATAGGTGCACATAGCGTTTGTAATAAAATTGATGTAAATGTAATAAAAAGAGAGTTACTAACAAATTATCAACTGTCCAACATGGGTTTATAAAAGGTAGATCAACTGCAACAAAGGCTCTGCTCCGATAAGCCATTGAAAAGTGCCCCTAAAGCTTTCGGGCTGAAATTAAAGCAAATGAGTACTACTGTCAACATACTATAAATACCAAAAATTAGCTCAATCGATGCCACCCCATTCGAGATATTAGCATAAGGATGGAAAAATTCAATATTTTTTTTTCTCAGGAATTACTTAAGCTATTACGTTCAAAAAAAATATGTAAGTAAACACTGATTATGGACATTCTATAAAAAATCAAGAACTAATTCCCTCCATTCAGTTCAAAGTTATTATTATTTTCCCCTTTTTAGGGGTGGTTTCTTTGAGTTTGGTTCAAGGTGCCAACTTGGCTTTTTGTTATATTAGATCAGTATGCATTAGATTTATTATTCTTTTTTTCAGTTTTTTTGTGTGGTAGAACATGTAAATAAAAAATCAAATCTCTTTGAATGATTTTAGTAGGAGCAATTTGTTCTTAGTTATTTTAGCGTTAAAATAATTATTTATCGATTAATTTCAGGATTATTTGTATAAATGTTTCAGCCCTATTAGTTATAAAAGCACCGAAATATACAAAACAATATGTAACAATAAAATAATATTTAATTCCGTATATGCAGTTCAAAGTTGTTATTATTTTCCCTTTTTGAGGGGTGATTTTTTTGAGTTGCGTTTAAGGTGCCAATTTGACTTTTTATTATATGTACATGAGTGTATAATTATATTTGGGTTTATTATATATTTCGCCAAGTTCTTTCAATGAAGTAATACAAATAAAAAATAAAACCTCTTTGATCTTAGCAGCAGCATTGGGTTATTGATTATTTTAAGGATAAAATTCAAATTATTCATCGATCGGATTCAGGATATTTATATGTATGCACATTTCAGCTCTAGTATCTATAAAAGCATCGACATATATTATACATATTTCTTTAATCAATGTTCTGAGACATGCATAATTTGTTTTAATATGACAATTATTTGATTGTGAGAGTTTGGAGACTGTTGTTTAATGTAATTTCTTTATGTAGAATAAACAGCAGTGCTGTAGAAAGTAAGTTAAAATATGTTCTCACATAAGTGTATTAATCGCGGTGGTTTGCTAATAAAAATATTTGGAAGAAAAAAAACTTAAACAAATAAATAAACGATGAAGATGATAGAAACACTTATTTGGAGCTATTCATTCTTCCCAGAAGAATCAGTGAAGGTTGTAAATCAAGAGCATACTTCTCAGTTCATATGACATCAAAAGTATATAGTAAAGAATTTATTAGGAAAAAAGTATGTAGTAAATCCAAATGCAGGCATTACTATACAGCAAAAAGTCAAGTTGCAACCTTATATTCAAAAAACCACCCCCCAAAGGGAACTTTGACCTTCGTGTACGAAGCTAAATATTATTTTATATTGACTATGAATACATATATGTTAGTAATAAATGTAACAACATATAAATAATCCTGAAACCGTTCGATGATTTTCCATTTTTATTTGCATGTTCTACCACACAGAAAGAACTTAAAAAATATATAATGAGCCCAAATACATACATTACTATATAACAAAAAAATCAGATTGACACATTAAACTCAACTCAAAACAAAAAACCGCCCTTCAAAAAGGAAAAATAACAATAACTTTCAACTGCGTATACGGAAATAAATATTATTTTGTTGTTATAATTTTCTTTATTATATTTCGATGCTTTTATAACTACTAGGGCTGAAACATACATACAGATAATCTTGAAATTGATGGATGAACAATTGTTTTAACCCTAAAATAAACAATAACAAATTGTTCTTACTAAGATCATTCAAAGAGATTTGATTTTTTATTTACATGTTCTACCACACAGAAAAAAACTGAAAAATATATAATAAACCTAAATGCATACGGTCTAATATAACAAAAAGCCAAGTTGGCACCTTGAACTACACTAAAAAAAACCACCCCTAAAAAGGGGAAAATAATAATAACTTTGAACTGAGTGGAGGGAATTAGTTCTTGATTTTTTTATAGAATGCCCATAATCAGTGTTTACTTACATATTTTTTTTGAACGTGATAGCTTAAGTAATTCCTGAGAAAAAAAATATTGAATTTTTCCACCCTTATGCTAATATCTCGAATGGAGTGGCATCAATTGAGCTAATTTTTGGTATTTATAGTATGTGTGACAGTAGTATTCATTTGCTTTAATTTCAGCCCGATAGCTTTAGGGGCACTTTTTAATGGCTTATCGGAGCAAAGCCTTTATGTTCTTTTACACATTTTGTTTCTGAAGCCTTGGATAAACAGGTTGATGCAGTATTTATGGATTTTTCAAAAGCGTTTGACCGTGTACAGCACCATTTAATTCTCAGAAAATTACATAATTATGGAGTTTCTGAAGCCATTATTGCTTTGTTCCAATCATATTTGTATGATCGGAACAATTATCTTGAATACCTTAGTTATAAATCTCATTCTTATAAATCTACATCTGGAGTTCCCAAAGGATCTGTTTCGGGGCCATTGTTATTCCTTATTTCTGTTGATGATATTACCACGGTTGCAAATTATTCTAAATGTATTATGTATGCAGATGATTTAAATTTTTTTCAGAAGATCAATTAGTCTGCAAGAAGACTCAGCAGCATTCATTTAAAACATTGGGTTATATATGTATGCAGAAATACCAAACCGTTAAGTATTTTTGCGTTGATTAAAACTATATAATGTTTTTGTCCGTCCAAAATTATAATATTGTACAATTATATGGAATTCAGGATACTTGTATTACATAGACGTATTAGAAGGAATTCAGAAGATGTTAAAAACTTCATACTATCGTAAACATTCATTATTTATCGCATAATTACAGTTATGATGATCTTTTAAAAGAATTTGGATATATATCTCTTTACAATCAAGTTATTTTTGTATTTAAATTAATTACTGGAAGAATTTATGCTCCATATTTATTTAGTTTACTAAATTTGTTCCCAAATCAAATAGTCGTAATAATGCTATATTTACGCTACCTCATTGTAATAAACATCATTATCCTCAGTCACCAGTATTGTCGATGTGCAGGAGTTTTAACAATCACTGCAAGAACATACATTTTTGCAATATTACTTTAATTGCATTAAATAAATTATTAGATATGTGAGAGAAGTTACTAAAGTATTAAAAGAATGTAGTAATCTTATAGATAAGGGGTTAAGTTTTAAACTTAAAATTAATAATCCTAAGATACCACATATGTACTGTTTACCTAAAGTTCATAAACCTGGCAATTCATATAGACCTATTGTTTCTAATATTGACTCTGCCACTTATGCAATTTTTAAATGGTTAGTACAAGAGTTTAATGGATTTAAATTTGAAATAGATTTTTCCATAAAAAAAATACAAAAGAACTTATAGATAAACTCTACAATTTTCAAATTTCCTCTGGAGATAAATTAATATCTTTTGATGTAACATCTCTGTTTCCAAATGTTCCTATTGACATAACTTTGCAAAATCTTGAATCTTTCTTAATTTTTAACAACGTTGCTTTTGATAAAATTCTTGAATACATTAAATTAACGAAACTGTGTATGGAACAAAATATCTTTAACTTTAATAATAAGTTTTATAAACAAACATTTGGAACTGCAATGAGTAACCCACTCTCTCTTTTTTTTAGCAAACCTCTTTCTAAATTATTTTGAAAAAGATATTATAAGTAAATTTCGTTCTTTCCCTAAATTGTGGATTAGATATGTAGATGATATTCTTGCTGTAATACCACTTGATTTTGATATAGATATTTTTCTTAATTTCATTAAAAATCAGTATCCGTCAATAAAATTTACGTTTGAAATTGAGGATCAACACAGTTTACCATTTCTTGATTTATTACTTATGATTAAAGATAATACATTCCACTTTGATATACATAGAAAAGCCACATATACACAACTTATCTTATACAAGTTATAAAGAAAAATACACAACATTCTTTTTCTTAATAACTAGATTATTGAACATACCGCTTTCGGAAGATAATTTTAAAAAAGAATTAGAATATATATATATCATATAGCAGAAATTAATGGTTACAAGAAAAGTGTAATAGACAAAATTAAAAATAAGTTAGAAAATAAGAGATTATTAATAAATGTAACTACACTTATTCCAGAGAAAATAGTTGAGAAAAAGTTTTGCAGATTTAACTTTAATAAATTATGGGTTAACCAGATATTAAACTTGTGTAAAAAATACAATCTTAGTCCGGTTTCTCAAAATTCTAATACTTTAAGAAATAAATTAAAATTTAACATTGAAATTATTGATTTTAAAAAATGTTCTGGGATTTATAAGATCAAATGCGGTGTTTGTAATAAAGTATATATGTAGGTCAAACAAAGAGGAATACGGAGATTAGATTTAAAGAGCATTTATATCATATTAAGAATCACAATGCCGATAAATCCGCTTTGGCGTATCATTTTGTTAATACAGGAAATACTTTTTCAATTGGTGATTTAGAATTAATTAAGTCTTCAAATTGCAAGAATCTTAATATGTGGGAAGCCATTTATATGAAAAAACATATTAATAGGTTGCTCAATACTGATTTAACACCCCTTAATTACAAATATTTAGAATTTATTGAATATAGTAGTCCTGATGATTAATTTTTGTAGCCTAGGATATACTTACTATATTTACGCATTTAGTATTTGACAATACACTTGTATGTACACCTGAAGATGTTAGCTTAGCTAACGAAATGTGCATTGTGTTTTGAAGATTAAAGAATTTGTGAGACTGAAGTTTATTGGTATTTCCTGTTAGTTATAAATAAATTATTGTTAGAAAAATTTATAATGTTACTTATAATGATTGTTAGCTTGTCTTTTCATTTATAAGTTTTATTTTAATTCAATATAAGATTTATCCTGTAATAAATAATATTTATATATAATATATATCTTATAGATACATATTGCAGTTTCAGATCGACAATTTAGCAAATATCTTCACATTAATTTGTGATAAGAAGAGAAAGGCCACTGTTAAATAAATTAGCTGAGTTTTTCATGGATAGGTTTTTTAAGTTTTTCACAGTTTCATTTTGAAAAAAATAATAAGATAGTATTTTTGTGATGGTAAATATGATGTAAACATTATAAAGATGATGTAATTTACCGTCCGTTTGCAGATATTGGTTGTACCCTGATGACTTGCTGTTGTTTAGTAGCTTTTGGAATTTTCTTTCCTGCTGAGGAGATACAAGAACATCAATTCATGAACACTTTAACACAAAAATAATAGTTTTATGTACCTGTATTAATAATTGGCTTAGTCAATATGAACCGTTTAGCATTTTGTAATATAACTTTAGGTGCTTGTACGTCATCATGTGATGCCGATTCATCGAAATTTACTATTTCCTGATTACCGACACTCAAATCGACATGTTCCAATATATCATCCCCTTTTAATATTCTATATTCGAATGAACAAACAATAAATAACAAAGGTTAAAGTCTATTTCCAAGTCTATCTGCCATATTTAAATAATTTTTACTCACATATTATTGCCGTCCTGTCCCAAAATTATGCTATCATCATCAGGTGACATTGTTGTAGATGGCGAATATATTTCATCCGTATGTCCACTGCTATTGTCGCTAAAGACTGTTTCTGCGCGGGTATTATTTAGCAAATCATTGTCCAGGGTACCGCTGAAGTTCTCCTGTTCCATGGACAAGACGGAATCAAAAAAATCCGAACTCTAAAACCCACGAGTATGGCACACTTAAACGCAATATGTTACATCGAACAGCATGTGTCGGATAATTGTAAGTTAAATATAAGTGCACGAACCATCAATTCCGAGCTGTCGAACTGCAGGGGTATATCCAGGTTATTCATCTCCTCTTCAAATTCCATAAACTTGTGTAAATCCTCGCCCATATCGGATTTACACAAATAATCCAATAGGTGTGACATATTTTTTTTTTCCTTTTTTTTAATAGTTATTTACACCTTTCATAACGACATTACTATTTCATTTTTAACAATAATGGACTAATTATTTTAAAGCCGCGACGTTTATTGCGTCTTTAAATGTTATATTTTATAACAATATGTGACAGAAAAACACTTCAAGATCTTATTCCCGTGAAAGCCACCGTGGAATTAATGACGTCATTAATCAAAAATGATAAATTTCGTGTGGTCACACTGCTTTCGGAAAATATTCAAGAAAACATTTCTCTTCAAATAAAATATGAATTCATTATGTTATTCGCAACCCAAAAGCAAATTAATATAAAAATACTATATTTCATTAATTAAAAATACTTAGAGCAAAACTCTCATAGGGATTTTCCTGTTTTTGGTGTTACAACCTGTCTTCAGTGATTTTAGGGTTCGTAAATTTCCCACGTTAAAATAACTGTCTTTTCGAAAACTGTCAGTGTTTAGGTACGAACGTAGGTTAATTTTTAATTATTATTCTGAAATCATCCGCTTCAAATTTGGATTTAGAAGTTTTATACAACGTGTAAAACATCGCGTTTGACACGCTGAGTAAATTAGTACTAGCATTTTTGCGTTATTGTAGTATTATTTCGGTTTTCCACGTAGTGTTATTGTTTTTAGGTTATCGTGATGGGGAGATACGCTCGTGAGCCAGAAACACCCGGGAAATGCTGCAAGGCAAGGGGTTCCAATTTAAGGGTGCATTTCAAAGTATGTTATTATAATTTTTACATTTATACCACACTAGATTACCTAAATCACCTTGTTTGTTTACAAAGAAATGGACGGTTTATTTAGAAGTTGGATATATTTCAGAACACATGCGAAACTGCTAATGCGATCAGGAAGATGCCTTTGAAGAGAGCAGTGGCTTACTTGAAGAATGTCATCGAACATAAGGAATGTGTGCCGTTCAGACGTTTCAATGGAGGTGTTGGAAGGTGCGCACAGGCTAAACAGTTTGGAACTACGCAAGGCCGTTGGCCAAAGAAATCAGCAGAGTTCTTGTTGCAATTGTTGAGGAACGCCGAAAGCAATGCCGACTACAGTGGTTTGGATATCGATAGGCTGTTTATTGAGCATATACAAGTAAGTTCTATTGCGTTGTTTCCTTTTTTATTTAACTAGACTTATATATGTAGCTATTCTCTATTTTATTTATTTTGGAATAATGGTAGTTTAATGGAGAATAGACAAAGTTTAAAATTTAAATTATATATTTCCTTTGACTATTATATTTTATTGTCAAAGGTAGATAATAAAAATTAATAATTTTGTTCTTTTTTCATCTTGAAGTGTCAATTTTGTTAAACATGTAAAATCTATTGTGTTATTAATTATTATAAAATTTGTGTTACAAATGTATGCATGCTACTGTAAAGACAGTAAAGTGCTATTACTTACTAAATTACTAGTTTTTAAGATTGAAAGATACTCACATAATATATGTAGATACTTCAATAATAGAATTTAACTTGACTATATTAGGGTTTGCTTGATTAGAAAAAATCAGTGACTAATTTAGAAAACCTTAAAACATTGCATGGAAGCTAAGGTGATTTGCACCTGTCAATAATTTCAATTTTCACCTAGCAATTGTTTCCATAGCTTACTATGCAAACAGTTGATAAATGAAAAGGTCAGAGTTTCCGTGATTTACTTGTAAAAATAAATGTCAAATGTTGTATCATTGGAACTGTTAGAAAAGTCCCTTTTTCAGGAAGTCGTTTAGTTGACTTTAGTTTCCATTAGAAAAGGTGTAAAAGTTTTTTGAAGACTGAAAAATGCTTACATAATATATGTATATACTTTGAAAATATAATTCAACTCAACTATATTAGGGTTTTCTTGATTAGAAAAAAAAAAACATGTGACTAATTTAGAAAACTTTAAAAACATTTCCATGGAAACTAAGGTTATTTGCACCAGTCAATAACTTTTATTTTCATCTAGCAATTGTTTCCATAGCTTACTATGCAAACAGTTGATAAATGAAAGAGCCAGCGTTTTCGTAATTTTTTTTTTTTTAATTAAACGTCAAGTGTTGTATCATTGGAACTGTTAGAAAAATCCCTTTTTCACGAAGTCGACTTTAGTTTCCATTAGAAAATGTGTAAAAGTTTTTTGGAGACTGAAAGATGCTTATATAATATATGTATTTTGAAAGTTTAATTCAACTCAACTATATTAGGGTTTTCTTGATTAGAAAAAAAAATCATGTGACTAATTTAGGAAACCTTAAAACATTACATGGAAGCTAAGGTTATTTGCACTTGTCAATAATTGTCATTTGCATCTATCAATTATCCCATAGCTTACTATGTGAATAGTTGGTAAATTAAAAGACTAGAGTTGCCATAATTTATTGGTAAAAATGAATGTCAAATGTTGTACCATTGGAACTATTTGAAAAATCCCTTTTTTACGAAGTCGTTTAGTCGACTTCAGTTTCGATTAGAAAATTATTTTTGTCATATCTCATTATAGTTCCCTGGTTTGACATCATTTATCTACAAGATATTAATCACAAATTGTCTTGTTTTAATTACTACATGTTATTTCTTTAGGATACTTTAGGATATTCCAGGGAAAACAGAAGGAGAGAGAATTGTGAATTCCCTGAAAACAATGATTAAATTGCGTAAACGTGTTCTGAAAGAGTATTAACAATACAATAAATCTGATGGGGATAGGACCTCAGACGTTACTCTTAGAAATTATATTAATCCAGCAATTAATAAAGAAAAGAAAAGAAACATTAACAATTAATTAAAACATAATAATAATTCCTAAGGAACTTTGGAGACGCTTGAAGCAACTTTCTATCACTGCTAATACCAACAAAACAACTGTCCCTGTTTCTTTATGTACACCTAATGAAATTAATAAGTTTTTCATTGATATTATCACTTCAGATTCTCCAGATATAGATTTACTTAGTTATTATTCTCTAAATCGGTTAATAGAACTTAATAGAAGGGTTTCATTTTAAAAATGTAGCAAAAAGAAAGATGTACGATTCCATTAATAGCATTCTCTCCAGCTTCTGTTGGTTAGGACAACATACCTATATTTATTAAGTTATGTTGTCCATATCTCATTCCTATTTTAGTTAATATTATCACCTCTTGTTTGTTAGAAAAAGGTATCAGCGTCGATTACTTTGCCAATATCGATTCTTTTTCGATTGCATGTCGGTTATTTTCGCTTCTGAAAAATATATCAAAAACCAAGATAGTAAATACTTTTATTCGTTAATATAACATTTAAAATATGTCTTTATTAACATTTATTTAAATTAATTTTTGTTATAATTTAAACAGATAATCAACATATCGTTTACTAGATTACAAGAGCCACCAAGATTGACTTCAAATAGAGGTGTGCATAATCTCTTTGTTACTTTTTTAGCTTTATCAATGGTTGTAGAAATTTCATGTTTCTCAAATTAATCTACAACAGCTAATTGCAAAGTATTTGCTGCACACCTAATTGCTTTAATTTTAACATGTGGTGTTGACAAGAACTCGTAACAATGGGAATTGTACAAAATATCTATGATACCTCTCTCTGAGCCTGTAGGATTGAAGAATGGTGTACCACAGGGTAGCATATATAGTCCACTCCTTTTTACTATTTATACTACAGCCTTCGGAGCTTATCTATCTTTTTCTATGCCGATAACGCGCAAATATATTATTCATTCTCTCCAACGAATTATTTGGATGCATGTTTTAAATTCTGATTTCGAATCACTTGCAACAATATCTAAAATGCATTGTTGAAAATTCAGCCTGTCTAAAACAACAGCTTGTTTTACTTTTTTTTTATTGTTTTTTATTCTTCGTATCTGGGTCTGTTTGTACTGCATTTATTTTTTCTGTTGTAATCGTAATACTAATTGTGTATATATGTGATAGAAACGTTTTAATTGATTACCTACATTATTTAAATATGAATAGAAAACTTTGAAAGTAGATTATAATGTATTTTAAATAGATAGATATATTTATTAGTGTTAATACACAACAGTGTTTACACAGGTCATAAAAACATGTAAACATGACGAAAAGTTTAACTTAATAAAGGAAATACAATTACCCATAATAATAATAATAAATAGAAATGAATGATAAGTATTGAATTGTAAAAATTAATTAACAAGAAGAGAAATACTGTCAACTTTTTTTATAGAACACAAAAATATGTGATAAGAGATTTTGAAATTTATTTAGAGAAACATAACAATAAACTATTAATAAATAGTAACAATATTGAAAATTCTAATAAATCCATCTAAAACTTCAGTGAGAATTCGAATAAAAATTATTTGTAGGAAGAAATTCATTTATAGAATAAAATGCCTTGGATATTAAGTATTTCTTAATAACATTCTTAAACAAAGATGCAGGTAAATTTTGTATTTCATTAGGTAATTAATTATAGAACTTAATTGCATGGTAATTTGTATCGTCATCTCTACTTTCTTTCTACATTTTCACATTCATTTCATTAGTATACTATGTATTTCTCTTATTTAGATGTGTTTTATTTGAATTTGTGTTGGAAATATATATTAATTACTTATCATCACAGACATGCTAAACTCATAAAGTCATACATAAGCATGTTAAACAAAAGGAAACAATTTTAGAGTTTGACATGTGCATTGAAACGTATTAGGGAGAAATATCGACTCGTCTTGATAAACAACAAACCTAGACAAGACGAGAGTTATTGTTAATTGTTACATCTTGCTTCGCTTTAACATGTGCCTATTTTTCATTTCATTTGAGCCATTTGTTTCATTAGAAAAAAATAATCGACTTTTCACTGGATTTCTTTTTATTAATTATAATTATTATTTTAGTATAGAAATGTAGATGCATGCGGTACGACTTTCCTCTACAGGTTTATATATAAGGTTTTCTTCATTTTTCATTTATGTGGGCGATAAACTTCAATCAAAACGGTGTTGTTTTGCTTTTCACGATAAGAATCGTTGCAGGTGATTGATGACGTGGATTGACGCTGTTGTCAGTTATAAAATGTCAACACATAAAGAAACTTCCACTTTGACAGATAAAGTTTTGATTATGTCATAGATAAGCTATAATGGTTATGTTAAATGTTTTTTTTTTTTTAACTGGAAGCATTGACACAATAGAATTTTTATTTGCGATATTTTCATTCTATATCTTCGTCAAAACATTATAAGCAATAATTACTTATTATATACATTCATCCAATAGATTGCAAATTGAAATGCAATTTGTGTCGTATCACTCCGGTGTGAACTCTACCTTAGAAGTAGGATAAGGCGTACCACTAATTCAGCTACCATATTTAGAATTAAATTAAAATCGTTACTTACACAGAAGCAAACGGCTAGGGTAGGTATTCTACAACTTTGTTACAGAGAATTGCGGTTGAAGATCGACATTTAGATTTTCATTATAGGTATTTATTGCATTGAGGCAGTGGAAGATTCATCATCCTCCAACCACCATCGTCAACATCAGCATCATGCATTAGAAGTTTACTCCAAGATTTAATGAGTTTTGGTGTTACATTTTCCCAGGCTCTTGCTAATCCTATTACAACATCGCTTAGGTTAACTTTTTTTTAAGTTCTGCAGAAAGATCTACTTCTTCAGAAGAAACAACCCGTTTTAAAAGTTCTTTTCTATAATACAACTTGAATCACATTTTGGTCCATTGGTCGCACTAGCGGTGTTACATTTGGCGACATGAGTTTTGAATTTGACTGTACATAGATATAAGTCATTCATTTTGGTACATACCTCTAGATCTTTCCTGGATAAACCAGGTATAAACCGCTTTATCAACGTCTGGATATGCACTCACTTTTAACGCTTTACGCTTATTGGATAAAGAACTGGATGTGGAGCCATTGACGTTGCAAATCGTTGATTTTTCCACTTTATACTTTAATGATGAAGTAATCACTGTATGACCCGCATTTAAATCGTTAATAAGCTCAATTTTTTTTCTTTTATCGACAAAGTAACGTGTTTTCTTTTCGAAGTCATTTTGCGAACTGAACATGCAACTGTCAGTCAACGGTCTACTGATTAAAAAACCTAAACAAAGAAAACCTTAGGAAACATTAATATCTATTTACGCAATAAGAACTACTTCGATGTTTGGATTAAAGAGGTGTTGTTCGGACTATAATTTCAAATATCTGTTGTTCGGATTAAAGAGGTCATATTGTAGTTCAGGTGACAGAATAGGGATTCTCACTTTTTGGGGGATTTCTGAACCTGCACCAATTAATGTATTGTTTATTTCTGTAGTAGTTACTCGCTATGTAATACTCACTCTTTACATTAATAAAGACATTAATTATTAACAAGTATGTTTTGAATTTATTGCAGGTTAATCGCGCCGCCTGTCTTAGACGTCGTACGTATCGTGCTCACGGTAGGATAAATCCGTATATGTCTTCGCCTTGCCACGTTGAATTATGGTTGAACGAAGGGGAAAGCGCTCCACAAGCTTCGAAGAAGGGCAAACAACCAGCAGTTGATAAAACAAAACGTAAAGTAACTGCTTAGTGTTTTTAAAATAAAGGTTTATATCGTATTATAATGGGTTTTATTTTGTCAAAAAAAAACTAGGGTTGCTGTGCAAATTTGGGTATCCGAAATTTTCAGCTACGGTCCTGCCCAATTTCGGGTACTCTGAGTTCTGGTAAAGCTCTATTTCAGGTATCAAACATCGAATCTCAAAGAGATGCATGATTCTGTTTTCAAAATAGGGTAGATGGTATTTAGAATGTGTCATTTTGATGACTTTTAATAGCTTTTCGTGTTTGTAGGTTGTTTGTCGTTTTTGGAAAATTAAGCAATTGCACTTTTTGTTCAAAACAAGTGTTACTGCTCGGCCTATTTGTGCCTCTTAATGCTCCTAATTTTTTGTAGTTTTACCTTCTTAACGGTTGATTATTTAACTCTAAAAGGTATTGTTTAAATTACAATAATACTCCTGAGACAGGATAATTTTCCATTGCTGCAAGGTCGAATGCAGTTAGATTTTTTTTGAATGCTCTATATAGAATGTTTATAGTGATTTATAACTCTACTTTAAAACCGCTTTCAATTGATTTGTCCGATTCCAACTCATAATAACTCGAGTTAAGAGTTAGAGCCGTTTTACACGTACGAGAATTTTTACATTAAGGGGAGGTTTACATATATACATCGGAAAAGTCCAAAAACTTTGAGCTTTTTTTTCAGACAAGGAAAGATAATACGAAATACGGCTTTTTCTTAATAAATATATTAAAACTTGGACATTAAAAAAATATATTTTCTTTAATGACAAGACCACTATAACGTTCGCTATTTGTATCTAGGTAGCAGTGTGCACAGAAAACACGGTCAAACTGCGTAAACTCTAGCATACAGCAAAGTGATCTGAAATTGAAAATAAAAAAGAAGTTAGAAATATATTAAATTTGTTGAGGTTATACCTAAATTTAACCAAATAAGTCGAAAGCAAACAATGTGGCAGATACCTGGACTTTAATTTGATTATTTTCTATTTCTTTTTTGTATTATGTGGATATAAAAATGTGGAATACTGCAATTTTTAGTATATTATAGGTATAACTCCAATAAAAACTGTTTACTTTAAGAAACAAAAAGAATTAAGTTGATATATTGAACACTTGAAGAACTAGAACTTACGCCGATTTGAAAAATCATGTTTCGAAAAAACGCGTTCAAATTTCTCAGCAAAATTTTTTACAAATAGTTCAACATTCACTTAGTCAGCTATTCCAGCACCATACATTAATCCTTCTTCTTCTTCTTACTCTGCATTTGCAAAATTTGTTGCTTCCTTTAGACAGCACAGCAAGTTTTGCAGCGCAGGACATACTCTGTTCGTTGTATGCGCTGACATCAGAATTGATGAAAAAATTTTTGGCATCAAGTCCTACTGCAATTTCCACCGCATTCATTATTTGTAATACAGAAAAGTAACCTTCATTGAATAAATTTGCGGCAATGTAGGTAGCAAGTTGAATTGTTTATGGGTCGCAGGACAAATCTTTTGGAGCTAGTTTTCTATACACATGAACTAAACGAGTCGTTTCAGTTTTGACAATTTTTTCAATGCATCTTTGCAATAAATCACTCTAGAAAAAACTTCATAAATCGGCCTAATAGCATCTTGATTTTTTTTTTTTTACAAAAGAGGGTCATGTATGAATGAAGCAAGCTCAACCTTGGCTTCTGCAACGCGCCACTTACACAGGCTGTCTACACCTTTGGACAATAAATGTGTCGTGGATCCGCGTCGGTTGAACATTTATAATGAAATGTAGCCCAAATAGCTGCCTTCATTTTTATGCAATCTGGATGTTGCCTAATTGCCAGTTCATAGTACACTATTGTTAAATTATCAATAACTTTGTCAGTCAGTTTACCAGCGCCCTTTCTTCAAAGTCTACTCATTCTTTTTTGTACATCTCCAACGCATTCTCTTTTTTTCTTGAACAGTAACATCTTCGTACGGCTAAAAATCACAAATTGCTTAAAAAGTTGTCTTGTCTCAGTCGCCTATCCGAAATCGTGCGAAAATTTCTTTTAAGGCATCGCATCGACTTCCATTTTTCCTGTGCTACTCTGATGATCCGTAGTGCGGTTACCTTTGCCATCATATTCTAGCCAACTTTTCTAAGAAATTTAGTGTAAGTAAGTGCATCTGCAATAAATTAATACATTTTATGGTAAGTAGTTTTCTAAAGCGTGGGAAAGTGTGTTTTAAGTAAAAAAAATATTGTTAGATCAGTTTCTTCAAATGTGCGTTTTATTTCGGATCTAATTGCTTCATATATTGTAATATAAAATAGCTATCTGTCGTTATTTGTGATCCAGACTGCAGTGGCATTTCTAATCATTAAAGACAACTATATATACATTAACAAACAATAAGTATGATATTTCGACCCGAGTAGCCCCGAGTCGAATGTAGTATTACATCTAATATGCTCCGTTTGTGTTCGGTACACCCGCTCTTTTAATAAGCCGTAGCGGCTTAAACAATGCGAATATTACGAAACCGCTTTAACCATGTATGTTATATATTTGGAGCTTTCAAAAAATGCAAAAAACCAAAAATCGATTTTTCCAGTCAAATACATGTAAACCTCCCCTTAATCATAACAAAAATTATCCCGAAAATTTTGGTGAGAATGTTCGTAAGAAATTTTTTTACACAGGAATAAATTTTAACCGGAATTTTTACCATATTTGTTGGTATAAGCAGGCGCATTTGTTAAATTAAATTGTTTTTGATTATGGTTATCATAGAAATCCCAAATAAATAGCAGTTAACCAATAAACCAGCAAAATATGGATCATAATTGTTTAGATTTAGGTTACTAACTTAGAAGTGCGAATGGAAGTAACGTTATTCCTGTGTAAAACGACCTGAAAGTATTGCGACAAAAATTCTTACGAAAATTGTCACCAAAATTTTCGGGATAAATTTTGTTATAATTTGCGTAAGAATTCTCATACGTGTAAAACGGCTCTTACTCGGCTAAATGATCCGATTCTCTGTAGTTGGCATTCCTAATGAGTTACGCGATATATATTTAGACGCACAATTGGAAATATCTGCAAATACCGCTTGAAATCTGCAAGTATATTTAAAAACGAGGAGGTAAGTAGGATGAGTTAAATGATTTAAATCATTCGAATGTAGTTATGAATTGTATATGCAGTAAATGGGATCTGGGAACGTATTTTATTGCTCATTCATATGTATAAAAGAAATAAATTTTAAACAACCAAAAAAACAAAGTGAAAGCACAAAATTAAAGAAAAATCAAGTTAATATAAGTTTCAAATTGATATTAAAATCATTTTAAGTTATGTAAAATACTATAAAAGTTTAATTTTTTATTTGATATTCAATAAAACCATTCCACAAAAACCAAGAAAACATAAACAATATAGTTATTTGAGTTCCTACTTTTAAATTATAATTTAAGGGAATTTTTCTGATTCAGTAAATGTGTGCTTTTATTTGTCAGTTTAATTTGGATAGAAAAGCTTTATTTATTTTAGAATTTACAGTTGTGGACATAAAAATAGGTACAAAGTAAATTGTTTTAGTGGTTTAATACACAGTACTGTTGCTAATAATTGAAGTTATGCGAGATCTCTTGGTAACTATCAGAGAAATAGCAGCAAGATATTAAAGCGTTCCCCAAATATGGTTTTAAATGCTCTAAAACCATATTTATTTAATTTTATACCGTGTATTTGGACCTCTGTCTTTTCAGTCTTTTACATTGGTTTCTCTAATACTTTTTTTGAAGAACCGCACGTGTTTAATTTCGCCCAGCAGAAGGGATGTGGTAAATACGTTTTATTATTATTAATTCCCAAATAAACTATTCATTCATTGAATATCTTTGAGCGAAACAGTATGTAATTGTGTTACATTTTTAAATACTGTGCGTACATACAATAAGTATAGCGAACAATTTTTTTTTTATGGATTAAGCCATATCCTGAACTGGTAAAGGATGGTGACAAAATATTTTGTCGAGCCTGCAGTAAACTGGTAAGTTTAATTTTACTAAAAGCTTTACAATTGTTTTTAAATTCTTTAACTTTTGATATAAAATGACAATTGTTGTTGTAAGTGTCTTCTGAGAGAAAATACCTGATTGATCAACACGCTAAAACTTCATCACATATTGGAAAATGTGAAAAACTAAAGCGATCTGCATGTACGCAGCAATCTATACGTCAATGTGTAGCATCAACTTCACGAAACTCAGAACAAAAAGAATGTAATACGGATCTGTGTAACGCATTAATTTCATCTAACATACCATTAGCAAGATTAAACAATGTTAATTTGAAATCATTTCTGCAAAACTATTGCAAACATAATATACCTGACGAAAGTACCTTACGAAAAAATTATATTACATCTTGTTACCAGCAAACAATAGCAGAAATTCAACAATTGGTAGGGAATAATTTTATTTATATCATGGTAGCTGAAAGTACGGATAAGTGTGGCCGTTATATTGCCCATTTGTTAATAGGAATTCTTCATGAAGATATTGTAGGTAAAACTTATTTCATTTATTGTAAAGAACTTCAAAAAACAAATAATGTGACAATTGCCCAATTCGTTCAAGAAGGTTTATCAAATTTCTTTTTACCTGGTAGTATACCTTGTGAAAAAAATTTACTAATATTGTCCGACGCTGCACCATACATGATAAAAGCCGCGCAAAATCTAATTTTTTTTTATAGTAACATTATTCATACCACTTGTTTAGCTCATGGGTTCAATCGTGTAGCCGAAGACATTAGGAATCAATTCCCTTTGATTAATGATTTAATTAGCAATGTCAAAAAAGTATTTTTAAAAGCACCTTTACGAATCCAATTTTATAAGGGGCGACTTACCGGTGTTAAGTTGCCTCCTGAACCGATTATTACGAGATGGGGTACATGGTTAGAGCCTGCAATTTTTTTCGAAATTGACAATGGCCCCATGATTTTAAATGAGAAATATTTCAAAATATCAAAATTAAACAGAGATAACGTAACTGCTCTCTGTATGATGTGCGAAAAAAACGAACAAAAACACTATTTCAGAAAAGGCTTTATTTGCAAGGTTTATACATACTCCTTCAAGAAGTTGTTTATCAGGTAAACGTTTTGAAGTGCTTGTTTATTTAAAACGCAATGAAAATGTGAATAAAGAGATACTAGAACACAATAGTGTTTTTTTTTAGATAGCATTAAATGTATTTTACTTATATCATTATGAAGGAAAACGTAAAGGCTTTTCTTCAATAACAGTCGATTACAAATTACTAAATACTTTATTTTCTTTAAATACTTTGTTTGTAGTACTGTATTTTAAATGCCTGAAAAGAATGTAAATACTGTTAGAGAATGTTGCCATTATCTGTAATCGATGCATTGCAGCCGCTTAGATATCTTTATTTCTGCAACAAGCTTACGTAAATACAATATAGGAATGCAATAAAGTTTCATATTTCAATGTCCAGAGTGGAATTTCGACTGTAGGTAAGTATAAATTGATACCTTTCTTATGATGTCATAAACACTGATGGAAACCTCTTGTCAAAGTTCGGTGGCTTCAATACCCAGAAGACTTGAGAGAATAATTAAGTACAGGAGCTACTATATTTCTTACAAAATGAATTCTAATAGGTATATAATGGTGGGCATTGTATGTACATTTAAACTTATTATTTGTCAAACGTGAGCGAACTTCCGGAGTAGTATAAAAAATAAAATAAAACTAATACGCATCCATTTAGTTCTTCATCAAGGTGTTTATTTCTTAAACGCAGATGTACCATGGAAGACAAAAGTCTTGACTCAAAATTAAAGAGAATAATATTGAAATACTGAAGAAACTCCAATGATTCTCTCTCTATTTATGTCAAACTTGAGTCAAAGACTTTTGTGTTTGATAAATTGTTTACAATATTTCATGTCATAGGCTGTTTATTTAACATATTGATGATGCGTTGAAATGTATATCTGCTTTTAAGAAATAAAGACACCTTTTACGAAGAATTAAATGGAAGCGTATTAGTTTTATTTTATTTTTTAATTATTATTTGTCAATTGCTCTGGTGTGGTCTTTGTTCAACTTCTGCAAAAAATAATAAGTATATGATTATTTCAAACGAGTTATTATATTACTACATTACCAAAACTAATTTACACAATACATAGGTACTAAATAGGGGCTGCGTTTTTCTCTGGACTGCTCAATTAAGTTATAAATCAATGCCACCTAATACCGAGTTAGTATATGATTCATTTTAATTTTCTTCGCTATTTTCTTTGAGCGTAGCTTATGGCAACAAATACCAGCTTCAATTTCTTTTTTTCGTAGGCGTTTAGAACATCTTAATGCCTCTTGCTTTACACAAAGATATTAATTACCCGCTAAAAAAATCTTAAAATGTTCTAATTCTACTTGGTGCATAGTAATAGAGTAAAGTACTTACATTTCTTTGACAAAATACGATCTCTAGTGCATCGAAACAAAACGAAAATATAATATAAACCCCAAACGCTGGACAACAACAAAACATGATAAATGAAAAGATGTGATTTCATCGATTCAAAAACACATTAGGCGAATATTACTTGTGCTACATCAGTTCTGTTCTTTTGTATCTTTAAGATACAAAAGAACAGTTGTAGCAATCGAAATAAACTCTGAGCGATTATTTCTTTTTAAATGTAGAATTTTAAAAAGATTAAATAATCGTTTATTTCGATTGCTACAACAAAACATGGAAGATGAAAATATGTGATTTCATTGCTCCAAACACCGTTATGCAATATTTCAAATATCTAAAATAAATATTTTTTGAATATTTAAAAAAATGCGATGATAATATTTCATTTTTAGAAGAAACCAATGCAGTAAGTTAAGAATGCCTATATGAACAATTATTATTAGGGTGTATTGCAAAAAAACAAGAAAAAAACAAATGCTACAATTGAGGCGTGTTTTACAAAAACAGCACAAATCCAAAAATTCCAAACTCAAGTTTAGTATGCTATCTCGCAAAATGGAGACGCATAAAATTCTAGTCTTTTTTGTTTCTATTTCTATACTTTTTCAGTCACATGTTAATGCAGGTAAGTAATAGAAAATTTACATATTTATGTCAGTTATTGTTTATGATTTCTGAAAAATTATTTATTTGGACAAATGCTGTTTTTGTAAAACACGCCTCAATTGCATATCTGATTTTGTAATATAAAATAAATATTATTGAAATATTAAAACTAAATATATTTGATTTGTATGTAGTATTTAAATAATATGCCTAATGTTAAAAACACATTATAATGTAATGGATTAGACGGCTGGTTATATGCTATGTGTTACTTGGGATATCTTCGGGATGTAAAAGAACACAGAAACAATTGCCTAGAGTTTATTGCGACTGCAGACAATTAGTATAAGAGTGTTTTTATTTGCGTACTTTATAATATAAGAACCAAATATTCCTTTAAGGCGATTTACTAAATGCTGTATGGTCTGTCCAATGTATATGCCATCGCAATTGTTACAGAGAATTTTGTAACTCACATGAATCTGTTTGTATTTGAGGGTGATATTTTTAACTTTTGGTATATAAAAATGTAAGGCTATTTATTATGATTTCTATGAGCAACTTTAATGATATGGGAATAAAGTTTTATTTATTCTTTCTGATGGTGTATTAAGGTACGGCAAGGCTAAATAATTTGTTGTAGTCGGATTTTCTTTAGATTGGAAATTTTTGCATGAACACTTTTTTCAATGGGGATATATTGACAAAGAGTTAGACACTAAAAAATTTTTGGTAAAATTATACAGTGAAATTTCGAAATGTGGGTAACTTCTTCAAGACTTTTTCATGTAGTCTGGAAAACTCTCAAGTAAAATTTCTAAAGTAGTGATAATTTCCATAGAAGTTTCACTTGGTTAAAAGTAAAATTACAAAAAAGAGTTCAGTGTTTTTGATTTTTTTTCCTAACAAAAAGGAAAATATCGTCGAAATGAAAATGCTTTGGCGAAACCAAATATGAAAATTTCTAATGCTTGCCCCCAAAACCACTGCACATTGGTGGTTAATTTGCAAAAACAAGGGCCACCGTATGCAGTCGGGCAACCGTTGTGATAACAGTTACTAAGAAATATGTATCTGGCAAGTAATAGATAAATATTTGATAACAATGTCTGCCATGTAGAAAACTTTTATATTGAGTATGGAAAGTTAGTGTAGTGAAATAGGAGAACCGCCATCTTCATGGCAATTTCTGTACTTGTAGAATATGTTTAACGTATTTGCTACTATAGGCCAGAAAACTTTACTATTATATGTTTAGAACATCATGAAGTGATGAGTTACAGTTTTGTAATACAATTTCGACCTAAATCTACTACTACTTTATCTGTAACTGTACCGACTTTGTATATATAGTACCTGATAGCACATATCCAAAAAAATATTCTTTTTGCTGTTAAGGTAATTTATTTGAATAAAAGATATTATTTATAACTGTAATTTTCCAAATTGTAAGGAATGCTAAGTTTTTCCTGAGAGATATAAATATTTTTCCTAGTAATATTACAATGTTAAAGATTTATTCATATCGTATCATACATATACACATGTGATACTGTAATAACAAAATGTTCTCACTATAAATTTATTTTATTGTTTTATCTAATTATAACATTTGCATAAATTCATTTCTTCAACCTTGAAGCATCCAATGTCTCCAGTCCCCATTATTTTCGATTACTTCCTAGAAGTTTTTCATAGTTTATCTGCATTTTCTGGAATGAAGTCTTTATATATGTATAAATACATATTCTGCTTTAATGCAGCTGAAACATTTTCAATAGGACTTCAGTCCGGACTATTTAGAGGCCAGGTCAATACTTGTTAAAAAAATGTTTGCGAAACGTTATCCATTCTTGCACAATTTGCGATTTCTGCACGGGACAGTTATCCTGTTGAAACACAAAATCGTCCCCATATTTACCGATGGCATCATCAGATTTATAAGGATGCCTTGATTTCTGCAACACTTACTGCTTTCATTTCAACTATTCAGTGTTCTAATTTTGTTTACTATTAAAAATATATAAGACAGACCTAATATTAGTGTCGAGATATACAATCGCAGACAAGAGTTAATTCCAATTTATTTTTCAGTATTATGTTGTAAAAAAGCAATGAAAAGCTAACTATTTAGGAAGTATTGAGAGATAATAAAAAAAAATAAAATTATGCAAAATTTTAATTGAAATATTTTATTAATTTTATTATGAAAGAATATGCATATGACATTATTTGTCCATAACTGTATGTATTTATTTATGCGAGGTTTCAATGAAAAATATGTTTATTTATACATATGTTATAAGAGGCGAATATCAGATAAACACAAATGCTTCCCTTTGTGATTTTTGCCGCAAACTTGTTGCGCCTTAAACTGAATGCATACCCTTATTTGAAAACTAATAATAATAAATCAAGGTCGTCAAAACAACTTTCATAGGCAATTTACCAAATGAATAACGGACATAAAATATGAATTTATCAAATACGAGTAAGCATTACGTATGTGGGCTACTCTTCGGCTGGTATAAATAAAATTACCTCCAATAAACACAGTTGTAAGTATAGTTCAACCTGAGAATATATAATCAAAATCGCGATTCATATTGTTAACCTTTTTGTGGGAGGAGCTGTACATCTTTTTACAATCTTGTACACAATTATTAAACCGTGAAAGTCTTGCATTAGCTTCACAGCTCCTCAGAACTATCATTCACCGCTTGAAGCAAATATACAGGAAGTCAAAATCCTAAAATGAGGCGTTAGTTTTGAGGAAGGGCATTCTTGAAGAAAATCGGCTTTAGAGTTTAGACGATGAAACAATCTTATTTGTTCTTAATAGTAGAAACAAAATCGTTCAAAAAATTCATCTTTTTCTCTGAAATTACAGAAAAAAAATAGAATTTATAAATAAAATCAGCCAACATCATACAAGCAATTACATATTTTTTCCCAGACTCCGATTATTTTACTTAGTTTGATTTATCACCTTCTTTGTTTTTGTTTCTTCGTCAACGTTATTGACGAGAAACAAGTCAGCTAAATACCAGAAATGCTTGCAAAATTTATTCAAAGCAGCTTCCGAGGTAGTCTTATCTACACTTTCGTAAGCTTTGATTGATTTTAAAAAGCAAAAATCTTGGCAGAGTGCTTTAACTACAAAATTGGATTCAAGCTGCGGCTTAATAAAGATTGTCACGATTAACAAACACATCCTTCAATGTCTTGTTGTCTTTGTTAGCCACATTAAATTCGGAATGCAGTAGAAATATTTTTAAAGCATAAATACTTGTTGCCATAATTAGCAATTACTTACTTAAATTGTTAATGGAGGTGAAGATTAATTAACAACATTAATACATTCGGCGTGTTCTTTTGGCCAAATGATAAATTTTGATGTGTGTATAAATAAAAGTCGCTAAAGAAATCTTTACCGGTTTTCGATTTATTAAAAAAAATGTTCGATGCAGTCCAAACCTTGAAAAATCTTCACGTAACTAAGATAATAAATATCAGATCATAACAACTGTTTCTGAAATAACGCGTTACAAATACCAGAAAATTAACCAAACTGAGCTTTAAAAATGTGTTTATAAAATTTTTGAATATATTCAAAGAATTTTTGCAGTTAGGCAACCTAATAAGCAGTTTAAGAATGTAATTTAATGATAAAAAACTGAAACATTTGATTTTTGAAGGTTGTATGTTCCAGATTACTTATATTTTGTAAAATTCAAAACGAACTAAATAGCATTGAAAATTGAAGGAAATATTAAAAATGCTAATTTTAATAAAATAATATAATAAAAAAAACTTCATCAAAATAATGAGTTTTTTAGTGGAATTTCTGTTTAAAAATCTATCTTACGAAAATGAAACTAGTTTTTTTAATACCTTATTATTGGGGGAAATACCGATTATTTAGAATTGTAAATCGAGGTATTGTAGTAATGAATGTTAATTGTTTATTGTCAAAAATTAGTTTATAAATTTAATACTGGGTGTGGTTAAATAAATTTTATATATGATTACAATAAAATTGTAATTGAACTGCAGATATAGTCTTCAATGTTGGTACCTTATAAGCCGATATTTTGAATTTATATTATGTAACTTATAACAAATAATAGGGTTAAAATGTAATTTATTGTTATTTAAAACAAATGTTTGTATATGTAGGTATTTTTTTTAGTCGAATAATACGGAATGAAATTCCTAGTATAGTATAGATATTGATCAATTGATTAATGTTCAGCACGGATGCCGAATTTAATCCTGATCTAATCATGTCTCTGATATAAATAAAAAAAAAGGACAGATAACCGTAAAAAAGTTTATGATGTTAGTAGTGTTTCGTTATTTAAGTTGCGCGTTAAGTAAAATCCGGCATTCGCGAAAATTAGGGCGTATTGTAGACCTGAATCTAAATACGAGGTTGTGTCACGTTAGTAATTGTAATAACGTAAAAATGGTGCACGAATTACATTCCCACGAAAAATTCCGCTTTATGGATTACGACTGCATCGGATTCGACTTGGATAATACGTTATGCCGATATAAAATATCTAATATGGTAAGATTGGAGTACGTCTCGTTATCCAGCTACCTCATAGAACATTGTGGTTATTCATCAAAATATTTATCACGTCCCATAGAAGATAATGCGGATTTTATGCTAAAAGGACTGATCCTGGACGTTGACAACGGTAATATACTCAAAATAGATCCGTCAGGACATATAATACATGGCAGTCATGGCACGAGGAAACTGACACATGAGGAATTGAAGAAATATTACGGTGAAGAGTGCAGATGGCATGTAACCGATGTGTTCTCGAAAGATCCCTTAGAGACTTGGAATGGACCGCTGTCAAAAAAGATGAGAACCCTGCTGGATTATTTTGACATGCCGGCTGGTTTGGTTTTCGCTAGAGCTGTCGATACGAAAGACGAGGAGAACGGAAACCAAGCATTGACTTCCTATCAAATTTGGCCGGATATTTTGAAGGCCCTGACGAATATGTTCCACAAGGAGCATTTCCAGCAGGAGAAAGGTGGTTATTTCCCCGATTTGAAGAACAAACCTGACGAGTATATTTATAAGTGCAGTGATAGGTTAATGAATTGGTTGAAGTTGTTGCGGGCCGAAAAGAAGCTCCTATTCCTAATCACCGGTTCGCATGTGGATTTCGCCTCGCATACGGCGGAGACTTGCATGGGGGAGAAGTGGAGAGATTATTTCGACATCGTCATCTTCTTCGCTAAGAAACCGGGCTTCTTCGTGGAATCCAGGCCATTTATCGGGCTGAATGGAATGGAAGAGACCGGCGAGGTAAACGTGGAGGATCTAAGAATCGGTGGGCATTACGTGAATGGGAATTGGGAGGGGTTGTACAAGTTCTTGAGGAAGCACAGTGGGAAAGACGATCCGAAGTTCCTCTACCTCGGCGATAATATCGTGCAGGATGTTTTCGCGCCGGCCGTTCATACCAAGTGTGATGCCATTATCGTGTGTGAAGAGTTGCAAGCTGAAGGTGTTTTCCGGGCATGAACCGGTTCACGAGGAGGGGGATTTCCTACTTTCCAGTAAATGGGGTTCGTATTTCCATCATACAGAAAGTGATAAGTCAACAATATGGAAACATCTCATCATGAACCACTCAAAATTGTGTATACCGAGTATTGAATATGTTGCTAACTTTCCCATCGATCACGATTTCTTAAAGAGAGAATGAGCACAATATTTACTTCAAAATAATTTCGTCAGGTTGATGAAACCATCTTTTGTTTTATTTTTGTTTTGTTAAGTTTGACAGAGATTTATTTTTACAGTTATTTATAGTAATAGATAATTTTAAACGTGGTTTACATTGAGATAATTATGTAGTAATGAACTATTTTTCTCTCCAGCATAAAGTCTTGTTCTTTTTAGCTGAACTGGCTGCACTAGTTCAAGTAGTGTACCTTTTTATTGCAACTGACGTCAGATTGACGTCAGATACTTCCTTCTTGTTACTAATATATCGGTAATGCAGCGGCAGCAGTTTTATTTGTAATAAATCCATAAATATCTCCGACATCATAAATTTATTGATTGATTCGTATGTTTTCTTTCTTGATATGCGAAAATGCGTAAATAAGATCAATGTTGTTATAACTGCAGGCAATATTTTCTACATAGTTTGATATCTTTACGTGTTCTATTCTTTGAATAAGCCCAGAAACTGGGTGAAGAATTTATAAACAATTGTGATTATCATATATTTGGATTGTGTTGTAGTTTCCTGAGATTTTCAAGGTTTAAAATATTCTTTGGTATTTTTAAATATGTGCTGGCTGGGTTTTTCAATGAAATAATATATTGCCGTCATTTATTTCATCATAACTGATGAGTTGGTGCCGGTAATATAATATGTTTATTACCTAATGCGTTCTTTTTAACAGTGCAAAGTACAACACCGCTGTCCTAACTCAGTTCTAGAGCTGCTCTTTTTGGTTCTAGTACAGTTCTAGTGCAGCACTAGTCCAACTAAAAAGAAAAAACGCATATTCTATTTCAGAAGATGTGGTTAAATCTTTGTTACTTTAATTTTCACTATTCTTATTTGATTGTAAGAAGGTGGTAGAAGTTATTTTACTGTCATTTATTCAATTTAATTCTTTTCAATATATAGAAATATAGCAAAGTACAACATCCCTGCCGTAATTCAATTCTAGTTCTGCTCTTTTTGATTCTATTACAGTTCTAGTGCAGCACTATTTCAGCTAAAAGGAAAAAAATGCATATTCTATTTCAGAAGATGTGGTTAGATTTTTGCTACTTTAATTTTCACTATTCTTATTTGTTTGTAAGAAGATTGTAGGAGTTATCTTACTGCACTTTTAGGCTACTACTTACTAGCTGAATGTAAACTAGATGATGAGGAATGGTTGGTAAAGTTGTGTGAAAAATGTTTTTTTTTTAATAATTTATTTCGTTTTTATTTTTAAAATGAAAAGTTTGTTGGATCGAGTGTGTGTACATAAGTGATCAGTACATATTTTTAAAATAAATGAGCGACGTCATAACCTTAGAAAATTTAAATCATCCAGAGTGGGTAAACGTGAGCTCATCATATTGAATAACAGATAATAAAATGATTAAAGTTTAGTCTCACGAAAAACTTAATAAAGGCGTCTGATTTCGGGGCAGTACTTCTATTTACAGGCCAGCTGGAAGCCAGAAATTAACAATTAAAATTAGCTAAATAGCAAATATGAATTTTGTAATAAAAACATTAATTTAAATCGAAAGAAGTAAGAACACTTAAGTGCTACTAATAACAAAAAGTTCATTAATTAGCCAACATTGTTCGGCTTATGTTTAGGATCATTGTCCTGCTAAAATTTAAAAGACCTTTCTAACCCAAGTTTCATAGCACTTTGTTTTAGAGTATGTTTTAAAATATCTAACTCCACACATTGATCCAGAATACCTTCAATAAAGTGTAGATTTCCAGCATCTGTAGCAGACATACACCCCCAAACCATAACTGACCCTCATCCATGTTTCACTCAAATTCTTCTCTTTCATTAGGTTTTTTCCCAACTCGTTGCTGCCCATCTAAACAAAATATGCTAAATTTGTACTTATCTGTAAAAAAATACATTTTTCCAATAAAACTCATAATGGTTTTTTTTTAGAAATTCTTTAGCATATCACATTCGTTCATTAAGCTTGACTTGTATTTAATCAAAAGATTTCGAATTGTTTGACGATTGGCAAGCTTATTTAAGTACTTTTCTATCATTTTTGCCAATTTTAGAGCAGAAATGTTTGGATTTTCTACAACTTTTCTTAGAATACATCTTTCATCGTGCACACTAATTTTTCTAGGGCTTTCCCTGATAATTTTATTTCGTTTTTTTTTTTCTCATTTTTATTACGATCCTCAATAGTTTATAGTATGGAAAATTTGATATTTTGTTTTATTACCATTTAAATATAGTTTGTTGATAGTAAACCATGTTGTCATATCTTTCAAAGCTGCATTTGACTGATTTTCCATTTCTAAGATATTTTTCCTTGATACAATAGCAAAAATTAAGAAAAGTACAGGACCCAAAGCACTACGTTAAGTACTCCTCCTTCAACAGGTAAAAGAAAATATTTAAAATTATTTATACAGCTATCTGTTTTATGCAAAATTTCTACCAATTGTAGAGGAAATTGTTAATGCGGGATAATTAACCATATCTGATCTTCAACCTTAAGTTCCCTATTAAAAGTGTTCAATTTGGCCCATTCAGTACATATAAATATTTCTATTATTTTTTTATGTTATATTAGCGTAACATAACAATATATATATATATTAAACTATTTCTTACAAGAAAATATTTTTATGGTATTAGTCCTATTTTTAAAAAAAATCGAAATTTTAATATATTTAACAATTATAGACTTTATATTTTGTCGTTTTCCAATAATTAATTTATATCTGTTAAGTACATAGTTAATTTCAATCTTATCTATATTTACTTGAGTTTTTATAGATAGTATTTCTACTGTAATTTTTGACTTCCAGCTGGACTGAAGAGATTTTACGTCTATAAAATTGTTGTTTTCGTAGCTTATACGGAAATAGTAAAATTAAATCAAAATTATGTTCTTCTTTTATACACACAGGTAGTCACTTATGTATTTATAGGCAGTAATGTACAGCTATGACAATATCTTTTATCAGAGTATAAACGAACATTGAATGCTTATACGTCCAGGATTTCAATTTTCTCAACAACTATTTGTTTATACTAACTCTAATAAAAGATATAACCGCTTTTCCTCTTGAGGTCGACAACTTTCAATATATCATGGCTGTACCTATTTTGATATGACACCCACTATTATTTTTGTATCTCGATAAATAATAAACACCATTTTAATCCATCAACCTTTCATTTGTTAAAAAAAAGTTACTTCTGCATTCTTATTTTTTCGCTCTACCAATTATTTTTACTGTTTTGGTAGGCAATTAGGAAATTTAAAATAGTAAGCATTAATTAATAAAATGACGAAGCCTTATATGTATTTATTTTTGATACTGTATTCCTATATTTATTCTTATTTAAAACGCGATAGAACGGCGCAAATACATAATGAGTCCTAAATATTTCTTTTCTTTTACGATGTTTTCAACGAAACTTCCTATGGTTGTATTACTATATACTATAGAAGATTAGTTAGAAGGTGTCTTACTTGTCGATGCCATTGGTAACAGAAAAGATATATCATAGGACTTTTAAATATCAACCATTGTGTTCTACTTTTTCTTGTAAACATGTAGGTATAATTGTACTAGTATTAATGATTACTTAGGGCTGTTTATTTGTGATTATTGCATAAGGATAATAGAGATAAAATACATATGTAACTATGGATACGTAGTTAAGCTTTTGCAGAAAAAAAAATGTTTTGTTGTGTGAGGATGTTTGTATTTGAAATATTTTATTTTAATAACAATGAAATGAATTATTTTCTTTATTAAAAAAAATTATTACGTAAAATAATCGTGTTTTATTACTTGATTACTTCCTATTATTCCCTATTTTCGATTAATATTTTTTTTTTTTGCTACTAGCGTCTTTAATTAATAGGCTTATAAAAGCACTCAATCAAGTGCTTTCGATTTTTATTCAAAGGACAAGTGCTGTAATATTTATTATTTCACAGTCATGATAGTAATATAGTTATTTTTGAAAGTCACTACCCACTTGGCAAAATAACATGACTATAACGTCGTCTAAATGTTATCTTGTAACGCGAAATGTTACTAAAATATATACTAAAATATGTACCACATGCAGTAACATTGCTACGACTGTTTAATATCCGCCTAATTGATGTTACGAAACAATATTTCCCAGTAATGTTAATACGAGGTCTACGAGTAACATTACCTTAAATGCGATAATGTTGAAGTAATAGCTCTTCCGTAACATTTCATATGTAAAGAGAAATATTGATACAGTGTGGCAACTAAAAGTTTCTATAAATATATCTACACTAATGTTTCTATTAGGATTTTTATTACTCAAAGTTCTTGCTGCATATACAACAAACATGATGTTGAGGTTTATCGAGAGGTTATATTAATGAATATAAAACAGAATCTCAATCAGTCTTATTGAAATTGAGTGTTAATATTATAATTTCATGTTACCCTCGATAGATCGGCCCCTCTGTTTATACGAATTTATCTTCACTTAATAAAATTACAATATGAACATTAACATTAATGCAAAAATATAATGGATAAGACATTTTATAATATAACAGTATAAGTCTTTTTTGTAGTTATTTTTGCAGATACATTAAAATGGTCAATCATATAGTTCTATGTAAAAACTAATATAGTAATACTATGAATATATTTATAAATAACTATTTAAGTAAACGAAATACATTAATAAATTTTAAAAGTAAAATGCTGCTTACAAAAGATAATAAAGGCATTTATTGATTAAAAAAGTACATTAAATTCCATTTTAATAACTTCAGTATTGGAAACAGATTATGGGGCATAAATTAACATGAAAAGAATCTAAACAAAAACTCACAACACACAAGAAACGCCCCGAATGCAATTTATTCCTTGGAACATTTTGCTGTTTTTCTATCAAATCTTTGTTTTGCATAAAGAAACCATTCCATAACAGTTATTTCGTATTCTGTATCTGTGAGTACAAATATTTCTTCTATTTCTCTCTGAAATTAAAAAAAAAGACACCGTCAAAAATAGAGACCAGAAAAACTATTTTATTTATATGAAAATTGAGGATAAGCTGCATATTTTATATATAACACTGTTTATAATTATTGTAAAATTTGTATTTGATCAAGAATTACTATCAATTCTAAGAATGACATTACGTGACATTGCTCATCCTTATAGCACAACAGGTAGGTTTTACTATAACATATATAGGTTATGATATACATAATACATATCTGTCTTAAAGATCTTCGATGAATTTGAAAGGATCGACATACCTACTTTAGCATTATAAATAAAACCGATAATGTTGATTCATTATTGACAGGAATTTTTTCTCATCAAAACAATTGCGACGCACAATCCTAATTTGGTCTTATCCACACCCTGTCCAGTCACGATTACCGTATATTGTGAAAGAGGGGGTTCACAGGCTCACGCCAGCTCGTGTATGCGCGGTACGAGAAAACTTGTGATGGCAAGCGATAATTTTACAAGTGCGCAGTGCGCAACCACAACCTCACTAACATGATATAATAATCATCATGGCTACAAAAAATGTTAAAAAATTTCATCACCATTATTTACTTTATAGAGAAAATTTGCTCCATTAGTTTTGTGTTTTCAAAATTCTAAATTTGCAGAAACACATACATTTACGTACCTATCTTACACTTTATAAAATGTAAATATGTTAATGATACAAGCGCAAATGTTGTAACATTCCTCGTAATGATTCACCTTGTAAATATGGCAATGTTACAACTAAATATTACCTTAACATTTCTGACAACAAAGTCTTTGTTTTTGCAACATTGTTTTAAAATATTTTTTCCTGATTACATTGAAATGTTACTGTAATGGCCTGCAATATTTCTATCATTATTTAATGTTGCTGCAAAATTTCAGTAACATGTTTTTGTTTAACATCGCTGTCTAGTAAATAATGTAATATTACTGGGATATCTGCAACATTACTTGCCAAGTGGGTAGTTCCATCTTTTGGGTAGAAAGTAACGTTTTTATCAATAAACACAAAACATACAATGTCTGTTTAACGTTTAAGTATCTGTTAAAGTAAAACGGCGGTTAATGAGCAAATCTTTTTATTGTTTTTATTAAACTTTCCAGCAATGTAAATGATAGATGTAAAATTACAAAAAAACAGGTTTTGTTAATAAAATATTGTCGCGCCAACCAAAATTATAATCGATATAACGAGGAACATGTGGTGGAGGCACAATTTTTTTTATACTTTATTACTCCAGCAAAACCAACAAGTTCACTTAAACAATGAGTGTTGTTCAGCCAAATATAATGCTAAAGTTACCCTTTCTCAACTCTAATATTCTTCACTTTTCCAAACACGTGCTCTGATTTAAAAATTTTTTTTCAATTTGGTAAAAAAAAACAACTTTTCATACAAAACGGACAATCGCGCTTGCGCACAGTGGACATTTTGGACTGAACCAAATTCTTGATAAGGTGCATTGTGTAAAAGGTAAGGTTGGTAGCCGTAACATTGACATACTTTGTTATATATTATATTGTTAGGTTTAAGTGAAATTACCGTCAGAGAAGACGCCAATAGGCATCATGCTATTGTGCCATTCGCTCTTGCAAGATAAATTCTGATGCTAACGATGGTCGCAGTTTCTTTGGATTTACGAATAAATCTATTATATATAACAGGACAAGAATTAAGAAAGTAAATGGATAAGAAGAACTATTGTTGTTGTGCAGAGGTTCTTGGTCACAATTAAAACAAATTGTTTGTTAGATACTCATTTTAAACTATATCGCTATTTATCACAATAACTTAATGCATTTCACTTTATGTTCACTTTTTAAAATTATATGATTTTGATCTGCGCACTGCATATTATACTTTATTTATTCACATTCTAGACAACTAGATATTATTTAGTCCACATCTGAAATTTTATCCACTTGTCATTGTTGACAAACCATGAAATGAATTAGTCGAATTAAAAGGAACAGTCTTTGTATTACACAGAAAGATATAGTCATAACTCTGGAACCCTAATTAAGTTGGTGTGTGTTCGTCAGAAATTAAAAGTCTACAATAAAACCTTTCCACCGATATCGTTGCATTTTTATTAATTTATTTGAGAAAGAACTACAACATATTTATTCCTGGAAGCATATTTTATATTATAAAATATATAAATAAAGATTTAGTTTCACAAAAAGGAAAAAGAATGTGAGCTCAATTATTGTAAAACACTTGCAAATATATGTATCACTTAATCAAACATTATTTTACTACAATCGTGTTTTTTATTACTATAAGCTGTTCAGAAATATTTGCAATACAATCAGAATAAAAAACGGATTTTTCTAATCTATTTCCCTACTTCCTTTAAAATATAAATTACTCCAAAGGTTTGAAAATTCCCAGCAACAGCTTTACAAGATGGCAGCTAGGCTTGAAGGTAATTGAAAATAACCACAAAAGAATAAAGGATTTAGCGAGCTGGTCCTGGCTGATAGTACATTGTGGTTGAAGTATTCATTTTCTTAAGTTGATTAAAAAGCAAAAATTAAGGTTTCAGATAAAAAAAAACATGAAAAGATATACAAAAGACTCTTGAAATATTTTGTTGATTATAATAGTACTTAACATAATTAAACTTCACTTACTCTGTATAGTGTATGTATCTGATTAATGAAATTTAATTAGTAAAGCTAATTTTGTAATAATCTGTGTTTGGTTTCATAATATACTGCTGTGGATTGGCACCCCGGGGGTTATAAACTCTATGTTGTTATTTTAGAAATCTGTTTTTGTCAATGTTTCGGGCAAATTCTCTCAGAAGTTAATATTTTATTTTTAAGTAAGATTTTGCTAATTGATTTGATTGTTGGAATTATTGTAATTGTTCAGTTGTGTAAATTTAAATTCAGTCTGTTGTACATTTTGCATTTACCAGTAGTGTATATAGTTCATTGTGATATTCAAGAGATTTTCTTTGCATTTTATGCGCTGCTTAGCCACGCATCTATTTTATATTTGTACGCGATGTTTGGGCCTCTTAAAGGTAGTTCTTTGAAAGATACCGTAAGTACATGTGTTTAATTTCTTTGATGCCATTTTTGGTAAATTCATTTTTATTTAATATGTAGTTCGTTTTATTTGAAATTTATCAGCTTTCAAGGAACTCTTTTAATTAATAATTGCTGTTGTGTTTAATTGTGCACATATTGGATATAAGATCAGTTATTGTAATTTGTTTTAGAAGAAATTGTTTTTTTAGTTTAAAGAGTTTAATTTTTCCGTTTCATAGTTTTCAATTTAGTTTTGTATAATTAATCACCTCGGCTTAGGTGAAGATAAGCTTTGAGCTTGTAATTATATTTCAATTTAATATTATTATACTTGTTTTTCCACGTTTAAATTAATTTTAGTGTGTTGTAATTTTAAGATCACGTGGATTTTTTGTGCGAGTTGGATTTTCTTCTAGAACAAATCTGTCTTTTGTTTGTTAAAGGATTTGCATCGTCCTTTTTAATTGTAGATTCATGCAGGTTTTGTTTTCGGCCAGAATCTTATATTCATGGTTTTCATTTACCCTGCGAAGTTGTAATTAAATGTTTTTTTTTTTTAAATAAAAATTAATGATTGTAAATGTCATTCTAAATTTCTATTCTTTTATTTTGAATTCAACCTTTGCAATTTTAATAATTAAAGATAGTCAATTACTTACGCCCACATTTTATTTTTCATGAGTAGTTCAATTCTGAAAATAACCTTGAGGTTATTAAGTCTTTTGCGCCCTTTTAAATTTTTATCCGCTGAGCTAGTAAATTTAAATTTTCATTTTTTGTCATTTTCAATTTCACTTTGCATTTATGCTTGTACCATCAGTACACAGCAATACGTTACATTTGCATTTAAATTTAATTTATTTCCCCAATTTTAGCCTCAACCTCAAATACTTTTCTAAAAAAGACGAAAAAAGATATGGGTGCACCGACAACATAACTCTTGTTATATCTTTGTATTCTAGTTATTTTATTATTTATCACTGCATTAAAGGCATTTATGTACAGATATGTTGTTTGTACAGTATCGAGAACATCGCTAAACAATCTATTTATTCAATGTTTTTTCTTTAAATACAACTTTTTTCCAAACAGAATTCGTACCTATTGTTGTTTCAACATATTCGTTTTTGTTCTTTTTGTCCCTTTGCGTTTATGTTGCGGTAACAAGCCATACGCAAGATGGTTGTTCTTTTTGATTCGAGAAATTGCTTCATTTACAACATGATGCAAGTAGTTGTTTGCGTTCAAAATCATCAGTGGAGGTAGATTTTTCCTGAAGATGAGTAAGTTTGTCATGAATATTGTCGCAATCATAAGGTAAATTATTTGTGTGTTATTTATATTAATCATTTTGGCGTCACGACGCAAAATTTTGTTTTATATCGTATTGAAGTTCGTCATATATCTAAATAATCATGAATGCGGGAATGTGACAATTTGAAATTATTGTTACATTAATAGTTATCAACCACTACATAATTTCCCTCTATTATCAATTTTTTTTATTAAAACAAAGACGTTAACACCCTAATTACAAAGAATAGCACAAAAAACACGTTTCATATTTTATTATTCCTAAATGGAAAACATTAGTATAAACATATGTTGTTTTAGTAACTTGAAGCAATAAAAATTCCAATACAAAATGCTGATTCACAGAGGTAATTCCAAAAAAATGCTAGTTATACTACCCCAGTAATGTCAGCATTCACGTTTCAAGCATTAAGATGTCGTGAAAATAAGCAACCAAGCCATCAATCGACAAATCAATTGCTTCATTAATGAGAGACATGAATCCAAAAAAATCGTTGAAATTCAATAAAATTCTTCCCAATGAAAATAATGTTGGCACTACCCATCCAAGAATATTATAATAAACCTGTCACATTTATGGAATTACACATTTAGATTGCGTGAAATTAGAAATTAAATTCTTCTTCTTAATATGTGTTATTTTGTTATAGTTGTAGGAACTGCACACGAAAATAGGTTTATTTAATTGATGTTAATCAAGACAACTCAGACAAGAATATACTGAGACCAACAAAGCTTTTATTTCTGTCATAAGTAGATATGGTGATTTTTGTAGGTACGCAGTAGCCCACACAGAGAAAAAGAATTTGTTTCTTTGCGACTATTTAAAAGGACTATTTTTTTCAGTCAAATATATTTCCTTCAATTAAAAATTATTATTTGAATTATTTTATTGAAAGAAATACGTATTAACTGAAGGAAATAGGTCTTTAATTCTCAGAATTCTTTTAATGTGTAATACTAGTAAATACTCCCCAGACACGTGTGAATTGATTTATGTACGTATAATATATACATAATGCCAACCGATCATGCCCAGTAAACCAAATTCAAATTTCCTCCAATTATATTTAGTAACTTGATCTTAAAGGTATTCAAATAACTATAATGTAATACAAAATCGTTAGTAATTTTATGCTTTAATGTTGAAGTTACTAAAAATAATTGCGGGAAATTTGAATTTGGTTTACTGGGTGTACAGTTTGCGACACTGCGCCCAACAAAAATCACCATCTCTAGTCATAAGTGATCCACACCTAATCTTAGGCAATCCATCAAAAAAAAAAAATATTCTTATTTGAAGGCTTTTGGACGTAAGAATATTTTCTTTAAGACAATCAAACCATCCACTCAAAAAATGTTATTGTTATTTGAAGGTGTTTGGATGTTAGGAATATTTTCTTTGGAATAAGTGATTTTCTATAATCTTTGATGAGATGATGAGAACCAGTTGTAACTAGAAAACCACAGTAAATTGGATCAAATCTTCCTAAAGTTATAGAAGCATATTTGACGAGAGTTTGGTGTTTGAGCTTGAAAGGATGACTGCCTTTTATGTTTATGTTTATCATTATAAACAATTTTAATATAAAACATTAATTTTATGCTTTATTTATGGGGTGAATGAACAACTTTGTTATTGTCTTCTCACAACTGTTTTTACCCAGCACTATATCACCAATTAGCCTCGTCTAGTAGCTTACCCTACTATATACCCAAATTTATTTCATGGTAAACATGATCAAATATACAGGGTGATTCTCAATATATGCGACAAACTTTAAGCGCTGATTCCTGGGGTTATTTTGATCATAAAAGTTCATAAGAACATATGTCCAAAATCGTTTAGTTCTAAAGTTGTACGATGTTCAATAGTAAGTTAACATAATTAATGTTTTTATTATAAGTTAACAAAATACTTAGTAAAACAAAATTAATTTATATTAATTGTTGAAAATGACCGCCCCCAATTGCAATACAAACTTCTATCCTCCGTCGTATTGACTGGCAAGTCAGTTCTAAAATACCAGGGGTATTTCTAATTGTTTGAAAAGCTGCGATAATACGATTTCTCAGTTCATCGACATTTTCAATGGGAGTCGTATAAACTAATGATTTAAGGTGGCCCCAGAGAAAAAAGTCCAAAGAATTTAAGTCTGGAGACCGAGGAGGCCACGGTTGTGGACCTCCCCGTCCTATCCACCGATCTGGATACTTATTGTCTAAAAACTCGCGAGCAACTAAACTAAAATGCGCTGGAGCACCGTCATGCATAAAATACATTTGCAATCTTAATTGCAACGGAACTTCTTCCAGCAGTAGTGGTAGCTCTTCTTCAAGAAAATTGCGGTATACCTCGCCATTTAACCGCATCGATAAAAAATGTGGGTCTATCAAGTGATCTCCAACAATTCCGGCCCATACATTGACAGAGAATTGATGTTGATGACGGGCATTCACTAGTTCGTGGGGATTTTCTTCGGATCATATGTGATTATTATGAGAATTAAAGAGAAAATAGCCTCGTCGGTGAAGAATATTTGAGCCAAATAGTCAGGATTTTGTGCGATTTTGTGTTGCATCCATTGACAAAAAGCCACTCTTAGGCGGAAAATCTGCCGGCAAAAGTGCCTGCACCCGTTGAATGTGATATGGATACAACAGTTGATCTTTCAATATTCTCCAAACTGTGGGCTGACTAATGTTTAAAGCAAACGCCATTTTTCTGGTGCTAGTAGTAGGATGTTCCTGAATTTCATTTAGTATCATTTCTTCAACTTGTGGAGTTCTCACTGTAGATGGGTGCCCGTTATCAGTCGTCCGTTTTTTCTAAATTTCCCGTTTCACTAAGACGTTGGTGAAGACGGCCAAATATTGAATGATGCGGAATGATACGGTTCGGGTATCGTTCTTCATAAAGACGTCTAGCAGCACGCGAATTTCCATTGGCAAGACCGTAAACGAAATGCATATCACACATCTCAGCATTCGTGTAATTCATTTTAGAAAACAGAAACTGGCAATAAACTGAATGAATACTCTGACAACTATTGACAAATATTGATTGATAAATAAACAATTCCCTCTCAACACAATAGTTTTTGAAGAACCAACTGTGATATTATATTGTGTTAGTCATAGTTCATAATTTATTATTAAACATTCAATAACTTTAAAACCAAACCGTTTTGGACATATAATAATATATACTCATATGAACTTTTATAATCAAAATAACCTCAGGATTCAGTTCTTAAAGTTTGTCGCATATATGGAGGATCAGCCTGTATAATAATTCAAATGCAGCTAAAAAACCCTTTCGTAAATTACATTGCCTTCTTCTGTTATATAATATTATGTGTTTCTATTAAGAAAGTAAATAAAATTTAATATAACATGTATATATTATATATTTTGTATATTTATGATAAACGACAATAAAATAATCATCTACCTATACCGAACCAAATTAAAAATTCGCATTATATTTATGAATGTTCGGAAAACAATAAATTACTACGCATTTAATATTATTATCTAAAGATTAAATAAATTATTTAAAGTCTTGTGATCACTGCTGCTTTCCGTTCCTGTCGTCCTTGTTTACCGCCAAAGGCGGCGGTGGGACGTCTGGTATTTCCGGATTCTTCTTAAAATTAACCCCCAGAGTTAATTCCTCCTTCTCTTTCGGTTTTTCCGTGCCTTTAAAATGATTTAAATCGACGTAGACTGGATGCTCATAATAGGGCAATGCAGGAAAGAGAAAATCGTTACTATAAGCGTAGGATAAATAAGGATCAAAGGCCAATGGATACAGCGTACCGTGATAGGACAACTGCGGTATAACTTTTTCGTCCGTTTTTTGCGGGACGTTTTTTTCGATTTTCTCCGCGTTTGCTGTCGATTCAGTGCTCGCCGTGGGCTCTTGCTGCTGCTATAATTGTTATAATTCGGTTGGGGATTTTAGACTATTTAAACATAAACGCTTTACCTTTTTATCGGTGCTTTCTTGTGTTTGTGTTCGCGGTGGTTCTTTCTGAATCGGCGGACTGGCCAGCAACGGCGGGAAAGCTACTCCTAAGGCTGTTGTTCGCAGGACGGGCTCTATAATCGGGTAAGTGTGACTTGGTGATAAATTTTCGTCGGAAGATATTAACGCGTTGTATATTTTCGGTATTCTAACGAGTCCAGCGTCTGTATTTACCATCAGTAAGGTCAAAATTAGTAGCCTGCACATGGTTCCTGTGAACATAAACATATATTCGTAAAAAATGTGACGTAAATTAGCTTTTGGTAAGCGCGAATGTACATTTATCCTTACATAGATTTGACTAATTTTAATTTTATAATGTAGATACCCTGATAGATACCAGTGGAGTCGTACGTCCTTTCGTCGTGTTGTACAACAGTTCACTACCACGGGAAGTATTGTGAAGAAGAAGAAAATGCGAAAAAAAGACTGCTACCGATGAAAACGCGCAAATTGCTGTTCTAGCGGCAGTGGCTCATAATCCACACCTCAGTACTAGAGAAATTGCCGGCCAGTCTGGAATCTCACGAACTAGATTGGTCGAATACTGAAACACCAACAATTTCACCCGCACCACATATCGATGCATCAAGACCTTCACGGAACTGATTTTGAACATCGTGTACAATTTTGTGAATGGGCTCAGCAAACAATTCGCGATAACAATAACTTTTTTCTCAATGTGCTATTTTCCGACGAATCCACTTTTACGAATCATGGGCAGATAAATAGCCATAATATGCATTATTGGGCAACGGAAAATCCAAGATGGTTACGACAAGTAGAGCGGCAACGTCCATGGAATGTCAACGTCTGGTGTGGGATTATTGGTACAAGAATAATTGGACCTTTCTTTCTTATTGGCAATTTAGATGATAATAAGTACAGCGACTTTCTACACAATGTGTTACCGACACTACTTGAAGATGTACCTTTAGAGCGGCGAGCCACAATGTGGTACCAACATGATGGGTGTCCAGCTCATTATTCACGGGCGGCTCGAAAAATATTAAACAGGGATTACGGCGATCACTGGATAGGACGCGGCGGACCTACATCTTGGCCTGCTCGTTCCCCAGATTTGACACCTCTCGATTATTTTCTGTGGGGTTCAATTAAAGAGAAAGTGTACCGTACTGCCCCAACAACACCGGAAGATACGCAGCAAAGGATAATAAATGCATGCTCAGAAATTACGGAAGAAGTGCTAATAAACGTCCATGATTCATTTAGTAAGAGAATTCTAAAGTGTATCGAGGTTGAAGGTCAACACTTTGAACACTTACTGTAATAAGTCCGAAGTTTCCGAAATAATTGTCCCGATTAAATGAAATTAGTTTGGCCCAGGAGTGATCGGATACTTTGTGTCTATTTACGTTATTCTTTTAATAAATTTTTATCATTTTTTTGTGTTTTTCTTGAATATTTCCAATTTATATTTTGTTTTTCTTGAATATTTCGCTGAATCTTAATTTTAGGCCACATGAGTTTTACTACTTTTCTACTCACAATTACATCCTTTTTCAGAATTTGGAAAAAAATGCCATGTTCCATTAAAAAAAACAAAAATTGACCTTCGCATGACCTTCAAACGTTCTCCTTGGTGTACGACTGCATAACCATCTGATAGGACACTTCTTCTAGTAAAACTTTTACTTGAAACTTTTTTTCATAAAACTGACTGCTTCCAATTTTTTTAGGGGGGCCACGATAAATGGATCACCCGTATATAGATCATTCAAAAATAATCATTTTTTAGATATCAAAATATACAGGGTGTATCAAATAAAAAAGTAAATTTTGCTTGGGTGTTAACTACACGACATATAATGCACAAACCCACCGAAACCGGATTTCATCATTATAGAATAAAAAAAAGTAAAATTTAGAGTCAAAAATTCTTTAGTTCGGGCCTGATTCAAGGAAACATCATGTTGAGCACCCGCTAAACGTGGTATTATGTATAAATTCATTGCACTCATTTAGTATTATTCTTAATGGTATGCCGTAAGTTCATTTAACGTCATTCTGAATAAATAAAGGCCCTTGTAAAAATATCAAAACTGAAGCATTTTAAATTTCTTCTTTTTATAAAATAAACATTCCTTTTTTGTTAAGAGCATTCTACGTAAGTCTACACAGTATTATTTTTAATATCCTGATAAGACGTTCGAGTTTCACCGGATATGCGACTTCAGTAGTTACAAAAAACGTAAATATTTTTCTTTTGCTTTGTCGTATCGAGAGTTAGTTGTTAATAAACGGTACCACATGAATCTGAGTTATTTCTTTTGGATTTATTTAACCAAATAACGCAAAATGAATTGAATCGAATTACACAGAAATAAATGTAGATACAGAAAATTTGCAAACACGCTTTTTTACTATGATGTCGCGCGAAAATGAATCTACACATTCCCGCGCTTTTGCCGATGCATCAAGCTTCGATTTTCTTTATATGAAATCATGATGGTCCTGAAAAGGATCGGTTTTTTGAGACGGGAAGAATTTAAATAAAATGTTCGAAGTGGCTTGCACTCCAAGCGGCGATCTACATAAAACTAACAGCGGTAATGGCTGAATGATAGTGGTATGTGGGGGTATACTCGGGACAGCATTTAGGTTGGGCACAGGTGCGGCTCTAGCCCACGGCATTTACAAAATATTTTTTTCTCGTTAATGCTTACAGATAGACCCCCTGTGTATTAAAACTTTTTGATCGTATATGATTACAGCTGCTACATATTATTATATTTACCTCTACATCTGATACATCCTGTATAGTTTTGTTCAATGCAAATAAATTTGTTCACACCAGTTAAGGCTCGTAATGTCAAAGTATCAGAGGATCAAACTATGTTATTAATTTTACCTTTTTTCTAATAAATATAAAAGACTTATACCAGGAATGAGGTTCAATCTGGAAGACCGATGCAAATAGCTTGCTTGCTAAACATTTATTGAAATTTCTTTAGAGACATATCTACAATGGCATCAAAATCTATGTAAGAGATACCCTGCGGGTCGTTTACCATACAACTTAAAAACCCTGCGAAACATCACTTTAACTTCACCATCTTCCTGTGGGCCTGCATGAGCAATAGCAGCATACATGTATCTGTAAAGCTATTATTCCTCTGGAAAATAAGTCATTCCTCTGGCCACTTCTACTCCAGAGGAATGACGATTTTTAATAAATTTAACCACATATTGATATCACCTAGCCTTTCTGTGCTTGGGTTCTTGGGTAACCAGTATCTATTAGGTTTTATGCTTCCAATAACATTTACAAATAATCCCAGAAAATAAAAGCATTTTGTGTTTACCAGAGGAATGATCTTACTGGTTGTGACACAACAATAAACGTGAATTCTTCTTAAGAAAACTGGGCATACGACAGAAACTCTTAACTTGTTACACGCTTATTTCACTGTTTGGTTGGAAAAGGAGGTTGATAACAACTGCAGGCTCAATTTTCACGCCACATGGTCTTTCTGGATCTTATAGAGCGCGTGGGTAAGTCGGCTATAAGAGTCCAAAATTGGTGCGAAAAATAATACACTGAATGGTTCACCAATTTAACAACGGTTGAACTAAACGAGCAATCGTTGTTTACTACTAAAAGGAACGCTTGATTTTTGGAAGCGTAAGCAGGAAAAAATCGGCAAAAATTAAAAAAAAACATTAATTTTTGAAAAGATCAATTCATAAGTTAAGGACAGTTACAAAATATACAATATTGCATACCCGTGCTCTCACTATTAGAGTAGCGCCACTATAGTAGTTCTACCCGGTTATTAAAAGTTCTGTATAAACCAAATACCACCGTAAATTATACATTTGGCCATTCTATTGCTTGGTATTATATAAGTATAACAAAAATACTCCAAACTGTGGTATTGGTAAACTGCAGTTTGTGGTCAGGGGTTTAGGAAAAGTTTACATTATATAAGTGGTCATGGATAAGTATAGTCCTTCCCAAGTTGAAGTATTATAAGTTTTCATATTATTGCTTCACCATTATGATGCAGAGATGGTATCATTTACATCACAATAAAGGTTTAAAATAAGGTTTGAAATACCAATTAAGGTGGCGTTACAGAGAAGGACGCAAAATATTAAAAGCTGTGAATTTTTATTTCTAATCCATTTCGAAAGTAAGTAGTTTAGAAGAAAAGTTATATTTGATTTGTAAGTACAGTTGTATTCGGTAAGTTACCAGAATGTGGAAAGTGTTTGTATAGTGAATATGTAATATATTTTTTTTCTAAAAGTACTTACTCCTTCAATTACTATACTCGTAATTGTTAGTAAGTTATGCTAAAATACGGGCTAAACATCTACCAATTAATAATCTGTAATTTTGCTATTGTTTGGATGAAACTAGCAGAAATAGTGCAATATGCTACATGCAAGGCTGGGCAAAGTACATTCCAAATATATTTCAAATATAATCTTTATTAATATTTGAAATACCAAATATAAAACACATTCATTTCAGGCATTTAATATACAATACTACAAACAAAGTATTTACAGAAAATAAACAATTTTCTGTTATCGGCTGTTATAGGAGAAAAGCCTTACGTTCTCCTTTATAATAATGTAAGTAAATATGTTTAATATTGTCTTAATATTGTGTTCTAATATCTTTTTATTCATACTTTCGTTTCGTTTTAAATAAACAAGCACTTCAAAAGCTTATCTGATAAACAATTTGTTGAAGGAGTATGTATAAACCTTGACAATGAAGTCTTTTTTTCAAATAGTAATTTTGTTCGTGTCTTCGTACATCATACAGAGAACAGTTGCGTTATCTCTGTTTAGTTTTGATATTTTGATATATTTTCCATTTAAAATCATGGGAACATTATTAGTTTCGTTATTATTTATTTCAATCATTTCCAACGATTTAATTAAAATAAGATTGTAATTATTATTATCGAAATACGAAATCGAAATGCATCCACAACCAAGGTGTTCAAGTTTAGTACTTAAAGTAAGGTTAGGGAAGCACAGAGCCCCAAATACATGGTATATTATTAAATAAGTATCGTTTGCACGATGTGATAATAAGTTTGTTCGCGTCGCATGAACTATTTGCACTTTTATGCACTTTTTAGAACTTTTGTGTGCAAAAGTGCATAATGGTGCAAATAGTTCATGCGACGCGAACAAACTATATATCAGTGGCACTGTCTCTATAAATACACTACCGCGATTTTTGAATGCGTTCTTTTCAAGGTATGGTAACTATGTACTATGATGAATATCTATGAAGATATAAAATACATAAGAAAAATTATTTCAAATATAAAATACAAATAGTATTTTGTATTTCAAATACGTATTTGAAATATGAAACAGAGGCAATCTTAGGACGGGGTGGAGGACAATTAGTAGCATATGCCGACGATTTAGTTATAATTGCAAAACGAAGAAGTATACTCTAGAAAACACGTTGAAGGAAGTGATGACAGAGGGAGAGAAGATGGGCTTGGCGCTTAATGTAAACAAGACAAAAATAATGAAGATAGGTAAAGACCCAGAAAACAGGAAACTTACGATAGGGGAATACGAAATCGAACAAGTCCAAAGATTTAAATACTTTAGGGGTCATGCTATCGAGCACTGGAGATAGGAAAACCGAAATAGCAGAAAAAAAATTTAACAGTCAATAAAGCTTTTAATGCAGATACAAAATGGCTACAAAGCAAACTGCTCACAAGGAAAACAAAACTGAGCATCTACAACTCAATTATAAGACCAACGATGATGTATGGAGATGTGTTTTTGCATTCCTTTTTCTGTGCTACCAACTCGCTTTCTACTCCTTTTATCCTGTTTTTTCAGGGCTGCCATCTTATTTTCCAAAGCTTGCCTCTGCTTATCTGCTTCGTTTAATAAATCTTCAGAGCCATGCATTTTTCCGAATTCGATCTTCTTATGTCTGGAATTTCTTGCTCTTTTTCATGGACTAAGTCTTTGAGTTTGGTGTTTTCAGCTTCTAGCGCCTTCATTTTATGCTGTAATTGTGTGATTTGATTTCGAAGATCGTTCAGTTTATTTTCATATTCCGCGCTCATTTCTTGATTCTTTTTTACTTTAGCGGCATTGGATGATACTATTTGATCCACTAGATGCTCTATCTTCTTCTTCTTTCAGCTTCCTTTCTAAATCGGCTACTATCTTAGATTTGTTTTCCAAGATCCTTTTAGCCACTTGATCGACTTCGTTCGTATTCTTCAAATTATTTACAATTTTTTTCAGCATCTTCTCCAACTCCTCTTTTTCTTTCCAATTCTTTTCTAATGCCTTATTCGCATCATCGCCTTTTGTCAATGCCAGCCTCGATGGGTCTATCATATCGTCAATTTCCTTCTTCTGCCTGTCTACATCTTTTAGCAACTGCTAAAGCGCCTGTTTGGTTTCTGCAACCGTCATTCTCTGCTGTCCTTGATAACCTTCCTGTTCGGTTGCCTATAGTTCACACATAGACGAGTACTTTTATTCTTCTTTTCAACAAGTACAATTGGACTTCGGTAATCCGACGCATTTGGTCGGACAATTCCATCGCAAAGCCAGCCTCACTGGTAGTTTGCTCTTCGTAGATTATCTTTATTCTATCAGTACTCATCGTTAAAGTAACTTTGCTTAACATGGGCTTTCCTATGATCAGGTTCATTGGTATGACATCGTCAGAAACAACATGTACATCGATTTGAAATGCGCGGTCGTCAATAGTCATTTGGCATTTAATCACTCAAATACTTAATCCCGGTTAAGCCCCCAAAATTGTAGCAATTGAATATTAAGTAGTATCACTTTTTCTTCAATTAAACACTTTATGTTTCAATAAACGTACAAAACGAAAATATGACACATTAACCAGCTCGTCTTTCCAACGTCATCTGTCATAATTCTTAATTATATATAAAAACAGTTAATCTATTAATCGCGCAGCCGTATCAAACACTCTACGCTACATATATATACCATGTGATTCAAAATGATTGTCGTAAGAAAAAAACTGTTTTCCGGAAAAAATTATCTATATTTATTACCAATTTAATGAGCGAAGTTAGCTACATACAAATTTCATACATTAAATGAATTTTCTTGACATTTAGCGACATTGGCGTGCGTGTTGTAGTATCTTTCGATTATTTATCTTATAATTTTTTTCAAACCGTTTATGTTTACATCTAATATCACCAACAATAGTATTTCTGAATATTGTAAGAAAATAAGGGAATTTATCTGTGGTAATAGCTCAACAAACAGGTAAAAAATCAATATTAACATTAAGTGAAATAGTTTATTACATTTTATATTTTATAGGCTATCATACACTTCAGCGCAATGAGCTGTCAAAAGAAAGTGACATTTTCATCACTATAAAGTTTCTACGGTACAGGAATTATTACCATTAGATCACGATAGGCGATTGGAATATTGTCATTGGTTTAATAACAATTTAAGGGACGATGACTTGCTAAACAAATGATTTTTCTCGGATGAAGCCTGGTTTTATCTAACAGACTATATTAATTTACAAAACTATTTGTTGTGTATTATTTACATTTTATATTTAAAATTTAAATTTCGGGGTTTTCGCGGGCATTGTATTTAGCGCGCTTTTGGAAGAGGAAAAAGAAGTTGTAACAAGATGGCAAAAATAGACATGTAACAAAACGAAAACGAATAAAAGTAAACATAATTTAATACATAAAATTGGTCCTTCGAGCCGGATTGCATCGGCAATTCATTGTAAACGTGCGACTGTCGAGTTCAGTGCAGTTTATTCGAGTTTATAACAGTTTCGTGCAGCGGAAAATTCCAACAAACGGATCGCTGAAAGTACATACATATTTTCTAACCCCTTATCCATTCCCGTCTATTTGTGTGAGTAACGAAATGGCGGAAACAAAAAACCGCAAACGTAGTGCTCTCAAAGCCAAGTTAACTTCATTTGCAACATTTCTAAACCAGTTAGAAGCAGATTCAGACACGCGTGCATCAAAACAAACTGAATTAAAGAATCGGTTGGATAAAGTAGAAGGCATTATCGGCGAGTTTGATGCGATTCAAAGTCAGATTGAAGCTACTACCGACAATTTTGAGTCTCAATTAGAAGAACGAGAGAATTTTGAATCATTATATTATCAGTTAATCGCGAAAGGGCAGGATTTAGTTCAAAACAAAACTAATGCAACTATTTCAAATACACAGTCACATAGAACATATAATATTCAGTTACCGCAAATTCAGTTGCATACCTTTAACGGAACCCACGAAAATTGGCTTGAGTTTCGAGACACTTACGAATCGCTAATACATAACAACGAAACATTAGATCCAGTGCAGAAATTCCATTATTTGAGATCAGTTTTAAACGGAGCAGCCGCGGAAATAATACATAATATTAAATTCACGGTTAAAAATTACAAATTAGCGTGGGAATTATTATGCGATAGATTTAATAATACAGAGTTGTTAATTAATAATCACGTTAAAGCTTTGTTTAACCCCCCACCAGTTCTAAAAGAATCTGCAAAAGATATACGTTGTTTGATTGACCATGTATCAAACATTTACGTTCATTGAAGATTCTGAGGACCAACTGAACACTGGATACGTTAGTCATACATATCGTTACTGAAAACTAGACAGGGTAACCGCGCGTCAGTGGGAAGAAAGAAAAACTGATATTACACCGACATTAAAGAATTTAACGATTTTTTTGAATAATAGAGCTGATTTGTTAGAAAAATTAGAGCCACGTAAAATTGAGCAATCAAGATCGAAAGACAGTTCAAAACCCAAACAAAATTACACATTCGTAACATCGGAACCTAGTTGCAACAACTGCAAAGGTTCACATCACATGTTTAATTGTCAAGAGTTTTTAAAACTACCCATTCACTCAAGGATTGAAAGGGTCAAACAGTTAAAATTATGCATTAATTGTCTCAAAGAAGGTCACATTGCCAAGAAATGTACTTCAGGCAATTGTCGCAAATGTAACGCAAAACACAACTCATTATTACACATGGAAAATGATTCAGTAAATCAACACCGTACAGTTACTTTAGCAAGTCAAAGTAATAAAGAGTCATTTCAAATATTATTGTCTACTGCATTAGCACAAGTTGTGGATAAAGATGGATTTCCTCATACATGCAGAGCCATTTTGGATTCAGGATCACAATCGCATTTCATATCATCAAAATTGTGCAACAAAATTAGGGTTAACCAAGATTCCTATTCAATCAGAAATTATTGGCATAAACAAATGTGTTTCCCCAATAAGTCACAAATGCATGATTACATTACAATCACTTCATTACAATTTTGAAACTACAATTTCATGCTTAATTTTGGATTCAATAGCAGATACATTGCCAAATGTACCAGTCAATGTTGAGATGCTACAGATACCACCATTCATAAAATTAGCAGATCCTAGTTTTCACACACCTGGAGAAGTGGAAATGCTTATTGGTGCCAGTCTCTTTTGGGATTTACTATGCATAGGCCAAAAACACATTGGACCAGATAAGCCTGTTTTGCAAAAAACCAAACTGGGATGGATTGTGGCTGGTAACCTAGGAAATGATCATTCGAAAATACATTGCAACTTTGCACGCACACAAAACCTAGAAAATCAATTAGAAAGGTTTTGGAAAATTGAAGAGGTTTCAAGTACCATGTCAATGTCGATAGAAGACAAGCAATGCGAAGAGATTTTCGTCAACACCGTTCAACGAGATGACAATGGAAGGTTTGTGGTTGCATTACCGCTAAAGGAATCTAACCTTGGCAACTCCAAAGTAACAGCACCCAATAGATTGGCCAGTCTTGAGAAAAAGCTGCAAAGGAATCGGTTATTGAGTGAAGCATACACGGAATTCATGACAGAGTACGAAGAATTGGAACACATGACAATTGACGAAGATGAAGCAAAGGACGAACCCAGCTTCTACTTGCCACATCATGGTGTCTTCAATCACAACAGTCAAACAACAAAAATCCGAGTGACGCCAATAAAATCGATTACTGTACCACGATTGGAATTGTGTGGGACTTTAACTTTAGCACAACTTGTGAATAAAGTAAGAACTTCAAGTCAGCGTTCATTTGACAAACACTATCTATGGTCTGACTCCACGATAGCTTTGCATTGGATTAATACGTCACCCAACGTATTGCAGTCATTTGTCAGCAACAGGGTTTCACAGATTCAAACTCTCACATCTCCAAAGGAATGGCATCATATTCGAAGTGGAGATAATCCAGCTGACATACTGTCAAGAGGCACAATGCCAAGGGATTTATTGAAGAACGATTTATGGTGGCATGGACCTTCGTGGTTGCGTGAACCTGAAGAACATTGGCCGACATCAATACTTACCTTCAATGACAACCCTCCAGAGTTGAAGAAACGAACACAGACTTTTATTGCAACACAAGAAAGTTTGTATCCATTTCAACGGTTTTCAAGTTTCCAACGTTTGGTACGAGTCACCGCATACTGTTGCAGGTTCGCAAAAAATTGCAAAGGTCAGAAGAAAGAACGCAACATAGGGTCATTAACAACAGAAGAAACATCTAATGCTCTAAAAACTCTACTCAAACTGTGTCAAAGAGAATGTTTTTCTGAAGATTTAAAAGCCCTGACAAAAACTAAGCAGGTTCCACAAAGAAGCACATTAAAGAGATTGCTACCGTTTTTAGATTCGGACGACCTTATAAAGGTAGGAGGAAGACTACAAATGTCTCAGTTAAATTACGAAAGTAAACACCCGGTAATTCTTCCACATAATCATCATCTAACAACATTGATATTTCGTAATGAACATATAAGATTGTGTCACGCTGGGCCACAATTGTTGTTGTCTAGTATTAGGAATAAGTTTTGGCCAATTAGAGGGCGATCTTTAGCAAGGAAAGTAGTACACCGTTGCATAAAATGTTTTAAGGCAAATCCAGTTGACACATCTCCAATAATGGGAATACTTCCAAAGGAACGAGTAACTCCAACACCACCATTCACTACCACCGGAGTCGACTATGCTGGACCTTTCCAAATTAAGAACAAAACAGGAAGAGGATGCAAAATATCAAAATGCTATATCTGCTTGTTTGTTTGCTTTTCCACCAAAGCAGTTCATCTAGAATTAGTATCAGAATTGTCCAAAGATGCATTCATAGCCACTTTCAACAGATTCATTTCACGCAGAGGGATTCCAGCGCACATGTTCTCAGACAATGGTAGAAACTTTGCAGCAGCAAGTAAGGAATTGACAGATTTATCTAAATATCACAAGCATAACCAACAACACTTAATTAACCATCTCATGACATAAGGAATTACATGGCATTTCATACCAGCTTATGCTCCTCATTTCGGGGGACTTTGGGAAGCGGGAGTAAAATCAGTCAAATACCATTTAAGACGAGTAATGGGAAATATAACATTTACTTTCGAACATATCTACACAATTCTCACACAAATAGAATCAATTTTAAATTCTAGACCGTTAACTCCTCTCTCCTCAAATCCAAATGATCTTGATGTCCTCACTCCTGCGCATTTCCTCATCGGCAAACCACTCATATCCCTCCCGGAAGCAGACGTGACAGCGATCCCAACCAGACGACTTACGATTTGGAAACATCTTGAGCAGCTAAAACAACATTTTTGGAAAAGATGGAGTACAGAATACATCACACAACTGGAAGTGAGGCAAAAATGGTTATCCACAAAGGGAACCTTACAAGTTGGCGCATTAGTAGTCATAAGAAAAGACAACCCACCTCCTCTTCAGTGGCGATTAGGACGCGTTGTTGAGTTGCATCCAGGTTCTGACGGCATCGTTAGGGTGGCATCCATCAAAACCAGTTCAGGCATTATCAAGAGGGCGTTTTCAAAAATCTGCATTCTACCTATGGACGAAAGTGAAGTGTAATGAACAAGGACAGCATAAGTTAATATACTTACCTCAGAATATTTGAATTATTGTTAATTATGTGTTATACTTACATCACAGTGTCATTTATTTCATGAATTTATTGAAAGGCGACCCGACCCTTTCAAGGCGGGGAGCATGTTGTGTATTATTTACATTTTATATTTAAAATTTAAATTTCGGGGTTTTCGCGGGCATTGTATTTAGCACGCTTTTGGAAGAGGAAAAAGAAGTTGTAACAAGATGGCAAAAATAGACATGTAACAAAACGAAAACGAATAAAACATAATTTAATACACTATTGTATCTGGTCTGCAGAAAATCTACACGAATTTCGAGAAACGCAATTGCATCCCGTAAAAGTTGGAGTTTGGTTAGCTATGTCCAGGCAACGAATAATAGGGCCAATTTTCTTCGAGGAAACTGTAACAGCCCAACGTTACCAACAGATGTTGGAATTGTTTATTGCAGAGTTACAAGAAAATGAGCTTGAAGCAGGTTATTTTCAGCACGATAATGCTCCAGCACATACTGCTCGACAAACCTGCTAATATCTTCAGCAGTTTTTTGCTGACAGGTTCGTTAGAGCACAAAGATGGCCACCAAGATCGCCTGATCTAACCCCATTAGATTACTTTATGTTCGGCTATCTAAGAAATAGGATCTATAGAAACCGCATGCATACCATAGAAGAACTGAGAGATGCAGTTTTGTCACTTAATAATTATAATAATTGTATGTTATAATTTAAAGTAATAAATAAATTTAGTTAAACACCAGTTATTGCTGAATTGTAAAATCATAATTTAGTAAAGTTAAATTAATTACATTTCATTTTTACAAGCAGGAACACCAATTCATAGTCGTTTATATAATGCGAGTTCAAATATAGGTTACGTTTTCCTTATTTATGACAGATCCGTTTACTTTCTTGTGTTCCAACACTGACTTAGTTCAAACCTTCATTACAAACACGCGGCATATACCTACACCCTGTTACTATCTATAGGAGTGGAATTGACAATCATTTTGAATCTCTGTGTATATTTAAAATATTGGCATACATGCATAAAGAGATTCAACTATGATTTTTGTTTCATGCTTTAGAAGAAATGCAAAAAATTTTACGAAGATATAATTAACGCTTAGTCTAGTATAGAAATACTGTCTTTGTAGTCATGTTGCTTTTACAAGTTTGAATCTTATGAGCGGTTGTGAACTATTATCAGAGATTAGCTTGGAGCGTGTCAAAATATTTTTCTGGAACCTAATCAATTTCATAAACGGTTACGGCAACGTTTTATAATGATTGATTAAATGCACTTATCCAAGATTAGATACAGAAAATAAAGAAAATTGAAATACATTTTCAACATATTTGTTGTAATATATTAACCATTTATCATCAAATATACAATATAAGGCATCCTTAGCAACACAAGGTGATAACGAAAGGAAAGTTAGGCAGGCAATTATTAGTTGAAGCATTGATGCAACAAGTAGAATTACAAAACATGGAAAGAAAAAAGCAAAAAAAAATAAAAATAAATGATAGTGAAAGTTTATGATAAGAGTTAGATAATTTATGGTGTAAAGTCGATAATATTACTCTGCTTTATTGGGTTATAGTAGGTATCTGAACAAAGTCAAGGTTAAAGAGTTAAAAGTAAAATGGTCAAGGTAATTATATGATAATGAGGACATAAGAATAACAAAGTGGAGCATTTTGTATTTTAAATTGAATCCAATTGAATAACAAGTGGGGGGAAAACAATTTCGAATGCAAAATATGCAAATATTAACTGTATGATAGGATCATTAACGAATTAATGTATTTCTGCTAAATACACTAATATATATTTTTTAAAATTAAAATACATTAATTCGTTAATGGTTTCATATTCTAAGAAGCTTGCAATCTTTGTGTGGTAAATATACAGTACGTTCGACCGCCCTACAGTCAGTCGATATTATTCAAATGCGTATGCAATACACTACAGATGCCCTTAGTTCTGGAGCAAACGCCATTCCTAATAACATGATGCAATGCTATTAATTGCAAATAATCGTATACGCCGAGTACCAGGCTACTATTGTAATAATGCAATGTATAATTGCTATTTTTATGGAAATAAAAACACTGCTAAAAATAAATAAATATTCGCACATAAGATAAGAGAAATAAAACTAAATACATTTTTTTTTAAATTAAAATCACTGTTAAACATAACAAACTGCTTGCAGCAATAAGGAAGGCTAAATATATTTCTTCCAAAAATAAAAACCCTTCTAATAATATTTTATATAAACTGCCTTAAGAAAAAAAATCAGATATATTGTTTAAAATATAAAAAAAACAAAATTCTATGCAAAATTCTCAAAACGATCTCCAAACTGAAGTTCGCAATACCCTAACCTATAGACGAAACTTCTACGGACGTTGGACAATGTTTCGACTGATATGTTTCCCATGCAATCTATAATCTTTTGACGTAACTCTTCAATAGAATGGGCTCTATCATTTTCCAAGCCGTAGATTGGGAACTTAACATAACCCCATAAGAAAAAAATAATTTGGAGCTAAATCGAGTGACTTAGGATGCCAGCGAATGGCACTCCACGCGGTGATCAGCCGATTATCCAAGATTTCCTGTAAGTGTCTTCGTACGATAACTGCATGACGTTTTGAATATCTTTCCATATACAAATTTTCTTCAACAAAAAAGGGGCGAACTACACTGAGTAAAGAGATTGCATTAAATCAAAAGTTTTATAACTTTTAGTTTTTATCATGTTAAACGAAAAGGATACCTTTTCGCAGAAAAGTGTTTATTTTAATAGAAAGTAGCCTGCTGTTTTGCAGGGAAACTATTTTCTTCTTAAGTACATACAGCTCCTACCAAAAAAAAAAATTAACGACCTACGCGAAAATGTATGTGGCGAGCGCATTTAGGATGGACTATAGCTTTTACTACGACTGCGGCTTATCGGTGTAAACAGATGTTATGTATGATTCGTTGTGTATAGCCGCCTTTACACCGGAGTTAGTAATAGAATTGTTAATAACTTTTGTTATTAACCGCTGTTATCAACTTCCTTTGATCTTTACCGACTCTCGATGGATAACATAAATTCTGTTACAAACAGGGATTTTTCTGTTAATAACACGTGTTATTAGCTTTTGTTACAAGAAATTTTTGGACGATTTTGTCAAGTTAATAACATTTTGTTAATAACTCGTGTTACTAACTCCGGTGTAAAGGCGGCTTATTTATCCGACACAGTATTTCTTGTTTTTATAATTTAGTTTTTGTTATTAAGACATAAACAAGCACGCGTTGAAATAATATTTTTTATGTATTCCTTGGTAAAATAGATTTTCTGTTCCGAATGTTCTTATTGATTTATTAGAATACCTTATTTCGCATATATACGTTACAATATGGAATATAGTGGATAAACAAGTTTCTTTCTTTCATTTTCGTAATTTTTTAATTGTAAAATTTAGCAATAAGTGCATTTGAATATAAATAAAATATATAGTTTTCAATAGTAAATGCAAAAACATACTTTGCTAGTAACGTATCATACATATACATGCACATGTGATACTGTAATAACAAAATGTTCTCACTATAAATTTATTTCATTGTTTTATCTAATTATAACATTTGCATAAATTCATTTCTTCAATCTTGAAGCATCCGATGTCTCCAGTTCCCATTATTTTCGATTACTTCGTAGAAGTTTCTCATAGCTTATCTGCATTTTCTGGAATGGAGTCTTTATATATGTATAAATATATATTCTGGTTTAATGCAGCTCAAACACTTTCAATAGGACTTAAGTCCGGACTGTTTAGAGGCTGGGTCAATACTTGTTAAATAAATGTTTGCGGAACGTATCAATTCTTGCACAATTTGCGAGTTCTGCACGGGACATTTATTAAAAAACTTTCAACTACGAACGTTTCAGGTCGTGTCTGGTGTCCCACAGGGGAGTAATTTAGGTCCATTGCTATTCATGAAATTGTTCATCATATAAAAGATTCTAAATGTCTACTATTTGCTGATGATTGTAAAATTTATAAAAAAATTGTGACTTATGACGACTGCCTAGTTTTGCAAAGGGATCTTGTTAACGTATCTAATTGGTATAAAAATAATTTGTTACCATTGAATTTTAGCAAATGTTCAATAATTAGTTTTAATAGAAAGAAAAGTCCAATTACTTATGATTACACAGTGGATGGTACTATCTTGCCAAGTAGATCATCAGTTAAGGATCTGGGTGTTACTTTAATAGCTCCTTTACTTTTTCTGAACATATTTGTAAAGTTAGCAATGATGCATTCAGGATCTTGCGCTTTATTAGGCGTAACACAATGGATTTTTGTTTTCTCTATGCAATTATTAGCCTATACAATGCCCTAGTACGTTCTAAACTCGAGTATGCAAACAAGAAACACAAAAGGAACCCTCTCTTTGACTCATATAATCACATAAGGAATGAATTGAAGATATATCTTCTTAAATCGAGGCGTGAAATAGCTAAATTGAAATGTAATATATAAAAATTTTAATAACTTTTTTGACAATGCTTGGCTATTGTCATTATTTAGACTGCATGTACCATAGTATGGTATGAGACTTCAGCCTCCCATGTACATATGTAGAATCGCGAGTGCTGTCGTCAATTAATAGAATGTGTAAGCAATATAATAAATACGTTGAAACTATAGAGATTTTAGGTGCCTCCAAACGAATTTTCATCTCATTTTCAATCCACCAGGTTTATGATCTCCTTAAATTAAATTCTTATATGTTTCCTCAGTAGTATTGGTATTATTATTGACATTATTTCTATAACTATTAATTTGTAATACTGTTATTAATTATCTTAACCAAATTATCATTTCTAACTGTAATTTATAGTTATGTATGTTTCTATTTATTGTCAGTGATCCATTTTCTGTATAAGAACCAATTAATTTAGGATTTATCCTTTTTTGTTTGATGTGTCACAATTACCTTCATGTCACAATTAGGCGAATGTGCTGTACTAATCTGGTATATTTACCAGACCAACATCTGATAGGACTTATCGCCAGATAAGGTCCTTTAATCGTTCAATACTGTGCTGGGATGGTCACTGCGACCAACTCCCCTAATATTAAGGGTAAAGACTTGGCGCTTAAGTCTAAAGTGAATAAATGTTTATAAGAAAAGGAAAAACCTCTTGAATCAAAATGCTTACGGTTTTCTGCCAATCTGCATAGTTTTCAAGTTTAAAATAAAGAGCACTTGATTCAACTATCAATATGAACTGCTTTAACGAAAAGTATATTATTTCCGGAAAAATGCGTGAGTTTAAAATTATATTCCTTTTAAAAGAAGCACCAAATCATGTTGGCCACATAGCAAACGCAAAAACTTTTTGTTTAATGCAATTTCTTTTTAAATAAAAGGGATATTTCTATCGGTGTATGTTGTCTCCTGAAAGACCTGTCCACAGTAGCAAGAGTAATGTTCTTTTGACTTTCTTTAAATCAACAGCGTGTTTAAGCGTACAGTTTCATAACCAATAGTTTTTTTTTTAAATTTTGCTTGGAAAGAACGAATAATTTACCTGAAAGACTGATGAGAATGATAATGTTTTACTACGAATTTCTTTCCTTCAAGAGAAGTTCATATCTATTATTGCAAACAAAAATAATAATAGGAGAACAATAATAAACAGAAATGCAACTAAAAATAGTTGAAATATTTACTTATTCTAACGATAGACAAGGAATAATAAATATAAGAATTCTTAATGTATCGAGATCCTGAACTAAATAAATATTGACTGCATAAAAAACATAGGATTGCATTAAAATTGGGAAACCTAATACTAAAAGAAAAAATGTGGAAGAAGAGAAACAAAGTATATATACAAAGTGAAGAAAGTATGAGAAAAATTGAAGAGAAAAATAGAGATAGAACCATTTATATTAAAACATGCACTGTTGAAAATATTACGGTGTTGGCGTTAATTTTGCGCTAGTCAAATATTTTAGTGTTGATTTTTCCAAACTTTGCCAGACGAGTTGACTACGCGTATTTAATAGAACAGAAATGACTAGAATTTCGTGTGAATTCTTTGTTCAGATATGAGGATTGACTATTTTTCTAGACATTCAGAAGCGTCAACCAATCAGAATTTTTCCTCGGATAGAAATATAGAAACCCCACCTATTCTAATACAGTATTGCATTATACGCACCACCTGCATTGCACGTGTATCTGTTTTCATTCTTAACATATCCAAACAAACCACCAAATGTGACTGACTTGCAAAGTGTAGCCTCGTGTTATTAAACGTTAATTCCAGTGGGCATAAAAAATTTCAATATCTTAAAGATGTATTGGGAACATCTATTTACGCAATTAGTTTAGACTTGAATCAAATAGCATAAACATTCACTTAATTTTATAATGGTTCTCAAAAAATCATTTTAAAATTGGTACGTTTAGTTGAAACCAAAACTTGTGAATGAGTGGTTTTGCATATTTATAATTGAGAAAACGTCTTAAAGAGAGAATATTATAGCACTAAGAAATAGTAGTTGCATATTAAAAAGACGTGTTTAGAAAATGGTGTTAAAACACCCAATAGATCGCATTCATTTAGTTAAACAGCTAGTAAATTTGTCTAGTCTAGATCAAATAAAATGTGACTAGAAGTATTTTATAATTCTACGTGTCAGTTGGACAAATAACCCCTTAGCAATAGACAATACTTGACTATCTTTGCTCGTCAAATTTAAACTTCTATAGTTCTCGACAAAATAACACGAAAAGAGTGTGGACCTCTCCTGACTATTAAATTAGTCAAAAAAGTGTTAAAATTTTCAACAGTGTGCGGAAGAAACAAACAGAAAACGCAAGAAGATTATTCCAATGATATCAATATGAATAAGAAAATAAAATTTTCAGATAACATACGGTTAATTGCTGTTAATACCAAACATTTTCCTTAGAATTTAGTCGATGCTTGGAAAGGGAATGAAGGGCTAGATGAACAATGGGCTATGGACGCAAAAGTACTGCATTCAAAAGCAAACTTTGTGTTTATTTACAAATTGAGGAAGAAAAAGAAATTACGATTTCTAGATTTCTAATTAATTGTTGAAATTCATCAAATTTTCATTTTGAGGGGACAAATACTGTTATTTCTATAATCCATGGTTCTTAACTCTGTTTGAGTAAATAGTAATACCCTACTATATTATTTTCATGAATTACAAAAAAAAGAAAAATTATTTTGAATCAGATCGAACAAGAGTATAGATTATAATTTAAGTACACCTTTGTGTTTGTATCTCAATCTTATCTATGCCATCAAAAATAAGTCCAGACCAAATGCTGCTTTTGATTGATAGGAGAATGATTAGCTTTTTCTTCGAATTATTACGAAAAATCTTATCCCTTCATTAATTGTAAGAGATAGCCACCTTTTTCAAGTTGATGAGTGATTGGTCTAAGGCCCGAATTTTTTTCGTATATGGACTTTAGTCAGATGTACAAATACTGTTATTTCTATAATCCATGGTTCTTAACTCTGTGTGAGTAAACAGTAATACCCTACTATGTTATTTTCATGAATTACAAAAAAAGAAAAATTATTTTGAACCAGATCAAACGAGAGTATAGATTATAATTTAAGTACACTTTTGTGTTTGTATCTAAATCTTATCTCTGCCGTAAAAAAATAAGTCCAGACCGAATGTTGCATTTGATTGATACGAGAATGATTAGTTTTTTCTTCGAATTAGTACGAAAAATCTTATCCCTTCATTAATTGTAAGAGATAACCTTTTTCAAGTTGATGAGTGATTGGTCTAATTAATTGAGTGTAATATATTTTTGTAGCTTACGATACCTCTCAGCCAGTTTTTTATATTAATTGTCATAACTATATGTGAAAGAAAGTCTTAATTTCTTTTCTAAAATGGGACACTACGTTAGACATCGCGAACATAAATTTAAAATTTTGCAGAATTTTCATGTATATTCCTAAAAACATATTTTTATTTTGCATTTTTTTTCTTTTGCAAAACCACTGGCTGCCTCTATCACTTAATCTATTTTTAAAACAACAAATATTTAAATAAATTGTTATACACATTAAATTTATTATATTAAACCATATACCAATTTTGGACTCATACGCACTAAAAAATTTAGGTAATATTTCTTGGTAAAAATCTTTTTTTTGATAATTTTCCACACTAAATTTACAGAAACTCGAGGAAAATGTCGAAATTTTCCCATAATGCAAGTATTTTTCGTGAATATTATACAGAAATTTATGCTTCTTAAAAAAAATCTCTACCATTATAATATTACCAAGAAAAATATTAATATCTCTTAGAAAAAACTTAAAATTTCTTACAATTTGGAAAATTACAGTCATAAGTATAATAATTTTCAAGTAATAAGGAAATAAGCAAGACGCGCATGCTTTAACTTAGAATGTTCTGGTTCAAGTCAGACGTAGGCAGAAATGACATAATGTTCGGCACACGTGGTTCTGCTTTCTTGTTATTTAAGAACTATTATACTGATTATTAGTAGATGATATTAATTCATATTAGAAAATCTGTTTGTTGTTCTTTTAATGGTTTAAAGTTTGTTACACACTCTGCTACAATCTCAACATGGCATATCGGAAACGACTTGCATGCACATTGGAATTAATTCAATATCTGTTAAAAACTAACCCAGACACTAAAAAATGTTGGTAATATATATTATAATATAGCAAATAATTATTGTTTTTAAGTATGATTTTTTTCAGTTTATTGAGTCTGTTTTTTGGACTAGTTAATTTGAATGCAAGTTTTGTAGGGATTAAATGGCAACAGCATTATAATTTAGGCATTTCCCGAAGATATTGTTTTGTTGTACCATGATGTGGACATGATACTGTTGTTTCTATGTCTGTTCTATAGAGAAACAGCTAGTTTGAGCTGATGCGATTTATCTTATAATTGCTTCACATTCTTTTAAGTGCATTTGTGCATTAAATATTCATATTTTAAATACCATACATACATACTTAGCTTGATATAACTGTGAAACTAAAATCAATACAATCATATACAGGTGTCCCCTATATTCCGGAACATTTGCTTAACTTTAACTCAAGGTAACTTGATTTTTTTAAGTACCACTATATATATCTTTACTCAAGTTAAATCAATGCTTACACAAAACCGTTTCAATTTATAATACTAAACATTTATAATACCTCAAGATATAATTAATGATTTTAAATAAATCCAAGAAATTCTCCATTAATTTTCATGTCGGCAGAATTGAATAAAGCCTCGAAAACACATTCAATATAAAACTAATATAACACATATTTTTTTTTAAAAAGGATGAAATTTAATGATAATTAGCAGGTCATAACAATTATTTTCCCAGCATGACAGTTATAGGTCAAAACTGTCAACAAATAATTTTGTATGTAATACTTTGTACTTCTTACATCACAATGATTGTTTATTTATTATTCTATTATATATTTACTTAATTGCTCAAAAATAGTATATATTTTATTTATAAACCGTTAAAATAAAAAACTTAACGTTTGTTTTTTATTTATAATAAAAAAACAACGTTAAACATTAAACCGTAACCAAATACATCCTTAATTAAGAGTATGTATTTACACGTAGCAATCATCTTTAATAATCAAAATGTACAACAGATGTTCTTTTAAACATAATTTTATCTTCGTTTTATGAAATGGATGAAAATACCTCCGTCATTCTATTCTTCCTAGTTGCCCATTTATGATTAGCTCTCTTTTACACACAAGTTTTTTTAGGTAGCCCCGAAAAAGAAAACAGAAATCACGGGAAAGGTATTACCTACATAAAACAAACTTATTTTTCGATAATGTTTACTTTACTAAAAGTCAAAAATATCAAAAAAGTATTGTTTTTTTTTTTTAAATAGAAAGAAATTTAATTATTAATTTCATTCATCTATGATGATGCAGAAACAATATGTTTTGTTGTTTGAATGTTTGGTAGGCTATGGTAATTGTTTTACCGGAATAATTACTGTAAAGACGGTAAAGCTAAAGACTTGATAATAAAATAAAAGTAATGCAAAAAAATTATACAGGCTGAACAAAAACACACTTTTAATTTTCGCTATCTTTAAAGGCAAGTAACTTTGTTATTTTAAATGGAACACAATGTATTTATTACCCTGTTCAGATTCTAATTTTAACGGTCTTTAAGATTGTATTAATGCTTCCTATAGTTTCTTAGTAATTTAGAATTTTCTTTTTCAAATATTAATTCCTATACATTCTTTTTTTAAAAGTAGGCTTAGACAAATTGTCGCTATTATTCATTATACACAAAAGGTATTTAACAGTAACAGAAGTTGTCAGATTTGTTCGTCATTGTTTAAAAAGCATTTTAATTATTTACAAAGAAAAATTACCCTCGAGCAGAAAGGGTTGATATTATTTTAATAATTGGGGGAGTGTGAACAAAATTGTTTGCTAACATCAAGGATTTATGCGCAAAAATATCCTAACAGACGCCATCCCGATAAGCGTTCTTTAGAAAATTTGCTGCAAGTTTTCTGAAGTGCAAGAAGTGTGCCTTATAAGAAAACAGAACGATAAAAACCGATTGCCGGAAATGAAGGGAATAATATTTTAGTTATTGGATCTCTTGCTGAAAATCCGAGTTCAAGTCAGCGAAAAATAAATGAAACTACAGGAATAAACAGAGGAAGCATCAGAAGAAATATAAAGAAGAAATTTTTTTTACCCATACCACATACAATTGCATCAAGAACATTTGGAAGTAGATTATGATCGGCGGCTTGAATTTTGTTTATGGGTTCTAGAAAAGTTAGGAGATGATAAAAATTTTCATAACAACGGATTAGTTAATAGGCATAATTTTCATTATTACAGTGACGAGATTCCCAATTTCTTGAGAACCCTAAATCGTCAACATCGATGGTCTGTTAATGTGTATGGTGGAATAGTTGGAAAGCACGTGATAGGGCCATAATTTTTTTGATGGTCACTTGAATGGGGCCATGTTCCTACAATTTATATAGCTTAGCAATACTTTTGGAAAATATACCTATTAATATTCGACAAAGACTTTGGTTGTAATTAGACGCTCCTGCGCATTTAGCGTTCAAGATGAATTAGATAGGCAGTATCTTAATAGGTAGATAGGTCGCAGAGGTCAACAGAATTGGCCAGCAAGATCTCCAGATCTAACGAGCCCAGATTTTTTTTTTATGGCGATACATTAAAAATATTGTTTATGACATACCACCAACCACGTCCGACAATATGAAACGGCGAAGAAGAATAGCGTGTCGATCTATAATAGCAAATGTTTTGAATGATGTTAAGGACCCATTTCAAGAAAGAGTACGCCTCTGCATTGAAAACCACAGCCATCATTTTGAACACTTTCTAAAACATTAGCAGTTTTTAACATATCAGTTTATCCGTTTTAATAAAGTACATTTCTGAAGTTTACTTAGTTATGACTTTTAATTAGTACGTAGGAAAAGCCAGTTGAATAATAACAGCAGTTATGTCCAAGCCTACTTCAAAAAAAATAATGGCTAGGAATTAATACCTATTTAAAATAAAAAATTCTAAATTACTAAGAAACCATACGAACCTAAATTACTAAGAAACCATAACCTAATACCAAAAACCTAAGATAGGTATAGTAAGCATTAATACAATCTTAAAGACCATTAAAATTAGAATAATCTAAATAAGGTAATAAATACAGGACATATTCCATTTAAAATAAGAAAGTTACCTGCCTTTAAAGATAGCGAAAATTAAAAGTATGTTTTGGTTCACCCTGTGTATTTTTTTTTTGCATTACTTTTACTTTATTATCAAGTCTAATGCTTTAGTTAAAAAAATAAATACAGTTTAAAATATCTAGCTTAAATGTACATGACAAGCAGGCCTCTTAAATTTTGGTCTACATTTCGAAGAATAGTTAATTATCTCGTAAACGAGTTGAGTTAGGTATAAGAAACCTAACACCAACTTGCCTTTATTTAGTCAGTACTATCAAAATATGCCATAATTGTACATTTAATTTTTCACAACTTTTGTGTGTAATTTCAACATTAATTTTTAAATATGGTCATTCTGAACCCCTATAACCCTTAACAAAAACAATTTGAAAATATATTACCAATTTTCGTATATAAACCGACGCGAATGTGGTGGCCCACCTGTATATAAGAAACTCGCACGTCAAAAATCTTTAGGTGTTCTCTGTAGATACGCCAAAAAGAAAAAAAATGAGACAACACTAAAAACGCACGTGTTACTCAGGAATACCCCTTTAATAGTCGCGGTAAAAGGTAAAAAAAATGAGATCAATTCACGGTAAATTCCAAGGCTACTTTCTTTGTTTTATATCGTTACATATTGCGTTGTATGAGATCATGTTCTTCAACATTTATAAACTATCGCGCCTTGCACATATATATTTATTAAACAATTCGTTCTAGACGAAACAACGGGACAATTTTACGAACAGCTGTGTTTATAAACATCGTTAATTATTCATTCGCAATATACAGATGATTTATCTTGGTATATTCTTCACACCGGTAATGATAAAAGCCAGTTAAGCAAGCGGAAAACGGTTATTTTTGTTGGAATCCTGATGATCTATCTGATTGTATTGTTTTAAATTAAAAAATCTTCGAGTTAATCGACAAGGCTATTGTTGCTTATTATAAAAGATACATAAATCAGCGTCGTTCAATCTTTATAATGTAAACATTGTTATTATATTACGTTTAACGACTATAATTATATCAGTCAAACATTTCTACAATCTGAAAAATGCCTTATTGTAATAATCGAAGTGTATTATTTATAGTTTCTATTAGATTAATATCTATATCTATTCGCAATACCATCGGCGTCTATTTCCGTATTCTGTCTTCAGTTTCTTCTTCGTTCATCGCTGCTATTGCACTAACAATAAGTATGTCGCTACAAAACAGGTATATAATTATACTGGATATACACTTGGAGCACCTAGGAAGATAATCCTTTTTTTTTGTCCTTTGATGCAACGCAGTACAGTTAGCTTTGCATGCAATATTTAATTGGCCGTATACAGCTATGTTTAGCCGTAAATATTTTGAAATAGCGTGGTTGTGCTGCACGTACTTGCCAATTTTTTTCTTTTAGGAGTTTTGGTGTTACGCAAATTAAAATTGGCCGTAGAATGTGAAGTAATTATGTACTTTTTTTTGGTATTGTAGCAATTATTATTTTGTTAAATTATGTAACGAAGCGGTTTATACATAATATAATAAGCAATAATATATATATTATTGGGCTTTGATGATAAGCACATATAGCAATATATACATTTTTCTAATACGCTCTAAGTAGTTAATAATAATAAAGCATATTAGCATATTAGCACGTAATATTTCTTATATATATATAACAAGCATAGATTAGGTACTTAAATAACGCGTTTATCGAATCAATTAAGAGTTACCCTTACGTTTTGGCTCCTGTTACCAATTTTTAAGTCGATAAAAAAACACGTTCCACCAACTGTTCAATAACAAACAAATCGAGCTTTTACGTAATTAATCAGTTATTATGTAAACACTTATTACCTCTATATGAATAAATTATCGTAAAAAAAAAAAAATTGTATCATACCCGTTTTGTGTAAAGAGATTTAACAGTTAAAACATGCCACTACCACAAGCAAATGCTATAGTGGATATGAACCGGTGTTTATATAGCTGTTTTCCTACCGTACATACCTATATATTCACCTACCTTTAAAACATTTTTACAATACGTTCCCTTCACCATTAAGTGGATAGTACGTACATATTTTTTTTTTTTTCGTTAAACTAGGCAGTTTATGCGCATATCTGTTTATTTTATAGTTTAACCGCAGTGAATATGAGGATAATATTTGTAAGGATAGTGTATTTACATCTCTAGAAGGAGGTTATTGGGACGTCGTGGCATGACATGCTAATTCCTTTATTTTATCTTTGCCTAACCGGGATGTTTCGATTTTTATATCTGAGCCTATTTTCTATTACCTTTGTGCTATGGATACGGAATCGCGTGCCGATGTTGAACCGACCTCACTCTATTTATTGGCTAGATGTAATTTCACATTCGTTTTTCTTTATTTTCTCTCTTAGTCATGTAGTGATTTTTCTTTATAGATACCGGTTAAGTAGAGGAAGTTACTGTGGGTAATTATACGTACAGATAAGCGCCTGCCAATAGAGGAATACTTGAATTTTAGTTAGAAATACTTCCTTGTAACTTTATGACGTGCATAATTGTATGTTTGCTTTATTTTGTTTAATTCTATTAATCATTGATGGTAGGCTGCGATTAATTAATAGATATTACACGTAATTTATTTAAGTACCATGAAGTTGGAGAAGAACGTACCCATTTGGAGTTTTTTTTATAATTATAATTATAAGTAGAGACCGGATTATATGCAAAGAAAAATATATGTGCATATATATGCATCAATTTTTGAGAAAATATGCATAAACCTGGGGCATATATGCAAAAAAAAATTGCGACAATATGCAAAATTTTTACATAAAATAAATAAGAGCAGAAATTTAAACATTAACTTTATTGCACAAATTTTTTTCACAACATATTTCTAAAACAATTTATTAAATTAAATGTTTTTCAAAATTGTGTAAAAGAAAGTGTTGTCTTCTATCAGAATACATATGTTTCGAAATAGAAAAGCTTCTTTCAACATCCACAGATGTAATTGGTGAATTTTTTAACTTTGCAATACATTCTAAACTAAAATTAAAGTCGAAATCGTTTACTGTTTCACCTTCCAAAATTTTCTTAACTTTCTTCAATTTCAAATACCCCGCATTTTTATTTATCACTTTTTTAAATTTATCGTATATAGAATTACCTACTGTACCCTTAACCTTCTTACATAGCATATCAAATTCGTCTACTATTTCGACTGATTCCGAGAGCGACATCCCTTGCGTTTCTAGTTTACGAATGGAACTTGAAACAAAGCTATAATTTGACTTAATATACAAAAGGTTTTGTAGCAATTCTGTTGATGTTACTATCTTTTTAGTTTTCTCGAGCAATGATTTCAAGAATCACATTTTTTATTCCTTCAAAATTATCGGCGAAAAAAATTGCAGCCTCTAACCATGTACCCCATCTCCTAATAATCGGTTCAGGAGGCAACTTAACACCGGGAAGTCGCTCCTTATAAAATTGGATTCGTAAAGGTGCTTTTAAAAATACTTTTTTGACATTGCTAATTAAATCATTAATCAAAGGGAATTGATTCCTAATGTCTTCCGCTACACGATTGAACCCATGAGCTAAACAAGTGGTATGAATAATGTTACTATAAATTTTTTTTTAATTTTGCGCGGCTTTTATCATGTATGGTGCAGCGTCGGACAACATTGGTAAAATTTTTTAACAAGGTATACTTCCAGGTAAAAAGAAATTTGATAAACCTGCTTGAACCAATTTGGGCACTTGTCACATTATGTGTTTTTTGAAGTTCTTTACAATAAATTAAATATGATTTACCTACAATATCTTCATGAAGAATTTCTATTAACAAATGGGCAATATAACGCCCACACTTATCCGTATTTTCATCTACCATGATATAAATAAAATTATTCCCTACTAATTGTTGAATTTCTGCTATTGTTTACTGGTAACAAGATGTGACATAATTTTTTCATAAGGTGCTTTCGTCAGGTATATTATGTTTGCAATATTTTTGCAGAAATGATTTCAAAGTAACATTGTTCAAGTTTGCTAATGGTATATGTTAAACGAAATTAATGCGTTACACAGATCCGTATTATATTCTTTTTGTTTTGTGTTTCGTGAAGTTGATGCTACACATTGACGTATAGATTGCTGCACACATGCGGATCGCTTTAGTTTTGCACATTTTCCAATATGTGATGGAGTTTTAGCGGGTTGATCAATCAGGTATTATCTCTCAGAAGACACCTACAACAACAATTGTCATTTTATATCAAAAGTTAAAGAATTTAAAAACAATTGCAAAGCTTTTAGTAAAATTAAACTTACCAGTTTACTGCAGACTCGACAAAATATTTTGTCGCCATCCTTTACCAGTTCAGGATATAGCTTAATCCATAAAGAAATTTTTGTTCGCTATACTCATTGTATGTACGCACAGTATTTAAAAACGTAACACAATTACATGCTGCTTCGTTCAAAGATATTCAATGAATGAATAGTTTATTTGGGAATTAATAATAAGAAAACATATTTACCACATCCCTTCTGCTAGGCGAAATTAAACACATGCAGTTCTTGGAAAAAAGTATTAGAGAAACCAATGTAAAAGATTTATCGTTTTGAGAATTGTTGGTTGTCGATCTACATTAGGAATTACTAGGAATTTTTACTAATAGAAAGGATAAGAAAAAGGTTAAATATGCAATATATGCCACTTTTGTTAAAATATGCATAGAAATGCCTAAATATGCAATATATGCAATCACTAATTAGCGCTAATTAACTTCAATTAGTGTAATACGTCTACATATAGACTATAATTAAAGATATGCCAAAAATAAAATATATGCACTTTGCATATAATCCGGTCTCTAATTATAAGTAATAGTGATTTATTAATTTTGAGAAGTTTAAGGTCCTAAAGTAGAAGTCCCAATTACTGACACTTTAAGGGATAGAATGATGTCAATATTTAAGATTCTAAGAAGACCCTGGAAGAACAATTTTGATTTTTAAACTTAAAATAAATGTCTGAGGGATTATTTTTAATCGAAAGCTACGCTAAAACACAGCAAAAGAAAGAAACTATTGTAGGAAAAAATACAGTAATTAGGAAAGGGTCAGAAATTGGTACATTTACCTTAAATGAAATTATTTCAAAACATTTTTATTGTTGTTTATTTAAATCTGCAACGTTTCGTTGTTTTATAAGTTATCAGTGGCAATATAGTGAAACATCTATAATAAAGGAAAATTTATAAAATAATAGAAAGTTTTAATTTTGTTTTCACGTGTATTTAATGTACTATTCAAAATATTTTTTTTTCAAATAATTTTAAACGTCAAAAATCTCTTATATAAGCCACAGTGAATAATTTTTTATCAGACGTCATTGGAGTAAAATAACGCGTAGACAAGATTCATAAACGACATTGAACACACATAACGTGAAAACTCACTAAGACACACATACTTCGACCAGATAAACAAAGCTTTATTAATCTATGTGTTGTTTTTATAAAGTTTAAATAAAACATATTATGGTTAGATTTTAGTAAATACGAATTTAAAACTAATTGAAAATAACTATCTTACTTTAGCTAAAGGTATTGAATTTTTTTTTTTGAATTAAATTGTCTGAGTGTGATGCTATTGAAAAAAAATTGATGATAATAGCTTAATATAATACAAGTAATCTGCAGGCAACATTTATGCAATTACTGTATATTCTATGACTTTTCCAATGCTGTTTTTATGTTAATCATTTCCTTAATTAATCTTTTTTGGTAATTAGTTTCTGTTGCTAACATTTTTACTCTATCAAAATTGAAATAATGACCTATGTTGTAGTTGTCATGTGCTAATGCAGAATTCGCCTTTTTGGTTTTAATGCTATATTTATGAGCATATAACAGAACTTGTCAGTTGCGCATCATTGTTGTTCGTGGTTATTTAAAAAGCATTTTAATTATTTACAATGAGAAATTACCCTCAAGCAGAAAGGATTGATATAATTTTAATAATTGGAGGGTGTGAACAAAATTGTTTGCTAGCATCAAGGATTTATGCGCAAAAATATCCTAACAGACGCCATCCCGATAAGCGTTCTTTAGAAAATTTACTATTTACTGCAAGTATTCCGAAGTACAGGAAGTGTGTGTTATAAGAAAACAGAACGACAAAAACCGATTACCGGAAATGAAGGAAATAATATTTTAGTTATCGAATCTCTTGCTGAAAATCCCCATACAAGTCAGCGAAAAATAAATGAAGCTACTGGGATAAGCAGAGGGAGCATCAGAAGAATTATAAAGATGAACAAATTTTACCCATACCACATACAATTGCATCAAGAACTTTTGGAAGTAGATTATAATCGGCGACTTGAATTTTGTTTATGGGTTCTAGAAAAGTTAGGAGATGACGAAAATTTTCTCGATTATGTGTTATTTTCGGATGAGTCAACTGTTCATAACAACGGATTAGTTAATACGCATAATTTTCATTATTTTAGCGACGAGAATCCCAATTTCTTTAGAACCCTAAATCGTCAACATCGATGGTCTGTTAATGTGTGGGGCGGAATAGTTGGAAAGCACGTGATAGGGTTATACTTTTTTGATGGTCACTTGAATGGTGCCATGTTTCTACAATTTATAAAATATAACTTAGCAATACTTTTGGAAAATATACCAATTAATATTCGACAAAGACTTGCAATTAGACGGTGATCCTGCGCACTTTAAAATAAGCGTTCGGGAGGGCTTAGATAGGCAGTATCCCAACAGATGGATTGGTCGCGGAGGTCCACAGAATTGGCCAACAAGATCTCCAGATCTAACGAGCTCAGATTTTTTTTTATGGGGATATATTAAAAATATTGTTTATGACATACCACCAACCACACCCGAAAATATGAAAGAGCGAATAAGAATGGCGTTTCCTTCTATAACACCAAATGTTTTGAGTAATGTTAAAGACTCATTTCAAGAAAGAGTACGCCTCTGCATTGAAAACGATGGCCATCATTTTGAACATTTTTTCAAACATTAGCAGTTTTTAACATATCAATTTATCCGTTTTAATAAAGTACATTTCTGAAGTTTCCTTAATTATGACTTTTAATTAGTATGTAGGAAAAGCCAGTTTAAAAGTTAGGCTGATTATTGTCGTCTATCTATGTTGAATAATAAAAAGAAAAAAAAATAGTGGTATTAAAGATACCTACCTAATAAATTAATTTTCTGAATAATTTTGATAAAATTGACAAAAGTGTTGTGTATTTACAAGATGGTAAAAAGATTGAACATAACAATCCTTCTTTATGGTACAGGTTGTTAAATCAACCATTAATTGTTTGTTTTTCTTTTTTTTTGCTATTAAACGATTGATTTGTTGGAAATATTGGCTCAATGAAACAACTAATTACATGTGGCAAGACATTCCACAATTTATTTGTCTTTTTCAATCGTTATTGCTTCATGATTCTAATTACCAAATTGCATTTTTTCATATATAAAATTTATAATAATACGGCATTGTTATTTCGTCAATAATTACACATTAAAATTAAGTATTTAAAATACATTACAATTTAAAAAGGTCTATTGAACAACCACGCATGCATTAAATTGATCAATTTAATGCAACTCCAGTGTTCTTTTTGTTTTTCTTTGACCCAACTTCTTACCTGCTCTCGTGCTGTGTTTTAAGACACTGCTACAACAGATTCTGGACCTATATACGAAGTAGACGATCCCTTTCTCGCTAACTCATCTGTTTTTTCGTTTCCTTCGACTGCTGAATGTCCAAGCACCCACAGCAAAGTGACTTTGTTGCGATCTGCAAGGCTATTCAGTTCATGAATATATTCCCAAACTAGTCTTGATTGTATCTTGAGGTTTACTAGTGCCCTCAGCATCGACTAGCTGTCTGTAGCAATATAGATCGGCTTATTTTTTAATCCCTCTGATTTCAGCTGCGCAACGCAATATTGCGTGCGTCTTTGCTTGAAAAACGGTAGCATATTTTCCTAGTGGGAGCTGGGTGATCATTGTACTTCAAGGTAAAGATTTGTAACCCCGACCAATTTTCATTTAAGAACGAAATTTTTGTCACTGTGTAAGTTTTCTAAGGAAAAAATCTTTTATATTATCTTGACAAAATAAAACTTTAACTTTGTCGAAATTAACTGTGTGTTTATTACATTAAGGAAAAGGAGATAAGAAATAAAAAATAAATAAATAAACAATCGTCACAAATTTCTATAATTTTAAAGAACGATAAAATATTGAATAATGTTATCCTGGGGTAATGTATTTTCACCTAAGATTTAGTATAAATACACAGTAATAGTGTAAGAGTACGGTGTATAGACATTATAATTACAAACAACGAAAATATATTATTGTTTGTTATGGGTTTAGTAAATTAGAAATTGTTTTTCCTTGAAGAATTGCATGAATATCAAAGTTAAGCAAATTGAATTATTGTGATTGGGGAACATAGAGTTAAATGCCAATTCTATTAAACTTTGTTTTTGTAGATAATCTTCTTGTTAATGAATTAAATTACCAGCATTTTAATTGTATACTTCTTACAGCATTCCTATTCGATATAAAAAAGATATTGTAATTTTTCACGCTAGTATTTATATTCTAAATTTGAAAGTAAATAAGAAAGTAGGTGCTAGCTGAAAAATACTGTTAAATCGAAGGTTATCAATCAAAAATACATAAGTGTTAATAATAACATTGAATATATATGCAGCATACGCTCAAATTTTATCGCTTTTCATTTAATTGTTAATTCATATCACTTTCGATAAGGCTAAACTCAAAAGTCGTGTTTACCTAATATGTAAATAGTTAAAAAAAATGCCTGGAGATATTGTAGATATCAAAAGCAAATAGCTACACACGGGTATACACAAAGAAAGAAAAAAAATAACATAAAAACAGGAAGGAAATAACTGCAATTTAATAAGACAATATGTATTGTAGATGAATGGGCGAAGTGGCTAGCCTTGATATAAGTTGTGTTGCGTATAGAACATTACTATAGGGTTATTTAAACCAGAACCGAAAAAGTAAAGGTAATTTTTTTTTTACAATTGCATTGCCTAAATCTAAATCTCTTTCTGGTAGCAGCGTAAATAGTCGCCGAAAAGGATCATATTTTATGTTTTAATATAAACCTCTATCATCAATTCCGTGTCAACATCATCAAAATAACAATTGTTTAATATAAATATAAAAATAGTGAACCTTCCATACCTTGTAGGACACTAGAACAAAGAATAAAAGAAATCAAGGCCGCTTTGTAGTGTAATTAATAATTGGTAATAGCAAATGTCAAGTTCAAGTGTTCTTATTTGTATAATATGTATTATTTTATTTGTCCATTTGCAATAAATGCGTACAGTAGTTTTTTGTTAGAAAAGAAATGACACAAATTTTATCATTCAGGAGAATTGCCTAAATGAACAATATATTTTGAATTTTATATTAATGGCAACTATATTTTTTTGAATAAGTTTGAAAGTACGATTAAATAGTTCTTTATTAATGCGCTATGCATTAAAAGTTAGTAAAGTAAAGTTTGTAACACTATGATATAGTCCTAAGTACTAAAATATATTAACAGATATTCACGAATTCACATTTTTCCATTTGTTTTCGTGAAAAATGCTTGATTGTTTTCTTCAGAGTTTTGAGTTAACAAACTAATTTTTGTCAAATCTTTTAATACATCATTCGTATATCTGTATTTCAATGCAACTATCGGTAAATATCTAGACGGCCATCCTGTAGGATTCAATTTTTTTTTCGACGTTAAATATGATAAAAGTGTGATAGTTCTTTTAGAACATTTTGTCTCCTCAGGTTATGGCAAAAAAAAAGTAGGGGAGGGTGGGGCAAGATGGGGCCACGAGGCATGATGGGGACATCGTCTTATCTACAAAACGGCAGTAAGCATCTGTCAAATAATAGCAGTCCTAATATTGACAAGTACTGTTTAGTTTGTTTGTTTTTATGTAGGAAACTTTACTAGTCGTAATAACAAAGTTATTGCTGTTTGTGCGTGAACTTTGCAATTTCCAGAATTTCGTTATTATTTTGATGGTGAGTTCAACGGCCAGTATCGGAAGCATAAGTAAATTATTTACAACTACACTTTTTTGTGCTTATTAATTGACATGTATTGCATGTATTTTCTATAGTACGTTATTTGTGTATTTCAAATATTGAATATGTTATTATAACATAACCAGAAAATGTCCCAAAGAGGCAAGATGGGGCTATTGGTATGGGGCAACATAGGGACATCACTATCTCACTCTTCAGTCTGGTCCGTTATGCCTGGATATGCCATTATGCTTTCTCGAAGACATAATGCCTATTTCTTATGTTAGGAATAGAGTACAGGTTCAATCAAAGCGTAACAAGGGAAGACAATAATCCTACAAGCACTACGTATAAAAATCTGCTACAAGAAAATAGAAGTCTGGAGAATCCCTAAGGCAACTAGAAGTGCTGAGGGAGAGTTAAAGAAAAAAAAATGACAAAGAAGAAAACAGAAGAGATCAAGAAGCCGAATTTTGTAAGGAAAGCAAAGAGATAGATTTTTTAGAAAACGTCAAGAAAATAATCAAGTTCTTCTGTTGAGGAAGATGACGCTTAATGTTAGTATTGTAAGCGGAAGTATTGATACAATGCCATGGATGGCGAGGTTGGGTACATGAAGGCTGTGCGAATAACGTGGATGAGTTCGTCTTCTATTGTCTCAATTGTGAAGATTAAGTTTAATATTCTTATCGTTATTGTATTTTTTTTAATTTTAAGTAGTTCCGCTTTAAAGAGTTTAAGCTTTGTTCCTGCATGTTTTTAAGAATATTTTAAGAATCTATTTTTTTTACCTATTACCTAGATTTATGGTACGACCCATTCTTAACTCACCTGGAACCCCATCTTGCCCCCATGGTGGGGTAAGATGGTGTATTTACACATTTCTTTTCAAAATTTTCTCACATCAAGAGTACCCATCGAAAAATTGTAAATTCATCCATCAGCAGATAAATGTTTAAAGATTACAACAAGCGTACTTAGAACCTTGTAATATCAATTTGCAATCCTGATGCAGTGTTCTAAAGCTTAATGTTCCCATCTTGCCCCACCGTTCCCTATACAGTTTTCCGAAAAGGTCGTAGTAATCTTGCATTTTCATGCACATTTTTAACAGTCACTGGTTTGCAGAAAGCGAACATGTTTTGATAATTTATTTTTCTTCTCACCCAGTTGCTGCTTTTCTTGTTTTGAGCGCCGTTTTTATATATTTTTTTTAAATTTTCACTATCCATAATAAAACAATATCACTTTTCGCATAATTTATTTACTATCGGAATCGGAATTACAGTTAACCCCGTCAACGAAAACCGAATAAGACTGAAATTTACAGCAACACAACAACAAATACAAAATTTTCTCAAATAGCGTCTGATGTTTAATTTAGCTAATTTTGGTGTTTACATATAAACGCGTTAAATGAATAGAAAATAATATGTATGTTTTTCATTTACCAGGAAAACTATAGTTATTTAGTCTTAGCCCTCATTGTTAGAAAGACGATTTTACTCACTGTAAGCAGTTTGATCATTTGCCACATATACAAAAGAATTTTTTGAATTGCGAATACTAATTTTCACTTACAATTAGTAAAACACACATTTAATCCATCAAAATTGCTTTTACGTACTCCATTTTGTTATAAACGTTGTTCCCATGGAATGGGGTTAACTTGCAATTGCAAATGCAATTTGGAAATGTACTCTGTAAATTTCCATATAATAACAAGATAATGCCTTAATTAATTGCTTACTACCATAAATAGTCATAAATACGAAAGAAAAATATTAAATTGCCTCTTTACAAAAAGAAATTTGATATAATCCTCTTTTTCTTTTATTTATTTCTCTTCTCTGATGCTGGAAACCGTGTTTTATTAAAAATAATAGGTAAATATTTGATTGTTCAATGTAGCATGTTATCGCTGTCAAGTGATTTATTTAAGTTTTGAGCGTAGATACAAACAATTTTATCTGATAATTTTCTCCATGGAATTCCACAGCTTAAGCTTTTATGCAATAGATGTCGCTGCGATGCATACGTACGCCTAGAATTTCAAATTAATTGCAAGTTTAATTTGTTATAAAATAAACTGAAAATTGTCAGATACACTTTAGTCGTTAGATTCATCGATATTTCGACTGAGACCAAAATTCTGTTTTACTACTCCAACATTATCTGAATTATTAGAGCGGAACATTGATTAGAGAAAATTTGAATGAGAATTTACCCCAATATGGAAAAATGCATCACGGGAAAAGTAACATCTGTGCAGGCTATCTACATAATTCGCAAGTAATTTTAGTTGCCCATCCGCACCTAATTTATAAAATTTTAATAATGTTGGTTTGCTAAAATATGGGAGATGTTAATATCGGTAAGTAATAATCTGGTGAAAAATAGTTTAAATTAAAAACATATAAAATTTGCAGGTATGTGCTTCTCGAATTTAATGCAAATGTATTTTACTGGAAGATCAAACCCACTTCATTAGTATTGTACAGGCTGGTTTCTTTTCGATTTCTTATTTGTTGCATGGTACGCTTATTGGAGTACTTTTTTTCTTTTGTGTTTCAAAGGATGACTGAGAAAATTGAAAGTAGGAATTGCAGGAGGTACTTCAATTGGCAACGTTGTAAAAACAATTGCGCAAAACAATGCATGATGTAGCGTAGAACAATGTAACCAAAACATAGTCACTTGACATAGACCTAATTAACTTAATACTAGGTGAAATACCACTTACGGTGTCCCACAAGTTCGTTCTTGTCTCTCTTGTTAATCTGTATACAATTAATTTAGTAGAATTATATCACGCTTGTGTTTTAATTATGAGATAACCACATAGACCTCTGGTGTGATCTTATGGATACCGAAGACTATAACACGCCTTGAAGATATGTACACCTTGGTGCTCTGCCAACAAGCTGCTTATTAATGAAAGCAAAACTAATTTTTGGTATTTCATACGAGACATATGCATGATATACAGCTACAATAGAAATTAATGGTAGGTTGCTTCAGGGTGTTTCATCGATGAAGTTCCTGGAGTACACCTACAAGAAAGTTTGATCTGGAACAGCACTGCAAAAGATCTTGTCAAAAACTATTAACAGCAAAGCATTTTTATTCAGATCCCTTAGAAACAGTGTGTCCACTAGTGTTCTACTTGCTGTCTACTTTGCCGAAATTCAATCTAGACTGATGGTATGGTATTCTTTTATGAGGGAATTCACCGTGGTGTCAGCGAGTTTTCTTGGCTCAAAAGCGTTTAATTAGAGTCATTTATTGTATTTCACCTACCACTTCCTGTAAGCCATATTTTCAAGCATCCAACATATTGCCGGTGTCCAGCATGTATATTTTAGAAGCGTTGTGCTATGTTCACAAGAATAAAAATCAATATCCAACTAATGATACTTACCATTCATACAATATCCGACAAAAGCATTATTTTCATAATTCTAAATTTAACTTGAGCATTGTGGGAAAAGGTATAGAGCATGTGGGCCATAGATTAAATAATATGTTGCCTCATAACCTAAAGACAAATGAAAATCTTAATATTTTTAGAGCAAATGTCCAAAAACATCTTTTAAATAAGTGTTGCTATTCAATAGATGAATTTTAGTTTAATTATTTATGATTTTAAGAATTATTTACATATTTTTTTTCTTTTATTTAGGATGAACCTTCAAAATTTATTATTACTTTGTAGAACAAAAGTGCTTAATTTTATTTTTTATTATTAATTAGGGATCTTGTTTATTTTTTGTTGATTTCCAAATTAAGAATTAATTTTTGTTAATGGTCTTAGGGTAATTTGATTTTGATTTATTTCTTATGTATAGTTTTATTTTTCTCAATTCTTTGTAAATTATTTTTTTCTTTTTCTTTTTTGATTTATCTGATTATTATTATAGATTAATAAACATTACTTACTTACTTACTTACTAAATACCAGTAATAAACGAGTGTGGCATTTGACTGTTTTTACTTATTGTTAGGGAAATTCGCAATCTTGTAAATTGTAAGCAATGTGATATGAAAAATTTAAAACAAGCGGAAAATGGATGCGATTTGTTTTTATGTTTGTGCTATTGTGCAGCAGAAGTGTGCTATAATGTATTGGTTTTTTTTTTGGATTTTGTCGTATACCTGGGGCCTTATTCTGTAATTTTATAGGTATTTTCGAATGTCGCTTATGCACTGTCGTTTTAAAACAAAATTTTCGACATCCAAGTAAGATTTTATAGAATACGGTTGTCTGAGTATTGTCGTTTCTTGTAATTAATAATAAAAATTCGTCAAAAACAGGAATATTTATAAGGTAATGCATACACGCCATTGCCTAGACTTATATAGCAGTACCCTCTCATACTACGAAGCTATACGAGAAGAATCCCAGGTATAAAGCAGTAATATTTTTTAACAAATTACCTCAGGCAATAAAAAAATTGCAATCGTTGAGAATTTAAGTTCAAGTTAAAAAAAATTCTTCTCGAAAAATGTTATTACTCTATCGAGGAATTTGTGGAAAGTTAAAAAAAAAGTGATTTTTTTAACGAGAAAAATTACCTCAATTTTTTAGTGTAACATTCAATATCGTTTCAACTTTGGTATCGGTGCGTATTGGAAGGTCATTTTATGCATAGTATAAGATCCCTATACTAAAATTAATTTTTGTCGACTACGGTTTATAAGTCTACTCTTCAGAAAAAAAAAGTAGCCAAGTCTGTAGGGCTGATTTCACTGCCTTATCTGGCCATAGCTTTGATAACACCCACAATAGGGATGGCTGCCTCCGGATCGGACCTGTTCTTTTGGAACTGGTTCGCTGATCGGAAGTTGGGCACCCAGTTGGTTGCACCGTAAAAGAGCGGGTGGTTCGCACCAAGTTGGTGCACACTGCTTTAAAACAGCAGGTTTTCGCACCAAGTTGTTTCACCCGTAAAACAGCGGGTTTCGCACCAAGTTGGTGCACCCGTAAAAAAAGCAGTTTCGCACCACCAGTTGGTGGCACCCCGTAAAAAGCAGTTTTCGCCACCAAGTTGGTTGCACCCGTTAAAAAAAGCAGGTTTTGCACCAGTGCACTCGCTCCGCAACCGCAGTCGTTCTAAACCTTAATTAACAAACCTGTTCATATAGAAATCGTTTTTTTTAATGTGTCTTTTCTCCAATGATGTGCCTAATGACTACAGGCTAATGACTTTTTTTTTTTTTTAGACTTTTTTTACAGAACCGACGACCTTTTTTTTTTTTTTAGATATTACATACTACAATTTAAAGAAGACCTGTAGACCTGAACCTGATTTCTTGCACCAGGTTCAAAGCCGGAGTCGGAGCAGGTACACCAGCTCCGGCATAAGGAGCAGGTCGTACCATCCCTAACCCACAATAAATTTTAGCTATTTTAATATAGGGGAGAGTGGGCCAAGATGGAGCCACGAGGCATGGTAGGGACATCGTCTTATCTACAAAATGGCAGTAAACATATGTCAAATAATAGCAGACCTAATATTGACAATTACTGTTTAATGTTTGTTGTAATGTAGGAAACTTTACTAGTCGTAATAACAAAGTTATTGCTGTTTGTGCGTGAACTTTGCAATTTCTAGAATTTCGTTATTGTTTTGATGGTGAGTTCAACGGCCAGTATCGGAAGTATAAGTAAATTATTTACAACTACACTTTTTTGTGCTTATTAATTGACATGTATTGCATGTATTTTCTATAATGCGTTATTTGTTATTTCAAATATTTAATATGTTATTATAACATAACCAGAAAATGTCCAAAGAAGCAAGATGGGGCTATTGGTATGGGCAACATGGGACATTCACTATCTCACTCTTCAGTCTGGTCCGTTATGCCTGGATATGCCATTATGCTTTCTCGAAGACATACTGCCTATTTATCATGTTAGGAATAAAGTACAGGTTCAATCAAAGCGTAACAAGCGAAAGACAACAATCCAACAATGACCATGTATATAATATTTAATTTCTTTTTCTTGGTTTTTAGGTCGTCAATATTAAAAACATGAATGAATACGACGTTTCGCTTTATTGAAAAGCTTTTTCAAGTATATAAACAAATGTAATTGTAAATTATAAATAAAATGTTTTTGTTTAATAAATGACAAATTGTTTTGTTTACTATGATTTTGAATATATTATTATGTTTTATTTAAAGATTGCATTTTAAAATAGGATGTTTTGATTATTTGTTTTTGAATTTTGTAATTAAATGGTTCTTTAAAAATATTGTATTTAATTATAAAATAAATTATATAATTTTGTGAAATATTGTATATCGGTTTTATCATTGATTGCATTTTTATGTTTATAAATTTGAATTATTTCAATTATTCATTATTATTTCAAGTATATTACGTGTTTTTAAATTTTGTCCTTTGTTTAAAATTGTTACGTTGTTGAAATCAAAGGTATGATTTGAGTTATTCATGTTTTTTAAAGCTGTAAGATTTTATTATATTTGTGTCCTTTTATTCTATTTTTCAAATATTGCATGGTTTTCACCTATATATACACCTTTATTTTGACAGTCTTTTTATAACTATAGTGTTATGTTTTACATTTTCAATTTTTGATTTTAATTTTAATAGATTTGTTTTGTATTTTTGTGTTTTGATAGGCAATTTTGTAATTATATGGTTTGAAAATTTGATTTTATTTTTTCGGATAAATGTTTAACATAAGGAATTTTATGAATTATTTGTATTGTTTGAGTATTATTTATATTGTTGTTGATTTATTATAAAAAAGAAAAATTCTTTGTTTGAATATTTTGTTTATAAGAGAATTTGGATAATTATTTTGTTCTAGAATATTTTTTCTTTGTTAATAGTATCTGATCGAAAAACTGGACTTGTTAATTTTATTGCTCTGTCAGCTAAACTAATAAGAACACTAACTTTTTGAGATAAAGGTTGTGAAGACTTAAAATTTAGATAACGTCCAGACCATGTTGGTTTAGTATACCATTGAGTATTGAAGATGACGCTGTATGTTTGTATTGTAAGGGGAAGTATTAATACAATGCCATGGATGGCGAGGTTGGGTACATGGAGGTTATGCGAATAACGTGGATGAGTTCGTCTTCTATTGTCTCATCAATTGTGATTAATCTTCACAATTGAGACATTGATTGATGACAGAATTTAATATTTTTATCGTTATTGTATTTTTTTTTTTTTATTTTAAGTAGTTCCGCTTTAAAGAGTTTAAGCTTTGCATCTTGCCCCCATGGTGGGGCAAGATGGTGTATTTACACATTTCTCTTCAAAATTTTCTCACAACATCAAGAGTACCTATCGAAAAATTGTAAATTCATCCATCAGCAGATAAATGTTTAAAGATTACAACAAGCCTACTTAGAACCTTGCATATCAATTTGCAATCCCGATGCAGTGTTCTAAAGCTGCAGTGTTCCTATCTTACCCCACCTTCCCATACTTCTGTAATAGAAATACAGAGTAATAACACCTATGTTTCTAAATCCGTTGTTTTAGTTTATGAGGCGAAAGATTCTTTTTAAAATTCCCCAAATGTTAGAATATTTAAATCCTGAAAGCTGACGTGAACGAATAACGCATCGGAATGGCTACTGTTAAATCTAAACGTCAAATGTAAAATTACGAATTGCTAGTCTGGGGGTATATCAGGTCCCCCTATCTTTGAATAATGGCCACTGCTATTCAATCATCACATAATGGTTTACTTAGAGAGAAACACGTTCTAGTAGTATTGGCAAATGGTAAAATGAATCATAGCGAAATCGTTAGATGCGATATCCATCCATTGCGACTGCGATATGTCCGTGTTCTTTTTTAATTAAAAAAAAAACACTGGTTTTCTTTGCTTTTTATAGAAGCATCGGTTGTATTGTATTCCAGAACCAAAAAGTAATAATTGGGAGATTATCTAACGCAAATAACATGAACATTAAAACACATAGAAGCGACCGACGCCGGAATATTTGGGAATTACAGCTTTAATCCGCTGAACAAACAAATGCAAATTGTTTTAGACACCTTTTCAAATTCGCCGGGGCGATGGTTTGTACAACTGAACATCTCTCTTTCCATGTATGATTGGATTATCTTCAATAATGAAGTGACACGACCCTTGCTGTTTGCGTACTTCTGTAACTCACAAAAAAGGAAGAAGAACATGGTATTAAACATCTCTAAAAGTTGGATAAAAACGCTAAATCAGAGTGGAACCTCAAGAACTATAAATGATAGATTATAATGAAATTTTGTGAGTTTGTAAGACCGATAGAGTGTTACTCAAGGACACTTTCTGTTGCTGCAGAACTTTAAACTTTACGGGGTATAATTTGACTTTGAAATTCGGCCCAAATTTTAAAATAAATTTTAATCGGTGAGAAATAGAAAAAAGTTCCAATAGCGGACTTGCACCGTTACGTAGCCCTTTCGGGGGGCTTTTCAATTTAAATTAATTCAATATAGCCCTCATTCCGTTTACTGCGAGGTGAAGGGAATGATTCTGCTGGCGTCTTTTGTTTTATTAGAAGTTATTAAACAATTATTTGATTACAAAAAGAGTACAACGTGGTACAACGCAACGCCACTTATATATTCTTCTCCCTTGAATATAGGCGCATTACCTTTTTAAATATGACAGAATTGCCAATATCCACAACCCCCTTCAACTCTGTGATTGCTTTTATCTTACAATTAACTAGATTACTCCAAGTACTTTGCGAAACAACTCTAATTTCTGTCTGCTCAGGGCCTTGGTCATGATATCGGCACACTGTTAATGAGTAGGTACATATATTAATTTTTGAATTAGTGCCGTAACCATACATTTATTCCTACTAGTGCCGTAATAGGGTCTATTACAGCACTAGTTGCGAATAGAAATGGAACATTAAGCAGATTTATTTTAAGTTGGTCACATTGCAACAGAAATGGAGATGTCAATATGACATTTTGTAAGCAAGTTTGAGGTTATTATATTAAAATTCATTGTAAGATTTGATATTTTTAATTAATCTTTGAAATAGTACAACTATTATCAACATTTATATTAACGTTTGAATTATCTTTCGAAGTGATAGTGATACCGTGTGCAGTAGAAACATTCTGTTGAAAATTATCGTTCTCTGCGATAGTGATATTGCTTCTGTTGGAGTACTCAAACTGTGAACCATTCCCAGAAATTCCAGGTAGATTCACATTATTTTCCTGTGCAAACATATTTCCAACATCAATTTTATTTTTCATAGAAGAGGCAACGTAACCTTCAGCAACAGCCGTGCTTTTCGAGCCACCTAATCGTTTTATAGTTAAAATATCACCTCCAGTATTTGCTATATGTGTCGCACTGGATCTTCTGAAACAATGTCCTGTATAAAGATGAGGATCTGGTAAATGAAGAAAACTGGCAATTTGTTTAGGAACATTTCCCATGGTGTTAATACCGATAGGGCTATTAATTAAGCAGCCATGACGATAAGTTTGTAAAGAAAAAAACGTTTGTGAGTAACTGTTTTAGGCCGCAGATTATTATATTTTTTTCGTTCGATGCAGTTTACATCAGTCACTACGAACATTCTGGGTACATTGTTTTTTGTTTTAGGTATGTTGACTATAATGGAATCGGAATTGTGTTGGAAATCTTCCACACATATATTAATTAATTCTTCTCGCCTACAGGCTCCATTATATCCTATTATCAAAATAACCTAGAATATAAAGAATTTACAAAAAAGTAACGAAATAAAATCAACACTAACCTTTATAGCTAAGTATATTTTATCATCGGCTTGTTTCAAAAATCTATGAATATCTTCTTCTTCTAAAATTTTAGATTTTTTTGTTTGATAATCTTTAGATAGCCGTTTTAATAATGCTTGAAGTTTCATATATTTTGATATATCCACATTTCTATGTACATTTAAACACGATCTTAACATCGAATAAATCGACCATAATGATGACGATTTATAATCTTTACGTAGCATTTCAAAATAAGCAAGTAAGACGTTCTCAGAAATATGAAGAATTTCCTTTCTTTGCACCATTTTTCAAAATTTTTGTATCGCTTTTGATACATGGTGTACGATTTCTCCGGAAGTAAATTATTAATGGTTTTTTCAGCAATTTGTCGTATTTCAGGCGGAGTGCATGAAAAAGTTGTAGAACTCATATTAAATATTATAATATAGTTACTTTAGTAATATAATATATAACAAATTTCAAAAATGTCTCAATTTTAAATTAACTTGTCAATTTAAGTCTTGTGCCAAACCAAGGTGACAACTGGTGACAACCGCCACAAAATTTCCCTAGATTATCAAATTTTTCTCGTTTTGCTTTTACAAAAAGAGAAATTTTAAAACTAATTGCAAAAAATAGCATAAAAGACACGTTTCATTTGACATTAAAGCACTCATTCAGTTAAATTCAACTCTGAATTCGTACTTTGAAACGTCAAAATGAAACTTGTCTTTTAATATACTATAATAATACCTGTAGATACATAATTTCTAATAAAGTGATATTTTACATCTATATGTTTCGATCTTTTAGTTTCGAGTGTAGATGCCATCATAATACTTGATTGATTGTCCTCACATACACTGATAGATTTTATCTCTAATTTTAACATATTTTCCAATAATTGTTTCAGAAATAAACATTCAATTACACAATTTGCCAATGCTACATACTAGGCTTCAGAACTAGAAAGAGCAACAACTGTTTGCTTTTTACTTTTCCACAGAACTGATTGTGATTTCAAAATAAAACCACTGATACTTTTACGTTCATGTACATCATTGGCAAAATCTGCATCAACATAGGCTTGAACCTTTAACTTTACATTACACTGAGAATATTTAAGAGTAAAACTTTTTGTATATTGTAAATATCTTAATACATTTTTTAAATGCTTCCAATGTTCTATACCAAAAACATGTTGAAACTGACTAAAATACATAATTGAAAAGCATAAATCAGGCCTTGAGACTAACATTATATACATTAAACTTCCAATGAGCTGCTTATAAGGAACATTTAAATTTGAAGCTTTTTCCATTTGTAAATTTAATTTTGGTTGCATTGGTATATAGGAGCCTTTACAATTTAACATATTGAATTTCATAAGCACCTTTTCTATAAGCTTTTGTTGTGAGATATGTATAGTATTACCAATATTCTCAATTTCCAACGCCAAAAACATAAATTTACTGCTACTCGAAAAATCTTTCATTTGAAATTCTGTTGAAAGTTGAGATTTCACATTTTGTACATTATCTTCATTATCACATATTTGTAGCTCCAGAATCGACAATAAGTGTCACCATTTTGTTGAAGTTATTGAACTCACTATTGCTAACATGTGTGGTGTTTACAGCACCTACAGCTGTTTCACTACTACCAACCTTAGGCTCTTTCCATGTAACTGTGTTTCCTAGAAATGCTATTTCCGTTTCTTCTTCTGTTACATTGATACTTTTGCTCTCACTTTTCCCTCGACATTCGCTGCGTTTGTGTCAATGCTTTCGGCACTTATAGCACTTAAAAGGGAAATGAACACAGAATCTAACGACTTTTTAACCCAGCGAATACATTAAACCAGTGGTTCTCAAACTTATTTAGACACTGTACCCCTTTTTACCCACAAAACATTTTAGGTACCCCTTCTCAGTTACCGGTACTAAGTAAACTATAATTAAAATATTAAACAAATCTTAAAGCCTTCAACATTCTAGTGTTAACCTTTGAAACTGAATTACGCATCATGTTTAAATAAAAACAAAGAGATATTGTTTACAAACATTTTTATTACATTAAAAACAAACACACACAAAATTTAAAGAACAAAAAGCGCTTACTTTCAAAGAGATTAGTGAGAAGGGTGAGCTTGTTTCCCTTTGCACAGTTTATCAAAATTGGGTTTTAACTTGGTTAAATACAATCTTAAATCATCTTCAACATTTAATTTGTTTCTAGATTTATTTTTAAGATAGGTTAAACTTGAGAAACCCTTTTCACATAAATAAGTGGTGGAAAACCCAACAAGAAATTTAACAGCAGTGCTTGACAGTTCTTTGTATTCCTTCCCAATACCGATCCAGAAATCTAACAATGTAGTACCAGCAGTCAAAATATTGTTTTTCAACGCGGGATCACATGATACTTCAATGAGGTGTTCCTTTTGAAAGATAGTCAGGTTAGTGTCCATAGCATCAGCATTAAAGGGGTCACGTATCCAGTTATACTGTTTCTCCAAAGGTAGAAAGTACTCTCTTATGCGGATCTTCAATGCATTCAAATGCTGGCCCATTTGAGTCTTGAGTTCAGTGAAATCAGATATGTTTTTCTCATTATCTTGCAAAAATGTAAGTAATCTTTCAAACGGCTCGCAGTTGTTATTTTCTATTTGTTTTTCCCAGAGAATGATCTTTTTTGCCATTGCATCAGTTTTCTTTTCTATATTAAAAATATCAAAAACACTGCCTTGCATGGATAAATTCCAGATGTTGAGTTTTCCAAAAATATCACTTAAATAAGCCAACTTCAAAAGCCAATCAAAATCAGTAAGTACAGAAGACAGATGGGATTTGTGTTCGGTAAAAAATATGTAATTCTTTGTGGAGTTCAAATACACGGGACAAAACATTTCCCCGAGAAAGCCATCGTACCTCAGTATGTAGCAATAAGTTCTCATGGAGGCATAGAATTTTAAAGTAACGAGATTTTAGGGGCCTAGTTTTTATGAAGTTCACAATTTTCACACTCTGATCAAGGACATCTTTAAGTTGATCAGGGAGGTGCTTAGCCACCAAGCCTCTCGGTGAAGACACAATGAGTGAACTTACACTCAGTTGAAACCGTTTTAATATGGCCTACCAGCCCTGTGATGTGACCGCTCATAGCCTTAGCACCATCCATACACACTGACACACAGTTTTTCCACTCGAGCTGGTTTTCGGAAAAAAAGAATCTAACAAATTGAAAATATCTTCACCTTTTGTCGATGTTTTAAGTATCTTACAAAATAAAATATCTTCAAATATTTCATCTTGAAAAATGCCACGTACAAAAACGATTAGTTGGGCTAGGCCAGCGACATCCGTGGTTTCATCGAGTTGTATACCAAAGCAAGGACTAGCTCGAATTGCTCCAACAAGTTGTTCTTTTGTGTCATACGCCATATCACTAATTCTCCTTGAAACTGTATCATTGATAATGGAATTGCTATAATTCTTTTTGCCTCGTTCTCTCCAAACATACAAGAAACAATTTCTGCTGCGGCAGGGAGGATTAGGTTTTCGCCAATAGTATGGTTTTTACCAGACTTCGCAATTAAATGACTAACTTTGTAAGAAGCTTTTAGAGCACTTTCATTTTGTTCTGCCACCAGAAAAGTGTTTTATCGTGTTTTTCCTACTTTCAAATCTTCCAAAAGACGTTCAAAGTACCCGTAACTCTTTTGACTAAGTTCTCATGTTTGCTTTCAAAATGGCGTTTTAAAAGAGAAGGTTTCATAGAATTGTTTGATAAAATTTCTGAACAAACAACGCATTGTGGATTAGGCTCGTCTGAGCTTCCAGTCCAAAGTAAAACCTAATTTTAAGTACAACTCGTCATATTTTCTCTTTTACTTTTATATTCATTTGCCAGTTTTTCGGGTTTTTTTATTTTTTCCTTGAGCTGCTCATTAGTAACAAGACGTTCAGGTCTACTTTCATTTTGTGAAGTTGATGGCCCAGAATTTTGATGTAGATCTTCATGAGGCCTTTTCTTTAGGAGCCATTTATCCATTGTTAATTTTTATTGTAAAATTCACTTACGTGGTACCTGACTCAGTTTTCAAACAGATGTCCGTAAACGTGTTTCAACAGGATTGAGTGTCCGCAGAATAACACAACACACCACAAAAATAACACAATACTGAGAGCGAGCTTGTAATAACAGGCAATGCTACTGCAGTGCAGTGACACGAGTGATTGGCCGGCCACACAGCCCCACTCTGATGACTAAGCCCTTAGTGGCGCGCGCACGTCAACGTGTCCATACGTGTCCCGGGTTGTTTTATTTTATTGTTGGCCGGCCGCGTACCCCCTAAAAATTTTCGCGTACCACAGTTTGAGAACCACTGCATTAAACTACCGAAGTTATGCAAATAAAAATATTTTTGATCCCAATAACTAAATTAATTGCCAAGAACACTCTAGAACCAACTTGCTGTAATTAAAAATTTATTTATTATCAGTAAAAACACATGGATAGTAAGATAGTAAAACTTATTTGCATCAAGGGAGTTGTAGCATATCACTGAATTCAAGTACATTTAGGACTATATTTAAATACTTATCTTTAAAACGTGAGTTTAGAGGTTATTCCAAATCAAATGGTATTTACAATAGTTTTTTTTGTTTCCGGCAACTAAAATATACTTATTCCAGATATATAAACGCCAGACATACAAGTTATTTGAACGATTTTTCTCAGTGCGTTCGCACCACTTGAGATTAACATTGGAATTAAGGAATTAAAAATGAAATACAATTATGAATTAAATAGGAATAGCATTGCACTGTAACGCACGATTTTAAAAATAGTTGTTATCCGTGTTAATAGCTTTATATCATAGGGTAAGCAGAAAAAAATCAGTTAACTTTACTAAAGAAGAATAGTGGAAGTGGAAACGAAAGAAAATGTGTAGAAGGATATTGAAGGTGAATTTAAGGCCGTTTCAAGCACATACCAGTGCGCAAATGTTCTTAAACGATTTTATAATAATAAAAAAAAAGCAAGAAACAGACAGCTGCAGAAAAGAAGCAATTTATCAAAGCGGGAGGTGGAAACGACCAAAATGACAGATGCTGCTATAGTTTAATTGAATAATAGACATTGTAAATAAAAAAAATGCTCATGATCTGTATGATCTTTACGGGAATAATTGCCAAGTATTCGGTCAAAATATGTTCTTTATAATATACTTACAAATGGTATGACAAGAAGAAAGAAATAATTATTGTGGAAATCAGGGAAACATGTACAGCCAAATTCAAAACTCATGTCTCCCTAAAATATTATTTCTCTCTATTTTATGAAGATAATGTTTCTCTGGTCTTTGTCTTGTGGCCCTTGTTTCATTAGGCGCTCAAGTTTTCGTAAAGCGCTGCTTCAGATATTTAAATTAGATATATTATTCGCTCACAAAGAAAATTTAGAGATTGTGAATTTTGTATTTCAGTGTACAGTATGTATAATATATACCGTGTGTCCCTGAATGAAGTTGACAAGAGGAAAAAAAAATTATTATTGATTTTACGACAAAAAGTAATTCTTTATAAAATAATCAGTTCTGCTTGTTGAGTAAATAAATTAACCATCGGAAAATTTAAGATTAAATGTACAGAATGTCCACAAATTAAGATAACATGAAAATGCTTCAACAGAAGAGTATCATTTATTGCATGTTTTGTAGTTTAAGCACAAAATTTCAATTAATTAAAGTCAACAAACATTACTCTACAAGGCCACCTTCAACTTCCACACATACCTCCGCCCTTTTAATAAATTCACCATAGACTTTGCGTATGGTTTATGGTACATTTATCTCATTCACAGCATCTTGTATACAAAAATTACTCTGTTTTCTTTAAAAATTCTCTGCAAATGAGATTTACTAATATTCAGTCTTTGTCATCGTTTCCGTAAGGATAATTTTGGTGTTTCTATCACTGAATCTACTGCCAAAAGTGTAGCCGTATCGTCTTCATTGTATTTTTTCTTGGGTTTCTTAACATTGACTACAGATCCAGTTAAATCAAACTTATGCACAAGTTTGCGCAGTGCTTTGCGCGATAATGCAGTGTTTGGGAATTTATCGTGAAACATGTCTATAGTCGATGCGCTAAGATACGTTTCAAATTCCAAAACATTGATGACGTTTTACAGTTCGATATTATTAGACAACACAACAACCTTTGATTGCCAAGATTAATTATGATTATCTACATTAATTTCCAGATAATACGTTATCTCAATTAAAGTTACCAACATACAATCATAATACTCAAACTTTAGACTTAAAATTTTGTATTTTAACTAATTTTATGTTGTTAAAGAACTTTTTCTGTTAACAGTAAACTCTAAATTCAATAAATGATACCCTTCTCTTGAAACATTTTCATGTTAATTTGTGGACATTGTCATCATGCGACGCTTTTGGTACGGCAGTAGTTGACAGATCAGAGAAAGATGAATGGGAAGATTTGGTCCAATAAATTTTTCTGCTAGATCACCTGACTTGACACCTCTTGATTTTTTGCGGAGTATTTTAGAGCAAAAAGTTAACGCAAATGACCTGCCGCATGATCTGGAAATACTAAAAGCACGAATACAGGATGCGGAATGGCGGTTAAACTAAAAAAAAAATAAATACTCGGTAAACGATTGAGGCCGAATCACTCCGGAAATACACAAAGTCACCGTAAATGATATAATAACCTTGTTACAACGTTGTCATAACCTTTCACTGGCAAGCTTGTCGTCGACAATGCAAAGTTAAGCAAGCTAGTGAAAAGCTTTTGTCATAAGCTTACATGTTATCTGGGTTGAAAATGTGTTTTAGGGGTGTGATTCCCCTGCAAGTGAATATCAGCAGCTAAAAAAATACGAGGCAAGTATTTCTCACTGCTCTACATGCCTGCAAAATTTTAACAAAATCGGAGGTGACTTATTTGCTTGTTAGAATAATTTAATTCATTCTTTTTCCTATTTTCATTTAACTCGTAATTATTATGTTTTGTTATACACTGTTGAAAATATTACGGTGTTGGCGTTAATTTTGCGCTAGTCAAATATTTTAGTGTTGATTTTTCTAAACTTTGCCAGACGAGTTGACTACGCGTATTTAATAGAACAGAAATTACTAGAATTTCGTGTGAATTCTTTGTTCAGAATATGAGGATTGACTATTTTCTAGACATTCAGAAGCGTCAACCAATCAGATTTTTCCCTCGGATAGAATATAGAAACCCACCTATTCTAATACAGTATTGCATTATACGCACCACCTGCATTGCACGTGTATCTATTTTCGTGTTTGATTCTCCGTATTAACATATCCAAACAAACCACCAAATGTGACTGACTTGCAAAGTGTAACCTCGTGTTATTAAACGTTAATTCCAGTGGGCATAAAAAATTTCAACATCTTAAAGATGTATTGGGAACATCTATTTACGCAATTAGTTTAGACTTGAATCAAATAGCATAAACATTGACTTAAATTTTATAATGGTTTTCAAAAAATCATTTTAAAATTGGTACGTTTAGTTGAAACCAAAACTTGTGAATGAGTGGTTTTGCATATTTATAATTGAGAAAACATCTTAAAGAGAGAATATTATAGCACTGAGAAATAGGAGTTGCATATTAAAAAGACGTTGTGTTTAGAAAATGGTGTTAAAACACCCAATAGATCGCATTCATTTAGTTAAACAGCTAGTAAATTTGTCTAGTCTAGATCAAATAAAATGTGACTAGAAGTATTTTATAATTCCACGTGTCAGTTGGACAAAATAACCCCTTAGCAATAGACAATACTTGACTATCTTTGCTCGTCAAATTTAAACTTCTATAGTTCTCGACAAAATAACACGAAAAGAGTGTGGACCTCTCCTGACTATTAAATTAGTCAAAAAAGTGTTAAAATTTTCAACAGTGTAGTTTCTACAATTTGTATTTGAAATGGTTATCGAAATAGATTTTTTTTAATTTTAATTAATACAACATCGTTTAAAAATTTTAAGGGCATGTAGTACGATCGGAAATAAGGTTAAAAGTCATGATAAACATATGTCCACAAATTAACTGTTTACATGATACAGCCATTTTATCGCAATTGCAGAATAAGTTTGCTTTAGCGGTTTTTATTAAGATGTTATTGCATTTTAACATAAAATAGATTATAACTAGAGAAGATGTTCAAAATGACGTCCTTCCATTTCGACACAGGATCTACATCTGCTTTCAAAGGAAGCGCGCACTCTTTCAAAAAACAAGGGTTTTTCTCGTATTATCTGGCAACAGTGTTCTATTCGTTGGCGCAACTCTGGAAGATCGTTTACCGGTGTTGCGTACACTAAACTTTTCAAATAACCCCAGATACTAAAGTCCAACGGGTTTAGATCAGGAGATCTTGGAGGCCAAGCAATGGGACCTGCTCGCCCTATCCATCTCCCAGGAAATTCATTGTTAAGATGTTCTCAAACAGCACGCGTAAAGTGCGGTGGAGCTCCACCTTGCATAAACCAGAGGTTCAGTCTTAGATTTATAGGTAAATCTTCAAAAAGTTCAGGTAAAGTATTTTCCAAGAACTCCAGGTATGCAGGACCTGTTAAGCGATGTGGCAAAATAATCGGTCCTGACAACCGTTCCCCTATCATGCCTAACCAGATGTTTAGAGAGAAACGTTGCTGGTGCCTGGCTTCAACGGTAGCATGAGGATTCTCGTCACACCAAACGTGATTGTTGTGGAAATAAAATATTCCATTTTTAGTAAAACCAGGCACATCAGTGAAAAGGATGGTATCAGTGAAATCTGGCCGATCAGCAGCTGTTCGCAAAAACTACTCACAGAAAGCCCTTCTCGCTTGATAATCCGGAGCAGTAAGGGCTTGTACCCGTTGGATATGGTAGGGGTGTAGGAGTTGCTCATGAAGAGTTCTCCAAACAAGATTGCTGCTTACACCCACTTGAGTCGAAATTCTTCTAACACTAGTTTCGGGATTTTCATCAATAATATTCAAAATTCGATCTTCTATCTGTGGAGTACATGCTATTCTCTGCCGTCCAATATCTCAAACGAACCAGTTTCTCTTAGTGGTTGAAACACCGTCTGAAACATCACATGCGAAGGCAGTTGGCGATCAGGAAACGTTTCAGCGTAGAAGCGACGTGCTTGTAAAGAATTCCCATTAGCACGACCGTACATGAACACCATATCGCTCATTTCAGCATTAGAATACGCCACCATTGTAATTGCTACAAATTGCACAAAACGTCAAATTAAACTGTCATAAAACAATAGCTGATAAGCACCTATTTACTGGGATATGTTATATCCATGCAACACTCGCTATTATCTCGTAAACGGTTGATTTGTGAACATATGTTTCTTATTATGACTTTTAACCTTATTTTCGATCGTACTACATGCCCTTAAAATTTTTAAACGATGTTTCAAAACACTCTGTATAGCTATTGTTTATTTTTGATGATTTCTAATGGAATATTTCATAGCGAGAAGTAAAAATTGGAAAAAAAGCGATAAGATAAATGAGACTCCATAAAAAAGATCTGCAATTTGGTTTATCTGTTTCATCACTACTTCACAGTTTTCGTTCCATTAAATTTGATTGGTCTAGTCAGGTTGAACGCATATACCTATATTAGGCACTCTCTGTTCAGTTAATGTACAATAAAAACTTGATATTCATTAGCAAGCGAGAGGTGATGGGCTATATTGTACTTAAGTACACCTTATATAGAACCAGTCGTACGGTTATGTATATGTTCCATTTCCGTTTTTCTTACATTTGTTTCGTATATTATGGCACCGGGAGAATTGCACAATCTTAATTGCTCCAGGTCAGTCGGCATGTGCCCGCATGGAACGGTGAATTTTACATATCTGCAGCGCGAATTAATGGAATACGTTATCGCATGATATATGCATCAGCGCCCACTTGATTTATGTTGTTTAAATAAAACATTGTTCCGCATATGCCGCCGTTTATATCACTATAAAAACAGAATGATCTAGTTATCATTATGGATGTGAAATTAATATTTTGCGCCTGACGCAACACCCGTCAATTTGTGAGTATAAATTTTAACCAACCGGGCAAACTGATGTGAACTTTCAGCAGCGAAACCTTTTCGATACAATCAAAGAGTAATTAATTAAAAAAAAAATTAATCTAATTTTTTAATATAAAATTCAAATCTCCTTTCTGCCGCATTAATAATAAACCACTGCTTATTCCGTCTCACCGAGTAGTCCGAAGTCGTAACTTCAGGTCCCTTTTAATTATTAAATTACACCAACCGAGATAATTTTTCTAACAATTCCACCAGGAAACAGCTACAGGAAATGTTTTCTGTCGTTGCATTCTCTTATACGCCCATTAAATGAATTATAGCTAGAGAAATCTTGAGTAAGGCGGTTCATCTCCTAAAGATATAATCGTTGGAACGGAAAACAAAGGTATCATTCTAAGTCTGATAATTTTTGAGGATTTCTACAACTTTGATGGGGATCCTTTATATCGCTATATCTTTCAGCAGATCATACTGAATATTCCATAAACTTTACTTTTGTATTTGTTCAGTCTTTAATGTTACAGCTTCAAATCCGCCGTTGTCCGCTGTTGCCTTTGACAGCATTGGTTTATTCGTTGTGGTTTTAAGATGTAATCTATACTGTGTTTTACTTATAGTGTAGAAAGTAGTGATAGGCATAATGGAATAATTCATAATTTTTCCATTTTTTTAGGTTCTCATTTCCTTTTTGTGAGTATTATTTTTTCAAATTCTTCTATAAATCCTTATTATAATCATTCCAATGAAATAATTCATAATCAAATCCTTTCTAATCGATTATCACTCATAATCGAATGATTTTAATAATTAATTAATTCAAACGTCATAATCGAATTATGTCTTTTTCGTCATTCGATTATGCGATCATTAATTCTTGTCCTGTTGTATATAATAGATTCATTCGGAAATCCAAAGAAACTGCGACCATCGTTAACATCAGAACGTATCTTGCAAGAGCGAATGCCACAATAGCATGATGCCCATTGGCGTCTCCTTTCACGGTTATTCCACTCAAACCTAACAATATAATACATAACAAAGTATATACCATGTGATTCAAAATGATTGTCGTAAGAAAAAAAAGTGTTTTCCGGAAAAATTTATCTATACTTATTACCAATTTAATGAGCGAAGTTAGCTACATACAAATTTCATACATTAAATGAATTTTCTTGACATTTAGCGACATTGGCGTGCGTGTTGTAGTATCTTTCGATTATTTATCTTATAATTGTTCTCAAATCGTTTATATTTACATCTAATATCACCAACAATAGTATTTCTGAATACTGTAAATGATAAATGTTGGAACATAAGAAAGTAAACGGATCTGTCATAAATAAGGAAAACGTAACCTATATTTGAACTCGCATTATATAAACGACTATGGATTGGTGTTTCTGCTTGTAAAAATATGAAATGTAATTAATTTAACTTTACTAAATTTATGATTTTACAATTCAGTACTAACTGGTGTTTAACTAAACTTTATTTATTACTTTAAATTATAACATACAATTAGTATAATTATTAAGCGACAAAACTGCATCTCTCAGTTCTTCTATGGTATGCATGCGGTTTCTGTAGATCCTAATTTTAGATAGTCAAACATGAAGTAATCTAATGGGGTTAGATCAGGTGATCTTGGTGGCCATCTTTGTGCTCTAACGAACCTGTCAGCAAAAAACTGTTGAAGATATTGGCAGGTTTGTCGAGCAGTATGTGCTGGAGCATTATCGTGCTGAAAATAACCTGCTTCAAGCTCATTTTCTTGTAACTCTGCAATAAACAATTCCAATATCTGTTGGGAAGGTTGGGCTGTTACAGTTTCCTCGAAGAAAATTGGCCCTATTATTCGTTGCCTGGACATAGCTAACCAAACTCCAACTTTTACGGGATGCAATTGCGTTTCTCGAAATTCGTGTGGATTTTCTTGCAGACCAGATACAATAGTTTGTAAACTGATATAGTCTGTTAGATAAAACCAGGCTTTATCCGAGAAAAATGATTTGTTAGCAAGTCATCGTTCCTTAAATTGTTATTAAACCAATGACATATTCCAATCACCTTATTCGTGATCTAATGGTAATAATTCCTGTACCGTAGAAACTTTATAGGGGATGAAAATGTAACTTTCTTTGACAGCTCATTGCGCTGAAGTGTATGATAAGCCTATAAAATTATAAAATGTAATAAAACTATTTCACTTAATGTTATATTGATTTTTTTACCTGTTGTTTGAGCTATTGCCGCAAATAAATTCCCGCTTATTTTCTTAACAGTTATTCAGAAAATACTATTGTTGGTGATATTAGATGTAAATATAAACGATTTGAAAAAAATTATAAGATAAATAATCGAAAGATACTACAACACGCACGCCAATGTCGCTAAATGTCAAGAAAATTCATTTAATGTATGAAATTTGTATGTAGCTAACTTCGCTCATTAAATTGGTAGGTATATTAGATAAATTTTTCCGGAAAACAGTTTTTTTCTTACCGGCAATCATTTTGAATCACATGGTATAGCATAGTTTTAAGGAACAAGCCAGATCATGTTCACTTTACGTTTGAAAGTGTGAGCTATAAAGAAATAAACATTTTGCTAGAGTTCTGTATTATTATTTCCTAAAGAGATAGAAGACCAATGAAACATTTATAAACTTATGTAGAAGGTAAACTAGTACAAAAACTGCTGTTCGATTCGATCAATCCTTTAATTGAAAAAAACACATGCTACTATAGTTTCGGCCTAGGCCATCATCAGGCATGTTTTGTTATTTCGGTAAAATCCAGAGATGAAAATTGTCAAAACTTTGTGTGCTAAATTTAATAGAATGTATTTTATTTATATAACTGGGAAATTTTGTGACGCGATTTTTAAATAGATGTTTCAAACTTCAAGGTAGAGAGAATGCAATTTTTTACAATTAAAGGATTGATCGAATCGAACAGCAGTTTTTGTGCTACTTTACCTTCTACACATCACATACATCAATCCAAAGACGTAATGAGTCTATTTATAAAGTTGCTATATTTGGGCAAGTACCATGTGATTCAAAATGATTGTCGTAAGAAAAAAACTGTTTTCCGGAAAAAATTATCTATACTTATTACCAATTTAATGAGTGAAGTTAGCTACATACAAATTTCATACATTAAATGAATTTTCTTGACATTTAGCGACATTGGCATATATTTACATCTAATATCACCAACAATAGTATTTCTGAATACTGTAAGAAAATAAGGGAATTTATCTGTGCTAATAGCTCAACAAACAGGTAAAAAATCAATATTAACATTAAGTGAAATAGTTTATTACATTTATAATTTTTATAGGCTTATCATACACTTCAGCGCAATGAGCTGTCAAAAGAAAGTTACATTTTCATCCCTATAAAGTTTCTACGGTACAGGAATTATTACCATTAGATCACGATAGGCGATTGGAATATTGTCATTGGTTTAAAAACAATTTAAGGGACGATGACTTGCTAAACAAATCAATTTTCTCGGATGAAGCCTGGTTTTATCTAACAGACTATATCAATTTACAAAACTATTGTACCTGGTCTGCAGAAAATCCACACGAATTTCGAGAAACGCAATTGCATCCCGTAAAGGTTGGAGTTTGGTTAACTATGTCCAAGGCAACGAATAATATGGCCAATTTTCTTGGAGGAAACTGTAACAGCCTAACTTACCAACAGATGTTGGAATTGTTTATTGCAGAGTTACAAGGAAATGAGCTTGAAGCAGTTATTTTCAGCACCATAATGCCTCCAGCACATACTGGCTCGACAAACCTGCCAATATCTTCAACATTATTTTGCTGACAGGTTCGTTAGAGCACAAAGATGGCCACCAAGATCGCCTGATCTAATCCCATTAGATTACTTCATGTTCGGCTATCTAAAAAATAGGATCTAGAGAAACCGCATGGATACCATAGAAGAACTGAGAGATGCAGTTTTGTCGCTTAATAATTATACTAATTGTATGTTATAATTTGAAGTAATAAATAAATTAGTTAAACACCAGTTAGTACTGAATTGTAAAATCATAATTTAGTAAAGTTAAATTAATTACATTTCATTTTTACAAGCAGAAACACCAAATCATAGTCGTTTATATAATGCGAGTTCAAATATAGGTTACGTTTTCCTTATTTATGACAGATCCATTTACTTTCTTATGTTCCAACATTGACTTAGTTCAAACCTTCATTACAAACACGCGGCATATACCTACACCCTGTTACTATCTATATAGGAGCGGAATTGACAATCATTTTGAATCTCTGGTATAACATTGCAATAGAAATTCCAAAAATATTAGAGAAATTACACTCTGTCAATCTTATAATCAGCTATAATCATTTCCTCATCACTGAACTAATCTGATTTCTATAACAATGTCCTCTTTCTGAATTTCCATTCTATTCGTATCTTAGCATTACCCACGTTCAGATGGACAACCTAAATAACCAACTCCACGTTATTCAATTTAAGAGCCGGATTTAAATCGAATTACTTTGCGTTAATATCAAATTTTAAATCAAAATACCTCTGGCGTGTTCCATTTAATTTTCTGCTTTTATTGCTATTATTTTGGTCAATATATCATATATATATATATATACATACATAATATATATATGTATACATAGACACACTCTTCCTGTAATTCGATGGAGAGTATGTACTTTGTGAAACGGAAAATTCTCGTAAGGGTTACGAAATTAAATTAACCCCCAATTTACCCTGTAGTCCGTTTCTTTATAAATATGCAAACTAATTTCCGAAATAGCGTATTCGATCTCTGGCACTAGGGCCTAAAATTTTCATTTCGATTCCGCGTAAGTCTCGATCCATGTTTTAATTCAGTGCTTTTCGTATTTCAATTTTAAATTCCGTTTCGTTGTAATAACAAAGGAGCAAAATTTATGTTTACTCGTCAGGAAATATGTATTAAATAATTTCGTACAACAGGTTATTTACTACCTTATCTAAATAATAATATACATTAAAAATTAAGAGGAAATCAGAGGATAGCTATATAGCTTCTGCTGTTTATGTTTTCGGTGCCTTGTTGTACGCATAAACAGAAACCGCGGCTGTAATTTAACAAGGATGCAATTTAATATTCAATAGTAACTCCCGCACTCGTGAGTTATAACACCCTTCGCCCTGAGTACGTGACCATTTTAGACATACCAAGCTTCTTTATGTGGGTATACGCCTATGCGGGAGGGATATAAGCTCTGCTCACACCGAACCACTTAGTAACAGTCTTAAAATTTGTTAAACTTAGCGAAATCTCATCTGAAATCAACAGTTATATAGATTATAACATTAATTTAACGTAAGCAGTGAATTTTAAGAGCATTATAGAGAATTTACGTCTTGAAAGCAGGGTTTCTTGTAATTTTTCTTTATGATTATTTAATAATCTAACTTCACATGCGTTCCAGACTATTTCATTATTACTCGAAAAAGATTCTTTCTAGAAAATCAAATATGTTAAATCTTGCTACGCAATGATTAATAACAAATATCATAAATTTTCTACTGGTCTTTTAATACAGACTACCCATTTTATATTAAATTATTTTATTGAAAACTCTTAATAAGTACGCTAATGTAAATTCTCTTGGATTTATTATTAACTTAAACTCTTCCTCTGTTTGTTTTTTTTCAAAATCATGTCTCCTAAATGCCCTCCATATCAACTTGATTACAATATTTAGTTCTTCAATCTTCAACTATTCCTGTGATTTCTTCTCGAATGCAATCCTTTGTATGTATGTAGATAGAAGGGTGATGTTACACTGCGACCTAAAAGATCTATTGTGTCCCCTATTCTTGCTGCTTTACACCTGGCCTTCCAATCCTATTCCTTTCAGAAAGTGTAGGATGTCAAAGGGCCCCAGTCGAGGTAAGTCTCCCTCTTCGATTTCACATGCTCCCAGGTGCAACGCCCTCGAGTTGCACAGTGCTACGCAGTTTGAGAGGAGGTGGATGGGTGTTTCATCCTGTTCCCCACAAAATCTACATTCAGATTCCTTTTCCAATCTAAGCTTACTCAGGTGTCCTTTCAGTCTACAGTGGCCTGAAAGTATTCCTGTTAATATGCGAACATTGTTCTTACTCAGGTTGATGCATTCTGTAAACCTCTTCTGGTTATAAGTTCCCAGAAGAATTTTACTTTGCCTCATTCCCTGGAGATTTTCCCAGTAACTGGATTTTCTCTGCTCCATTTCTGTTTTTAGTTTCTTCAGTATTGTACTGCTACTTAACCCGCAAAAGGGTTCAGCCCTACAAAAGCATTCCAGCCCTTTTTTGCGAGATTATCCGTTATTTCGTTTCCTTCCACTCCTGTGTGACCCGGAACCCACAGGAGGGTTACTTTATTTCTTTTGCTTAGCTCATTTAATTTCCCTAGGAATTCCCAGACCATCTTGGAACTGATTTCATATGAACTCAGCGCCTTGATGGTTGCTTGACTATCAGACATGATGATAATCTCCTGCTTCCGATAATTTCTATCTATATTGAACTGGACACATGTTTCAATAGCGTGTATTTCCGCCTGAAATATACTTGGATATTTTCCCAAGCTTTCGAAATATGTGGTTCTAGGGCCATATATTCCTATTCCAGTTCCCTCTGCCGTTTTGGAGCCATCAGTATACCATTTGATGGCATTTCTATTCAAGTTCAAGATGGTGTTATGATCTCCACTCGCTCCTGTTACTCAGCTTTCTGATGAATTCCTTCACAAAGCTGAAGTGCAATCCTTTAGTTCCTTAATTGTTGCAGAACGGCTTGCATATACATTTGTGTTCGAGTACCTCAATAGAAAAAAAAATGGGTGCAGTTTTTACTTTTTAATTTGACCACACAGGAAGAACTTAAAGAAATATATAATGAAATCAAATACATACATTACTATACAACAAAAATAAGGTTGGCACATTACACTCGATTCAAAAAAGGAAACTATTCCCAAAAAAACGAAAAATAACTTTCAACTGCGTGTACGAATATAAAATTATTTTGTTGTTTTATATTTCGGTGCTTTTATAACTACTAGGGCTGAAAGATATATACAAATAATTCTGAAATTGATGGATGAAAAATTATTTTAACCCTAAAATAAACCAAAACAAATTGCTCCTGCACTGTTGAAAATTTTAACACTTTTTTGACCAATTTAATAGTCAGGAGAGGTCCACACTGTTTTTGTGTTATTTTGTCGAGAACTATAGAAGTTTAAATTTGACGAGCAAAGATAGTCAAGTATTGTCTATTGCTAAGGGGTTATTTTGTCCAACTAACACGTGGAATTATGATATACTTCTAGTCACATTTTATTTGATCTAGGCTAGACAAATTTACTAACTGTTTAACTAAATGAATGCGATCTATTGGATGATTTAACACCGTTTTCTAAACACAACGTCTTTTTAATATGCAACTCCTATTTCTTAGTGCTATAATATTCTCTCTTTAAGACGTTTTCTCAATTATAAATATACAGAACCACTCATTCAAAAGTTTTGGTTTCAACTAAACGTACTAATTTTAAAATGATTTTTTGAGAACCATTATAAAATTAAGTGAATGTTTATGCTATTTGATTCAAATCTGAACTAATTACGTAAATAGTTGTTCCCAATACATCTTTAAGATGTTGAAATTTTTTATGCCCACTGGAATTAACGTTTAATAACACAAGGTTACACTTTGCAGATCAGTCACATTTGGTGGTTTGTTTGGATATGTTAATACGCAGAAACAAACTTGAAAACAGATACACGTGCAATGCAGGTGGTGCGTATAATGCAATACTGTGTTAGATTAGGTGGGGTTTCTATATTTCTATCCGAGGGAAAAATTCTGATTGGTTGATGCTTCTGAATGTCTAGAGAATATATAGAATAAATATAAATATAGAATAAATAGAAATAGTAAATCCTCATATCTGAACAAAGAATGCACACCAAATTCTAGTAATGTCTGTGCTACTAAACACATGTAGTCAATTCGTCTGGCAAAGTTTGTAAAAATCAACACTAAAATATTTGACTAGCGCAAAATTAACGCCAACACCGTAATATTTTCAACAGTGTACTAACAAGGGAACACCGCCAGGTATCAAATTCCGATTTTCATGAAACTTTACAAACTGATAGAGTACCATGGTGGAAGCACAAGGCATTTTTTTCTTCTGTGAAAACGCCCAATTTAAGGATACAGCCTCCTCCAAAGTTAGCGCGATTTTTGAATTTTTTGGAATATCTCCGAAATTATACCAGATATTAAAAAAAACTTCGTTAACATAATTTGCAGCAGATTACTAATAGAAATACGACATTTATTATGCATACTACTGTACACTAATAGAATACGACATTTATTATACACACTATTGTACACAGCACATACCAGAATTGCCAACATAAAGCAAGTAGCATTGTATGTAACTGTAATGGTGTGCCTGTTGTTGTAGTCACGTATTTGTACCTATGTAAAACAAAAACTATCTAAGATAAACGTTTTACTTACGATTGTCGTTCCTACCTTCTATTAATTACCTGCCGCCAAAGATGACGTAACCTATTTTCGCAAAAATTTAATAATAGGAGACGGGGCACCCCATACTCCCCATTTTTTTAATAATTTCTTTTTTGTTTTATTTCTCAAAAAAAGGCACCTTCACAGAGACAACGATGGTGTATAACAAATTCAAAGAATTAATAATAATAATAATTGAAAAATAATAATATAAGTTTAAAATAACTAAACCTGTATCATTTCAAAACCTGGTTAACTGATGTTTTCCTCCAAAATATCGCACCAGTGTACTCTTGATTGATTCTTGGAGTGGGCATTGTGTTGCCGAACTTCAGAAATTAGTGCCAAAAGACAAAACTTTAAACATCTTGAATATACCAAAAAAAAAAAACCACAGCGGTGATACAACTTCTAAATGTGTTTGGTTTTAGACTTTGACAAAATTTTGTTAGAACTTTTTCTGATATAGTGATTCTTATAAACTGTGACGTAGAGCTCCATTAGAGAAATAGAAATAATTAAGCTGCAATCGTTTTCTTCACCGAGATTTATCGAAGTCTTTAAATGTTCGTGGTATACGAATGGATACGTGGATGAAAGACCTAGGCCCTTTAAAAATCCTGTAGAGTTTTGTTTTACCAAAGGTGTAGAGTCTACACCCTTGTGTAGTATTTGTAATAATCCCGCAATTATGCGTTGTTCGTGGTGCAAACAATATCTGTATTTTGAGCACTTTTACACGAACTACCATTATTGTAATAACGATATAGCTTAATTCTTAATATGTACATGTATAGTAATACTATTCGCTGCTGTAATATATATCAATAAAATTGCATTACAGTATGTAGCGTAATTAAGCATTTATAAGGATTATAATGTTTCTCTAATTCTGTTCTATTGTTTTTCGAAGTTATTATTGTTACATATATTTGTACTGATTTAATTAACTAAAATAAGATATAAATGAGTATAAAATTTTATACTTTTTTAAGAAAATAGTATTAAAGAATGTTTATATAGTTGATATACAGTTGTGTAACATATTTTTTGCAACATTTAATGTAACTGTGTTTGTATTCTGTCACAAGTCACAAGTCTGAATTAGATTTTTTTTAATATTTTTTTTTCAGGCATACTGTTGCTTTCGCTAAAAAAATATGTGTATAATTTTAACAAATTTGGAAAAATTCATGTATTATATACGGCATATTATATGGTAAAATATTACGAACTCTATCATAAAATTGGAAAACGACTATTATAATCGTATAGAGCTGGATAACTGATTCAGTTTTAAATATTAATGCAGTAAAATTCGTTCCTATTCTGCTAAGGATTTAATCTCGTCCTATTTTTAGGTACTGCAATAAAAGCGGTAATTATGATAATGAGTCTTGTAAAATAGATGACTCGGGTTTATTTATCCTGAGATTTCGACGTACTGAGTTTATCCATTTTCTTAGATAATCCGATTACAACTCACTTGAAAATTAAACACGGAAATCGTTGGGGGAAGCATCTTTAACGACTCCGTCTTCACGATGGAAGTGCTACATGCACTTCCATCATACAATATAAGCTACCCTAGGTACTTAAACAGCGACTATTTATTTATTTAACTCATTCAGAATTTAATAAAGTTACTCAACTTTTTCCTTTCTTCATAAAACAGATTGTTACTTTATTATAAATCATTTAGATCCTTATGAATAAAGTAACGACTGTTGAAGACCCGTTTTGTTTTCCATTCGCTTTGTCGTCTTAAGTTCTGCAAATACCGTGTAGAACTAAGACTTCACATAAGTTTATTCCCGTAAAATTTGTGGTTTTACTTATTTGTCTAAGTACTGGTTTTATTATGTATTTTAGTCCTTCCTAATTATCATATAGAAAAAAAAAGGTTGCCTTCAATACTTTCTTTAGGGGTCTTACACTTCGTGTACACCCACCAGTTTTTGCATAAAGAATACTCACTTACCTTTTAACAACATATGTTAATTTGAAAAATGTGCAAGGGCTATAACACATTAATGCAAAGGAAAGTCGTCATACCTCACCATAATTTTGTGAGGCTTCTTTGTTATTAAAAAACAGCAACATAAAGATTTACTCCAATTTCAGCGATCCTGGTTAAATTTCTTTCGTTTTTTTGTTTAAACTGCTGTTTCAAACATTTTTCTTCTTAATTTGAAATACTACATACGTCTGTTGCCGAACTTTTGCCAGTTATATTGTGTACTCAGCGACATTATGTGTTACACCCAGAAGGAATAATTTGTTCAATACCACGATTATATTTAAAGCAGGCTAAGGTAAGAATGTGAACTTTTTATCTCTGATAATTTTCTGCGAAAAAAAATATCTCTTAGTTTTTTTTTTGTGAAGAAACCGGTTTATGAGGCTGACTAGTACAGAAATGTTTAATTATTCCGCGTCAGTCTATGAGTGTTAAGCGTAACAAGATGCTTAGAGTTCGAACACGTCAATATTATCAACGCGTTAATGATTTTGACAGGGGTAGAATTGTAATCAATCGAGATATTTGTTTGTTCTATCGTGAAATTGGCCGTCGTATTAATAGTACTGCAATGACGGTAATACGTGTGTAGTGTGTGGATAGAAGAAGGTGGAGCAACACGAAAAAGACTAACTGGTCGACCGAGGCGTGTCAAAGACCCAGATAACAACTTAAGGTTTTCACAAGCTTTGTTTAAAGTTGTTGCGACAAGCGATAAAACTTGTCTGTAAACTTGCCATTGACAAGGGTATAAGTTTTCTAGTTGACACAGGATAAGGTTTCCATAAGCTTGTCTGTAAAAGCATGTGACAAGGATAGAATGGCAATGTTGAGCCAAGCTTCAGAGAAAGCATGTAAAAACCTTGAGCTTGCGACATTCAAAACAAAATAGGAATTGGGTATATGAAGGCGCACTCGCTGTTTTAAACTAAAATTAAAACAGCTCAAACACAACACAAACGCACACGTACTGTAAAAAAAGTTGCCTACAATTTTACCGGTAAATTTCTACCATCTAGTAAATTTCACATGCTGATGTATTTTTCAAAGATTGTACTGTAAAATTCGTATGTAATATTTATATGAACTGTATATTTGCCGAACACGTACAGTTAAATAACCTAATAACCAATCACATTGCGGCGTATGAATTTCGTATTTTCCATGATATAAAAGATCCTCAAATTTTTACCCAAATTTAAATACCCAAAAAAATTGTCAATTTTACCCTTTTAAGTAAATTTTGATAGCAAACATAAAATTGTACATGTTTTTTTTCCTGTATTTTCCTTTCGAATTTTTATTACATCTTAAACTTACATGAAAAAGTTATAAATTTTACCGAAATCTTTTTTCCATGTTAAATATCCTAGAAAAAAACATGTAAAACAAAATTTACATGATTTATTGTGGTAAATTCACAACGTTATTACATGTAATATTCCTAATTTACCATGGCAAAATTACTGTAATTTTTTACAGTGCGGCACAACAAACAAATTAAACAATGGCAGTCGATGACAGAATAGCGGGATGGCGGTTAAACCAAAAATAAAATCAATGTTCAATGAACGATTCACCCCGGAAATACACGAAGCCACCACAAATGATACACCTTGTCACAACGTTTTCATTGAGGAGGATCTGTAAATCTTATTGACCGAGCCTCGATGACGTATGCGAAGTGTATCGAAGCCTCAATAAGCTAGCTTTAACGTTAAACCATAGTACCCATTACCCTTATATTACACCTACTGTTTATACTATTACTACTACCAAAAACCACTGTTCATCTAATTACCTTTAAACTCAACTACTTTATAATTAAATTTCCCGTAAAGTTGTATTTATTTGGAATGGTTACTTTAAGGTGGTAGTCAAATGTAACTTTTTGGTTAAAGGAACATATAGTCCCCTAGGAAGTCATGATTACGTAATTGTAACACACAAAAATGTTTACAACTTTTATCTTCTCACCTCAATTCTACTGAATATATTACTAGGGGGTCATGATTACAATAAGGTAAAATTTCAGTAGCATATGTTAGTAACGCCAGCTTTTAATCTGTAACTATGTGCACGAATGAACTTTAGAGTGACTCAACAAGTAAGAATGACGTAGATTATATTAGATTAGATTAGGATTGGGGTGGCCTATCTACCTGTTTCACCGCGACCTTTTCAGATCTATTGTGATCCCCTTTTTTCCTAGAGGACGCTCTCTAATTTTGCCCTCTTAATTAGGCCTATCATCTTTGAGAGCGGCTTCTTTATGTAGCTACTGGCTGTGGCGTTCTCCTCCCCCATTACTAGAACCCTTGTCCTAGCCAGGCCTTCACATTGGCACAGCACATGTACTGGTGTTTCTTCCTTCTCTTGGCAGAATCTGCAGGTTGCATCATCTGCCAGGCCTATGTTGTACATTTGTCTATTCAGTCCACAGTGACCAGTCAGCAGACCTACAATCATTTTGACAGTCTTCCTGTCTTTATTCAGTAGATATCTCGTGAATTCAGGCCTCTGCTCCTTTTGCCTTTTTGCCTTTTCTTTTGCCTGCCTTTGCCCCGGTGATTTTTGCCACCACTCTCTGGACTGATTATGTATCCATTCATTGATGGATTTTTTAATTTGCGATTTGGTAGTGCCGAAAGAGGGGTCGGCTTCAACGAATGGCCTTGACGAACCTCGCCTGCCCAGCTCGTCCGCCGCCTCATTTCCTCTCACGCCCGAGTGGCTAGGGACCCAGGCTACGGTTACTTTCCTTTGGGTGCCCACCTCATTTAGAGCGCTTACACAGTCCCAAATCAGCTTGGAGTCCACGCTTGTAGAGCTAATCGCTTTAAGTGTGGACTGACTGTCAGAGAAGATAGTGACGCTTTTACCTGGTTCGGTAAATCTTTCTATCTCTCGGACGCAGTGATGTATTGCAGCAACCTCAGCTTGGAACACCGTCGTGTCTTTGCTGAAGCTTAACCGAAAGAGACTTCTTAGCGTATATTCCTGCTCCAACGCCGTAGTCCGTTTTAGAGCCGTCAGTATACCAGTTTGAGTCCGCTCTTACCGGAGTACCTGCCCCCCAGTCCTTCTTATCTGGTATTATAACCTGATATTTTCTATCTAGGTTAAATGTTTCAACCATGGCATCACATGGCATTCCTAAAAGGGGTGCCTCCTTGAGTTCGTCTAACAGTTTTTTATAATCAGCCCCGTGCGATTTACTTATCGGTACTTGACTATGTAAGAGTCTGTGTACTGTGGACCTTGCGGCTCCTTGTACAAAAATATGTATTGGTGGCAGGAAGAAGAATGACGTAACAATTACTATTTTATTAGCACCATAATGTAATTTATTTGGTGGCCACGACGTAACTGCAACTACAGATATGTCGTCTTAGTAGATATCCCTTCAAAGTTAGTAATGTAGTAAAATTACGAAACATTGACTATAAATGAGGTAGTTGTGTCTATAGCAGTGGTAATCACAACTAAATGTGCTACTTGGTACTTGCTAACTTTTCCTTTTTGTTTTTCTTTTCGTCTAGAAAGAGTAGGGGAGGGTGGGGCAAGATGAGGCCACGAGGCATGATGGGGACAGCGTCTTTATCTACAAAACGGCAGTAAGCATCTGTCAAATAATAGCAGTCCTAATATTAACAAGTGCTGTTTTATGTTTGTTGTAATGTAGGAAACTTTACTAGTCCTAATAACAAAGTTATTGCTGTTTGTGCGTGAACTTTGCAATTTCTAGAATTTCGTTATTATTTTGATGGTGAGTTCAACGGCCAGTATCGGAAGCATAAGTAAATTATTTACAACTAAACTTTTTTGTGCTTATTAATTGACATGTATTGCATGTATTTTCTATAGTGTGCTATTTGTTTATTTCAAATATTTAATATGTTATTATAACATAACCAGAAAATGTCCCAAAGGGGCAAGATGGGGCTATTGGTATGGGGCAACATGGGGACATCATTATCTCACTCTTCAGTCTGGTCCGTTATGCCTGGATATGTCATTATGCTTTCTCGAAGACATAATGCCTATTTCTCATGTTAGGAATAAAGTACAGGTTTAATCAAAGCGTAAAAGGGAAAGATAACAATCCTTAGAAGCACTACGTATAAAAATCTGCTACAAGATAATAGAAGTCTGGAGAATCCCTAAGACAACTAGAAGTGCTGAGGGAGAGTCAAAGGAAAAAAAATGACAAAGGAGAAAACAGAAGAGATCAAGAAGCTGAATTTTGTAAGGAAAGCAAAGAGATAGATTTTTAGAAAACGTCAAGGAAATAATCAAGTTCTTCTGTTGAGGAAGATAACGCTCAATGTTAGTATTGTAAGGTGAAGTATTGATACAATGCCATGGATGGCGAGGTTAGGTACATGGAGGCTGTGCGAATAACGTGGATGAGTTCGTCTTCTATTGTCTCAATTGTGAAGATTTAAGTTTCATATTCTTATCGTTATGGTATTTTTTTAATTTTAAGTAGTTCTGCTCTAAGGAGTTTAAGCTTTTTTCCTGCATGCTTTTAAGAATATTTTAAGAATCTATTTTTTTTTATCTATTACCTAGATTTATGGTACGACCCATTCTTAACTGGAACCCCATCTTGCCCCACCATGGGGGCAAGATGGGGTATTTACACATTTCTTTTCAAAATTTTCTCACAACATCAATTTGCAATCCTGATGCAGTGTTTTAAAGCTTAATGTTCCCATCTTGCCCCACCTTCCCCTAAATGCCAAATATCGTACAGAACTAAAACTAAAAATCGTTGAAATTTAAGGGACAGATTTAACCCCTTCAACGTGAGCTGTGTGCCACAAACAGGAAGCAGCGATTTCCAACAGTCAATGAGTTCTGCGAACGTGTATAACAAAAAAAAATTCATTCAAATCGTTCGAGTGGCAGTCAGGCTGGTTCCAGTGTAAGTCGGTAAAGGTGTTCGTTTGTCAACGTTGGGGTGTAAATTAATTCACCGGCGTACGGGAATGTGGAGGGGCCCCAAACGGCGATATCTATTTAAATTTTACGATTATCCCGTTGTTATTTTTCTCAATTCTCCCCCTTAAAGCCAGACTAATGCACACCACGGCCGTAATGCTAGTCCAAACTCGTATTGATGCCGTGAAAACGGGGGGAAGGGGGAGGGGGGAGGAGGAGACCTCGTCGCCAGTCGACGGGGACGTTTAAGCAGTGACAATCACAAACGGTGGATGATCGGTACTCAGGGCGCGTAGCCTGGGGGCGTGATACCATGACACCGGTTCCGTGATCTCACACCTATAACGGGGCCTTATAGCCGTTATGAGTATTTTAAAAACGTGCAGCCAGGAGCTAAGGAGGTTTCCTTACACGTCCCACGTTGCCGATATAGTTCGCCGGTCGCCGGGTGGCTTCTTGTAAATCACATTTAAAAAGTTATTGATTCGATCAAGCGCAACTAAGAAATGTCGCGAAGTGAATTGCCACCAAAAGCCTCATCCATTATGAAAGCGCTGGACTGACTCAAATAAAACTTACTGCGTTATAGATCACGTATCACCTACTACCCCTAATACGGTTTCGTATTCACATACGAAAGTGGTCGAAAATTATACCGGTAAATTCGTGACGTTGCATAACGCGGATGAAACTAATGGATGCATAATAGATATTGCATATAATAATCTAGTGTTTGCTTCGTATTTCACAAAAACTAGACAAATATGGCGTATAAACTTTATTATTACTTTTTTCTACTTCGGTGTCCTAATGAAATCCTTGCGTAATCGAAAACTCTATAATGGAGTTCATTATTATAGCATTGTCTTCGGTATTTTTTTAATTTCGGGGTTGGTACATTGCGCAACTGTCACCTTCCATAAGTTATACATGGTTGGAAGAACATTGTTCTTGAGTGGTCCGTTTTGAATGACCTTCAAGCCCAGCTGCCATTTTGTAAAGCTGTTGCCGGGAATTTTCAAACGTGTAGAATAATTTATATTTTAAAGGAAGTAGAAAAACAGATTAAAAAAAATACACAAATTTATGCGTTTTTTATTCTGATTTTGTTGTAAATATTTATGAACAGTTTATAGTAATAAAAAACACGATTCCAGTAAAATAATGTTTGATTAAGTGACACATATATTTGCAAGTGTTTTACGATAATTATGTTCATATTCTTTCCTTTTTGTGAAATAAATCTTTGTTTATATTTTTATAGTGTAAAATATTCTTCCAGGAATAAATATGTTGTGGTGCTTTCTCAAATAAATTAATAAAAATGCAATAGAATCGGTGGAAGGGACTTTCAAATTTCTGACACGAATACACAATAACTTTTAATTAGGGTTCAAGAGTTATGACTATATGGTTCTGTGCGATACAAAGATTGTTCCCTTCTATTCAACTACTTCATTTCTAACATCCGACCCTGCACTGGTTTGTCAACAATAATGTCCGGGGCTGCACAAGTGGATAGAGTTCAAACGTAGAAGTATATAATATCGAATTGTCTATAATGTGAATAAATGCGATTAAAATTTCTACCAGTATAATGTTCCAGTTCAAACCAAAGTCACATTATTTTAAAAAGTGAACATAAAATGAATTAGGCTAGTTATTGCGATAAATAGCAATCTAGCTTAAAATGTGTATCTAACAAATAAATTGATTTAATGTGACCTAGGAATCTCTGCACAATGATAATAGTTCTTCTTATTGATGTACTTTCTTAATTCTTGTCGTGTCATATATATTACATTCATTCGGAAATCCCAAGAAACTGCGTTAGCATCAAAATTTATCTTGCGAGAGTGACTGGCACTACAACATGATACCCATTGGTGTCTTCTTTCACGATAATTTGAGTTATTTCACTTAAACCTAACAATATAATATATAAGAAAGTATGTAAATGTTATGGCCACTGGCCACCGATCTTACCTTTTACACAAGAATATCATAGTTCATTAAATGTTTTTAAAACTGCAAAACTAATAAAATACGTAAAATAAATAAATAAAACAAGTAAATCATATAGATTAAACGGAGGAGTAAACTAATTTTTGTAGATACGAACCTAAACAATAACAAACTGCCATTTTGGGAAGCTGTTGTTTGTGTAAAGTTAGGTTTAGAAATCTGGACCGCTATAACTCCTTTCTTGTCCTTACTCGATGTACTCTGGTTGGAGGCTGGCAACTTCGTAATTCCAACAGTGTTATAATGTAGCCCACTGTTTTCATCTATTTTCTTTTTAATTTTGAGGTTAATACCTTTTTGGAAATACCTGTCTGAAATCATTTTATGGTTATTTTGCGGTTGGTTTTATTCCCCCACAGAATTGGAAGCCGATGATTGTAATTAAAACGATGAATAATGTTTTATTATTGATGCTTAAAAAGAATCTTGTCACTTTGTTCGTTCAAGCGGTGAACTTTTACGGTGAAAAATGTTTTATGTTAATCACATTACGATGGCAAGAATTGTGGTTTCTTTAATATAATCAAATGAGACATCAGTAAAACTGTATATATTACATTGTCTAATAAATCTAAGTGAAAGAACTACGTGTATCTTTGATTACCTTTTCATAATGCTGTTTAATAAAATGCAACTTAATATACACTAATGTCAACCCGGATAACAAGTGTAGAACACCAACATTGTATCTAAGGTATGAACCATTCAAATAACTCCCGCGGCTTAAAGCGGAAACTTAAATAACGGTGTACCCAAGGGTCTATCCTGAGCCCCACACTCTTTTTAATTTTTGTAAATAGTCTGCGCCCCGCATTGAACCATTGTGTCCTGTCGCAGTATGCGGACGATACAAGTTGCATCGTCTCGGAATCGTCATTTGAAAGTGTTTCTGTGTCTGCCGCAGCTGTGGTGAGCGGTATGGCTTCCTGGTGTAGAAGTAATTGCCTTATGTTGAACACTGGGAAAACGGGGGTAGTGCACTTCAGAGCATGCTCGAGGTCTGAACCTGTAGCGCTGAGTCTAGAGTATGGCGAAGAACTAATTCCGGAATGTAGTTCGGTCAGATTTCTTGGTCCAATCCTTGACAATACATTGAAATATGGGGAGCATTGCTCGGCCTTGGAGGAGAGATTGTGTTCGGCCCTATACGGCATACGCAATCTTCGTAAGTTGTTGGTGTCCAGCAACTTAGAATGTTTTACTTTGGTTATGTTGAGTCCCGCTTGCGGTATGGCATCATCTTTTGGGGATCTATGCCGGCAGCAAGAAATTTATTTACTACGCAAAAGAGAATCATCAGATGTATGGCCGGTGCTTCATCGCGGGAATCATATCGCCCATTATTTAAAAATTTCAAATTACTGCCTTTGTGGTCAATTTATCTTTATGAAATATTAATATTTTTCAAAAGACGCGAAAACACCTTCTTACGGAATGGTGATATCAATAATCATATGACCACAAGGTCCTGCAACAAATTAAGTGTTCCCCGCCATAGAACATCACTCTTTGAGCACAGCCCACAATACGCAGCCATTACATACTTCAACAAACTACCCATTGAAATTCGCCGAGCGAGCGTCTCTCTCCAATTTAAAAGGATGCTGCGTAGCTTCTTGCTGACGAATTCATAATTGCATGAGCTCCCGTATAGCAACACTTTTTGTTGTGTGCATATATTTCATTCTACGTTTTTTTACACATACACATGCCCATCTTCCTCTACCTCCTCTTGTCCTTTTATACTTATCTGTTTGATATTTGTATTTTTATGCTGTATGTTTAGGTATTGTTTGACAATGTCGATGTTTTTACAACTAATGACAAATAAATAAATTATTATTAAATTATTATTATTACTTTTTAATTCAGCGGGATGATTTCGACCCCCTATATCTACTCGCCTTTCTAAAGCGCCCTGTTCTAATCTAATTCCCCTTGCTGTAATTAAGCCCTCAAACCCTAGTTTATACGCGTCCCTACGAATGCTCTAATTTTATTACTCACCTCCCTATGAAATTTAAATTGCCTAAAACGTAAATCTACTGGTAATATATCCGAAATAACACACGCCGCGTCTGCTGAAATAGATGAATACGCGTTCGTTAAAAATCCCTGCGTGCCGATTAATTTTTTTTGTTTCTTTATTTTGATATGCATTTAAATTCCAATCTAAAATATTTGCTGAAGCCTGATTAGCTGGCCCTATTTTTTAATGGAATTATAATGCCCTGTTTTAACTATTGACGTAGTACCGTCCGCGTACGCGACTATCTCACAACCCTTTGGTAATATAATTTCAGAAAGACTCTCGTATAAAGTACTCCAATAACCCGGTCTCGATCGCGAATCCCGCAGGCACCCCTTAGTAATTTTCCTTGTAATACTAATACGATAATTCTCAACTAACGCGTCTCAATCAGAGAAATATCCACTAGCGATTCTAACTAAATTACCTGGGCAACTTTTACGCTTTAATTGTACTATAATTTTTGGCCACCAGGCATTATCAAAAGCACTTTTAATATCTAACGGTGTAATCGTACTATACAGGGTGTATCAAATAAAAAAGTAAATTTTGCTTGGGTGTTAACTACACGACATATAAAGCACAAACCCACCGAAACCGGATTTCATCATTAAAGAATAAAAAGAAAGTAAAATTTAGAGCCAAAAATTGTTTAGTCCGGGCCTGATGCAAGGAAACGTCATGTTAAGCACCCGCTAAACGTGGTATTATGTATAAATACATTGCACTGATTTAGTATTATTCTTAATGGTATGCTGTAAGTTCATTTAACGTCATTCTGGATAAATAAAGGCCCTTGTAAAAATAGCAAAACTGAGGCATTTTAAATTTCTTCTTTTTATAAAATAAACATTCCTTTTTTGTTAAGAGCATTCTACGTAAGTCTACAAAGTATTATTTTTAATATCCTGATAAGACGTTCGAGTTTCACTGGATATGCGATTTCAGTAGTTACAAAAAACGTAAATATTTTTCTTTTGCTTTGTCGAATCGTTAGTTGTCAATAAACGGTACCACATAAATCTGAGTTATTTCTTTTGGATTTATTTAATCAAATAACGCAAAATGAATTGAATCGAATTACACAGAAATAAATGTAGATTGTAAAGAAATTCGATGTACAGAAAATTTGCGAACACGCCTTTTTACTATGATGTCGCGCGAAAATGAATCTATACATTCCCGCGCTTTTGCCAATACATCAAGCTTCGATTTTCTTTATATGAAATCATGATGGTCCTGAAAAGGATCGTTTTTCCAGACGGGAAGAATTTAAATAAAATGTTCGAAGTGGCTTGCACTCCAAGCGGCGATCCACACAAAACTAACAGCGGTAATGGCTGAATGATAGTGGTATGTGGGGGTATACTCGCGACAGCATTTAGGTTGGGCACAGGTGCGGCTCTAGCCCACGGCATTTATAAAATATTTTTTTTCTCGTTAATGCTTACAGATAGACCCCCTGTGCATTAAGACTTTTTGATTGTATATGATTATGCTGCTACATATTATTATATTTACCTCTATATCTGATACACCCTGTATACTTCTTCTAACCTGGCGGTTTTAACAAAATTTAGAACTCTATCTATCGCATCAGCATATATACAGTTGATTTACCCTTACTAAATCCATATTGCCCTAGATTCACAGCATTTTGTGTTGATCGCATAAAAAAGTCTGTTCTATTAATAATTAAGATATCTAATGCTTTTCCGATAACTTGTTCAGCTATACAGAGAATAGCGATTTCGGAAATGAATAAGAAATTTCTACGTTTTCGATAACTGCTTTTTAAAGATGTGTGTTTAAAAACTTACTTTTAAATTGTTTAAAGTTAAGTTTTTATTCGACACTGACTTTGTTTGGGAAAAACTTTCTTACAAGGAAAATAAAATCGATTAACAACCTATATGTAAGTTTATTTCATAAGTCGTTCCTGCATTATGCTTTCTATACATTCTCGACCTGAATAAACTAAAAGGAGTCTAGATGCTGTTGTTACAAATTCAGTTTCAAAAGCGATGTCGATTACTTAAAGGTGAACTCTTTCGTTCGCTAATTTTATTCTAGATTATTATTGCTACCTATACAGTCATTGTTTTATTAGTATTACCCTCATGAATCGTATAAACTCACTCAAACTCTGAACAACGACAGGAGAACTTATTAAGTTATGTATCTTCACGATATCGATTCGAGAACCTTCCTTGGTATATATTGCATGTTTTGAGGATTATTGCTTTTCGTATCGTTCCGGAAGAGGGGAGAATTGTCAAGTGTTACAGCCTCTTTCCCTGGAGATATATACGTGCACGTTGTTTTGTGTGCGTGAGTTTCGTTAAGTTCGGGGTTTTGTTTTCCCTTTAATCAGTTCCATTGTCCCTAGTTTAATTGTTAAATAGGGAAGTTAAAAAAAAAGAAACGCGAAATGTGTATTTCCTCACCACTTTGGAAAGTAGCAAAATAAACGAAAATTAATAAGACCATTTCACGATAAATTGTTTCCTTTCGAAATCGTTTTTGGAGAAAATTTAAAGAAGGTGCAACTATTATGTATCATGTCCCATTAAAAACGTGTGTAACACTCACTTGATATTAGCATACGCATGTTTCACCTTAAGTGAAGACCTTAAAGTCGTCCTACAATTATTGTTATACTTTATAGATACATATTGTAGTTTTAGGTCGACAATTTCACAAATATCTCCACGTTAATAAAGGGATTTCCATCTTAAATTTCATTTCAATTATTCTTCCACTTATTAAGTATATACACAGAGATTCAAAATGATTGTCAATTCCGCTCCTACAGATAGTTAGAGGGTGTAGGTATATGCCGCGTGTTTGTAATGAAGGTTTGAACTAAGTCAGTGTTGGAACATAAGAAAGTAAACGGATCTGTCATAAATAAGGAAAACGTAACCTATATTTGAACTCGCATTATATAAACGACTATGGATTGGTGTTTCTGCTTGTAAAAATGAAATGTAATTAATTTAACTTTACTAAATTATGATTTTACAATTCAGTACTAATTGATGTTTAACTAAATTTATTTATTACTTTAAATTATAACATACAATTAGTATAATTATTAAGTGACAAAACTGCATCTCTCAGTTCTTCTATGGTATGCATGCGGTTTCTATAGATCCTATTTTTTAGATAGCCGAACATGAAGTAATCTAATGGGGTTAGATCAGGCGATCTTGGTGGCCATCTTTGTGCTCTAACGAATCTGTCAGCAAAAAACTGTTGAAGATATTGGCAGGTTTGTCGAGCAGTATGTGCTGGAGGATTATCGTGCTGAAAATAACCTGCTTCAGGCTCATTTTCTTGTAACTCTAAAATAAACAATTCCAACATCTGTTGGTAACGTTGGGCTGTTACAGTTTCCTCGAAGAAAATTGACCCTATTATTCGTTGCCTGGACATAGCTAACCAAACTCCAACTTTTACGGGATGCAATTGCGTTTCTCGCAATTCGTGTGGATTTTCTGCAGACCAGATACAATAATTTTGTAAATTGATATAGTCTGTTAGATAAAACCAGGCTTCATCCGAGAAAAATGATTTGTTTAGCAAGTCATCGTCCTTTAAATTGTTATTAAACCAATGACAATATTTCAATCGCCTATCGTGATCTAATGGTAATAATTCCTGTACCGTAGAAACTTTATAGGGATGAAAATGTAACTTTCTTTTGACAGCTCATTGCGCTGAAGTGTATGATAAGCCTATAAAGTTATAAAATGTAATAAACTATTTCACTTAATGTTAATATTGATTTTTTAGCTGTTTGTTAAGCTATTACCATAGATAAATTCCCTTATTTTCTTACAGTATTCAGAAATACTATTGTTGGTGATATTAGATGTAAATATAAACGATTTGAAAAAAAATATAAGATAAATAATCGAAAGATACTACAACACGCACGCCAATGTCGCTAAATGTCAAGAAAATTCATTTAATGTATGAAATTTGTATGTAGCTAACTTCGCTCATTAAATTGGTAATAACTATAGATAAATTTTTCCGGAAAACAGTTTTTTTCTTACGACAATCATTTTGAATCACATGGTATTCGACTTTCTTTGTATAATACTTTAGGTTGACCAGTAGCACTAAAGATCCTTGGTGGGGTGAAACATATGTATGCTGATATCAACCGAGTGTCACACACGTTTTTAATGTGACCTGATTATTAATTCGCGTGAGTTAATTAACGCATGTATAGTGAGACCGATCATCACCTATGCATCAGTAGCATGGAGCAAAAGAACTAATCTGGCCACCGCGAGAATTAACCTCTCGAAAGTGCAAAGATTAGCATGTGTATGCATAACGGGGGCTATGAGAACCTGCCCAACAGCAGCAGCTATTGGATCTTGCCCCCCTCCACATTGTAGTAGAGGGTGTGGCGAAAAGATCCGCACTAAGAATGGTCAAGGAAGGAATGATTAGGCATAGGCCTCAATCTCCTGACGGTGATCAAACCTGGGATATGCCCCGGGATGATATGTTAAAAAAAATTTAGCTTTGTGAAGGAATTCACCACAAAGCTAAGTAACAGGAGCGAGTGGGATCATAACACCATCTTGAACTTGAATAGAAATGCCATCAAATGGTGTACTGATGGCTCCAAAACGGCAGAAGGAACTGGAATAGGAATATATGGGCCTAGAACTCCATATTTCGAAAGCTTGAGAAAATACCCAAGTATATTTCAGGCGGAAATACACGCTATTGGAAAATGTGTTTAGTTCAATATGGATAGGAACTATCGGAAGCAGGAGATTATCATCATGTCTGATAGTCAAGCAGCCATCAAGGCGCTGAACTCATATGAAATCAGTCCCAAGATGGTCTGGGAATGCCTAGGGAAACTAAATGAGCTAGGCAAAAGAAATGAAGTAACCCTCCTGTGGGTTCCGGGTCACACAGGAGTGGAAGGAAACGAAATAACGGATAACCTCGCAAAAAAAGGGGCTGGAATACCTTTTGTAGGGCCTGATCCCTTTTGCGGGTTAAGTAGCAGTACAATACTGAAGAAACTAAAAATAGAAATGGAGCAGAGAAAATCCAGTTACTGGAAAAATCTCTAGGGACTGAGGCAAAGTAAAATTCTTCTGGGAACTTATAACCAGAAGAGGTTTACAGAATGCATCAACCTGAGTAAGAACAATGTTCGCATATTAACAGGAATACTTTCAGGCCATTGTAGACTGAAAGGACACCTGAGTAAGCTTGGATTGGAAAAAGATCCTGAATACAGATTTTGTGGGGAACAGGATGAAACACCCATCCACCTCCTCTCAAAGTGCGTAGCACTGTGCAACTCGAGGGCATTGCACCTGGAGGCATGTGAAATCGAAGAGGGAGACTTACCTAGACTGGCATCCTACACTTTCTGAAAGGAATAGGATTGGAAGGCCAGCTGTAAAGCAGCAAGAATAGGGGACACAATAGATCTTTTAGGTCGCAGTGTAACACCACCCTGCTATTTACATACATACATATAGTGGCTTAAAGTCGCCCTGCAATTATTGTTATCTTTTATAGATACATATTGTAGTTTCAGATCGACATTTTGAGCAAATATCTTCATGTTAATAATGAGATTTCCATTTTAAATGCTTATTCAATTATTCTTCCACTAATTAAATGGATCTATTAGGGAGTAGAATAAAACGAAATATAGGGGGAAAAGGCGCTAAGATGCGTTTTGATTGATCGATTAATTAGCCCAACTTAGGGGAACAGCCCTCTCCAAAGCTTGCGCGATTTTTTAATTTTTAGGAATTTCTCCAAAATTGTAAAAGATATTAAAAAAACTTTTGTAACATAATTTGCAGCAGATTACATGGTCCAAAAGACAACGTAACCTGTCTTCGCAAAAAGCTAATAATGGGGGAGGAAGTACTACGCTACTCCCCATTTTTTAAATAATTTCTCTTTTTCTTATTTGTCAAAGAAAAGTGGCTTTTATGTAGAAAAGGACGATAAAGTATAACAGATTCAGAGAATAATAATAATAATTAAAATAATAATAATAATAATAATAAATATTCAACATTTAAAATACTAAAAATTACTAAATGAGTTCATTTATATTTTATATATTTTTTAATAAAATGTTATTCATTCTTCTACTACTGTGTCCTCAGAAAAATGATTATAAAGATTTATATTTTGATCTATTATAATAACAAAAATGATTTTGATTTATTAATTTATTTAACGTGAGACTGCGCATGTATAGAGTAATATATTAAACAATAACATTTCGTAGAAACACATACATAATCTTATCCATATCAGGATTTATTAGATCTGTAATTAAACATGAACCTTCCAAAAGTCACTTAGACGTTTGGATATATGTGTAATGTATATACATATGGTAATCGTTTCTAATGATGTATTTTGTTTACTAAAAATTTTGTAAAAAACATTTTTGGAAACACTTGGAAGTTACATAAAGTTTATTTGTACGAAATTTATTTTGGTTTCAGTTTCCTGGTTATATCTTTCCTTAAAATATTTTAGTAATTTTCAAAGTCACATGAAGAAGAGGTCATATACCCAACTCCTTTTCTTGACTATAGCCGAGCTTTAGAGAAAGCTTATACAAACCTTGATAAAAGCTTACAACAATCAAAGCAAAATAGGAATTGGATATTAATTTCTTCATTGTCTTGGTTTTTAGGTCAAAAATATGGAAACATTAATAAGGACGTTTCACTTTGATTTCAAAAGCTTTTTCAAGTATACATATAAAATATAAATTGTAAATGTGTAAATTATAAGTAAATTGTTTAATAAATGATAAAATCATAATTCAAAATTCATAGTAAACAATGTTTTGTTTATTAAATAAAAAACTGTATACCATTTATAATTTATATTTTACATATCTTGAAAAAGCTCTTGAATTAAAACGAACGTCCTTAATGTACATTTTTATATTTTTATGACTAGAAACAAGAAAAAGAAGAAATTAATATCCAATTCCTATTTTGTTTTGATTGTTACAAACTTTTATCAAGGTTTGTACAGGCCTCTCTAAGCTTGGCTCAACATTGTCATTCCAACCTTGTCATATGCTTTTACAGACAAGCTTATGGGAACCTTGCCATGGTAACCTTGTCACATGCTTTTACAGACAAGCTTAACCTGTAACCTTGCTTTGGAAAAACCTTGTCCTGTGTCAACTAGCAAGCTTGTCATAACCTTGCAGCAAGCTTGCACCCTTGCCATAACAAGCATGTTGACAAGCTTTTTCCCTTGTCGGAACAACCTTTAAAAAGACTTGTATAAACCTTAAATTGTTATCTGGGAATTCTTTTGCGTCTATTGGTTTTATTGTTTTTTATATTTCTTTATTTACGTATATGCAGGTATGCTATTTTTGAATAAATATGTGAATGTACTGTTTTATGTTTATACATTTAAAACAGGTCATTTAAATAATATTTTTACTTAAGCCTAATAAATCAATTAATTTCAGCTTAATTTGGGAACACAGGCCTACTGTTAGAAACATATAATGTTATTGCATTTCCTATACGTTTGGACTAATATTTTAAATAAGCAGGTCTGAATATTTGCTTAATACCCAGATTAAATACTTCTCCGTTTTTAAAGATAATTCACAAATGCCTGGCTTTTTTCCCATTACCTCCTACAGCTATTGTACACGTATCTACATGTATAGTATATTTTTTTTTATTTAATGTAAACAAGAGTCGAATAAAGATCTTTTTTTGTTTTAATTTCAAACAATACTCTTATATTGTGTTATTGTTTGTTCGCAAAATACTTTCGCGTAAGGGATCTTATTTGGTTGGTAAAACAAGCGTTAATACTAGGGCAAAAAAGAAAAAACAAAAGCCGAAATAGGGACGAAGGAGAGAGAAGAAAAAAAAGGGAAGAATAACAAAATATAATAAATGAATAAGCAATCATAAAAATGAAAGATATATATGTATATATGGAGGATATTTCCCTTTCTTTTCTCGCCCGTGTAACCAAATGGAGACCCCAGGTTGGGCGGGAAGTGTATATAAGGTGAGAGGACAAAACGTAAGATGGATTCACAGAGCATGCTGTGACCTGGATGAATCATTGATGTTGCCAGCAGTATATGTGAATTGCTGTCTCGTAGGGCCGCATGTCTTATGCAACGGGACCATGCATAATCCAAGAGCCCTTGTTGGAACTTCATTTCCTTCAGGTAGGTTTAGTGTCATTTTGATTGTACTCCCAGAGACAATTCAACTTATTAACATATATTTTTGGCGCGCCACTAATCAATTACCGGCGCGGAGGAAGTTTCCGACGGTAACTTACGAGGGGTGGTATAAATTTTCTACGCTCTCTCTCTTTATCTCTCTCTCTCTCATTTTCCTACTTTTAGTGCCGGCGTATCAAACAGCCAGCCATCAAGTCGTATTTATTTATACGGATACACGTAAAGTAAATTGGTTTATTTTAAGCTTAATTTTTTAACTGACAAAATAGTTCCGTCTTAAGGGGAATTTAACAGAAACCATGACTAAATCATGGTTTCAGAGACGTGGGGCGTGACTTAGTTGCGCATTGTATGGAATGGAGTGGAAGCAATTATACAGGGCATTTCAATTGAAACGAGCCATTTAAAATAACTCTTGGCTGTGATTTATATAGATGCTGTGTAAAATTTCGAAACCTGTCAATTCCCTAACAACCAGAAATATTACATAGATATTTTTAAAAATATATTTCATAAATATTTTTCGTGAGAGGTTTTTGAATATATTTTTCATATTTTTTCTAAATATAGATAAAATATTCAATTAAAATATTTATTCCATATTTTAAAATTAATGTAAGCGCTATATTATTTGTAAAATATTTATATGAAAACTGAGATTTTTTATACAATCTATTTAATTTGTCAAAATGAACTAAAATTGTTCTTGGTTATTTAGAATGTATAACGTCGATAACGAAAAGTTGAAACATACATAGAGTTGCCTAAAAGGCAAGAACTTGTTTTTCACACTCACCATATACAGTTAATAATCAATAATTCTGGCATCTTTTAAGACATATTGAAGGTTTATCAAATTAATCACTATTTTTTATTTGAAGTGTTCTAAATAAAAAACAAGCGTATTTATTATCATTTTATTTGAATAAGCCAATAAAAATGAAAAATACTCATTTTTAAGTCTAGCCTTGGCTGGTGCCAGGTACAACCCTATGGCTTTTTTCATATCTTCGGTAGTGGCGCTCTCATGACGTTTCCTTGTGGCCTTTAAAACAATGCCCATTGTATTAGATCATACCATGAATAAAACATCGTACAACATTATCAACACCTACTAATACATTTGGAGCATTTACAATAATTGGAGTGGTAGCTACATTCTAATACTTACGATACTTATTTTTACTTTATTTCATAATATTTGAAAACATTCTACGTACAACAAATAAAACAACACAACGTATTTAACCTCTATTTGAGGTTATGACGCTTATCTACCGAGATGAATCTCTTAAGCAAATCAACTAGCAATTTATCTGGTAGATGCAGTACATATATGATGCATAAAATTCCTACAATTATATTATTAAACGATTTCTGTACATAGCGATATTGAGCATTCCAATTATCTTATAAATGCCATGACATGTTCAAAGTTTTGCTTACCTCGTAGTCACCACAAAAACTAAAACACACCCCGCAACAATTAATTACACAGTTAACCCTAATTTGCCCTAATCGTATACTATTATAAACTATAACATGTAACGGACAAACGAATGAAACGTTGATGATACGCACGTGCGCGTATGCATCCTATGTACCTAATCCATAGACGCATAAACAATACTAAACATATAACACCGCCACCGTAATGAATAGAGGTTGTGTTTGACGTTCGCAACTTACAAAATATTACAAATAATATAATACAAAACAGATATATTAATAGAAAAGTTACAGCGCTCAACTTACAATTAGATACTAATTAAATCATATTAGATATATATTATCTAATTTAATCTTTAACTATCATTTTAAATAGGTACATACCTACTTAATATGTATGCATATTTCACCCATTTTATATTATTCGTCCTACGCACAAATGTACAAAAGCAAAAATTCAATCTTTTTTTTTTATATGAAATAAATATTTATAGAAATACAAAGCAAAATATTCTTGCAGAGTTATGAAAAATATATTGAGAAAACATTTGCAATAAAATATTATTAATGCTACATAACATATATATTTTTTAAATGTTTTCCCAATATATTTTCTATAATATATTTTATGCATATTATATTAATATAACTAATATTCAAGAAAGATTTAATATTTTTTAATATTGAAAAATAAATATAGTTGGTCAGCTGGGGTAGCCATCACATTTTTTTTCCAAAATCTAAAGGATTTATTCGATTAGGGTTAAGTTCATACATCTTTCCATCTCCTCTAGATTCCAAGATTCTTGTACTAAACATGGGAAAATATTCAGTCTGTATATTAATTAATATAAATTTGTAATAAAGACAGATAACATTGTACAAAGATATATTAGCTTGTCACGTTTATAGTTTGTGGCGCATTTTTTTTTTTTGTATACGTAAATTTCGATGTAAAGGTAAATTAGCATAACACTGTTGTTGATAAATAGCTACCTGATAGCAACAGTGAGGTGGCATTAGCGTGTCTGGCAAATTAAAAGGAAATAACTAATATAAATGTCAGTAATACATACCCATACTTAACTATATGGGTTTTATACATTCTTTAATAGGTGTATCATTTACATATATGCGATAAATAATAGTGTTCCGGTTATATTAACATTTATTTAGCTCCTTAATAGGGGGCCGTTTAAGATACGCCTAAGCAGGAAATCGATAGTTTTAATATGTGTTGGTGGCTTCTTGAATAATTCAAGCGGAGAAATTTATATACGCCAGTCATTCTCCTTATTAATAGGCAAATATCCTGAAAAACGAATCGCTCTTGATCTCTTGGGGTAAATTAGAAAAAAAAAGTGTACTGGCAAAAAATAATGTGGATTCGGAAAAAAAATCAAGGCGATACAGCCATTGCCGGAAAAGCGGGGGAAAAAAAAGAGTTATACGTCATTCGGTTAATTACGACTCATTTGATCCGTTTAAGGAACCCGAAATCTCCTTCTTCGACTAACACCCGAGCGGTAGAGGGTAAATACAGGGAAACTGGGGGTGGGGCGCGTCTGGCACAATTATTCTTGCAACAGAAGTTTGTTAAGTTCGCTTTGAGTATCACTTGAGTTAACCGCAACTTAATAATACGTACGCGGCGTGCTTGATTGATAATCATCGTTACGCATATATGCAGTTGTCCTTGTTTACCGCGCCCGGCCGGCTGATTGGTTGATAAATTCCATAAATACCTCGTTTGCTCCGTTTCACACTAAATTAAATTATTAAATGTCATGGCGGTTCAATACTCTGCGTTAATTGACTTAAACAATGCGGAATAAGTGAAGCACAACAATACATCAATGTGGCGTCCTCTAATATGATTGAAACTTCTGTATTTTAGGTTGCAACGATCGGTTATTGCATTGTCTGATCTTCAAATAAAATGTTTATTAATTTTTGCGCAAGGTGGTTTAGTTTAATGACTATATAACCGGCGACTTCACCATTTTTATATCTCGCTTTATCCAGTGAATGTTTTTTTGACATAATACTCTACCTGCAATTAAAAACTCAATGCAATGAAATAATAAGTTTAATTTCCCTTACACCGACTACTTAACTAATAATTAAATCCTTAATTCGTGATTATGTTTAATCAGTACCCAAGGTACGAATTAACTCATAATTAAAGTTGGCGCAAGCTTAGTTTCTTTGTTTACAATCATGTTTATAGGCGATTATAGGTTATGTTATGCGGTTTTTGGTTATAATACAAATATCTGTGACTGTAAATTGAAATAGCTATCTAATTAAAGTGTATATTTGGTAGGGTTTTAGAAAGCCCAAGGTAAATCAAAAATTAATTCCTGAAATAAAAAATTTGAGGATTACTCGTGGTTTCTGGTGGGAATGACCCGGAGGTATTTCGTAATAGGAAAGGATATCTTTCTATAAATTCACAATTTTTATGTGATGCTAATTTAAAAATAACCCTAACAGCCAGAAATATTTTCCGTGAGAGGTTTTTGAATATATTTTTCATATTTCTTCTAAATATAGATAAAATATTCAATTAAAATATTTATTCCATATTTTAAAATTAATGTAAGCGCTATATTTTTTCTAAAATATTTGTAAAATATTTATATGAAAATTGAGATTTTTTATACAATTTATTTAATTTGTCAAAATGAACTAAAATTGTTCTTGGTTATTTAGAATGTATAACGTCGATAACGAAAAGTTGAAACATACATAGAGTTGTCTAAAAGGCAAGAACTTGTTTTTTCATACTCACCATACAAGTTAATAATCAATAATTCTGGCATCTTTTAAGGCATACTGAAGGTTTATCAAATTAATCACTATTTTTTAATTGAAGTGTTCTAAATAAAAAACAAACGTATTTATTATCATTTTATTTGAATAAGCCAATAAAAATGAAAAATACTCATTTTTTAAGTCTAGCCTTGACTGGTGCCAGATACAACCCTATGGCTTTTTTCATATCTTCGGTAGTGGCGCTCTCATGGTGTGTCCTTGTGGCCTCTAAAACAATGCCAATTGTATTAGATCATACCATGAATAAAACATCGTACAACATTATCAACACCTACTAATACATTTGGAGCATTTACAATAATTGGAGTGGTAGCTACATTGTAATACTTACGATACTTATTTTTACTTTATTTCATAATATTTGAAAACATTCTATGTACAAACAATAAAACAACACAACGTATTCTAACCTCTATTTGAGGTTATGACGCTTATCTACCGAGATGAATCTCTTAAGCAAATCAACTAGCAAATTAATCTGGTAGATGCAGTACATATATGATGCATAAAATTCCTAGAATTATATTATTAAACGATTTCTGTACATAGCGATATTGAGCATTCTCTTCAATTATCTTATAAATGCCATGACATGTTCAAAGTTTTGCTTACCTCGTAGTCACCACAAAAACTAAAACACACACCGCAACAATTAATTACACAGTTAACCCTATTCTGCTCTAATTGTATACTATTATAAACTATAACATGTAACGGACAAACGAATGAAAACGTTGATGATACGCACGTGCGCGTATGCATTCTATGTACCTAATCCATAGACGCATAAACAATACTAAATCATATAACACCGGCACCGTAATGAATAGAGGTGTTGTGTTGACGTTCGCAACTTACAAATATTACAAATAATATAATACAAAACGCAGATATATTAATAGAAAAGTTACAGCGTCTCAACTTAAATACTAATTAAATCATATTAGATATAATTATCTAATTTAATCTTTAAACTATCATTTTAAATAGGTACATACCTACTTAATATGTATGCATATTTTACCCATTTTATATTATTCGTCCTACGCACCAAATAGACAAAAGCAAAAATTCAATCTTTTTTTTATATGAAATAAATATTTACAGAAATACAAAGCAAAATATTCTTGCAGAGTTATGAAAAATATATTGAGAAACATTTGCAATAAAATATTATTAATGCTACATAACATATATATTTTTTAAATGTTTTCCTAATATATTTTCTATAATATATTTTATGCATATTATATTAATATAACTAATATTCAAGAAAGATTTAATATTTTTTTAAATATTTATAAAATATGAAATAAATATAGTTGGTCACTGGGGTCTGATTTCATTCACTCACAATTTACTTTTCGTGGTTAGATTAAAGAGTTTTAATTCGCGAGGGTAACTCTGAGTTTAATAGTTCTTTTGTTTATTTAAAATCTTTTCCGTTGAGCTAGCTAATATTTTTTCTTTTTCATTTTTTTAAATCAGTTTAGTATTCCTATTTATTTCAATCAGTACACAGCAGTATTTACGCCATTTAATCATGCAGCAAAACCGAGCAAAACGATACGCTGCTGAGTCAGCAGAAATTGTTTACAAAATCGAACTTATGTGTGCTTCACGTCCGCACATAGGATATGGTGACTGCTATATGATGCTACTTCTATTACTCCAAGTTCTTTGAAAAAAATAAGACACACACGCGTTCAATATAGCGAGAATATAAATATTTTTTTATTATTTTTTTTTTTTTGTTTCCTAACGAAGGTCGGTGCTTCCACTACTTTTACATTCCAGATGTGTTTTTATCTTGAGATCTCGAAGGACTATGGTTCGAGAACTATGAAAATGATGAAACAATGGGCAACTTCAAACGCCAAATTGGCCAATCAGTATGCATATTTGTTGTTGCTTTGCTTTGATCATATAAAAATAAAATAGCGACACATTTACACACAATTTACGGTCACCCTATGCTCTGATCTCGGTTCTTTTTCACGGTGAACTTATTCCCTTTTTCACGTAGAATGGCGTTTCGTGGTACAAATAAATAATAAAGATGTTTTTCTTTGGCGTATACAAATATACACGGCTTAAATATTTATTAGCCGATTTCAGCTATACGACGCGAATTATGTTTCTTTCGATCGATAACAGGGAACAAGAGTCCAGTGGCCTTTGTTTGGGGCTAATCCGCAGCTTTCGATACCCATAGGTTGTATGATTCGACATAAATTTGAGGAAACGTAACTTTGAACGGCGATAAAGGTTGGAAGGTGAACCAGAGCTGCAACAGTGCGATGTTTACTACATGCCTTTAGGGCGAATATCGCTGGCAAGTTATCGCACAGGTCCTGATTCCGATATTTAGAGTCCGCGAATGTATGCTCCTTTTCAAGGGAAAGCTGTGTTGTGATAGAGATTGTGAGAATAGCGTTATTGATGAAAAAAACGATCGTATTAATTCGATCCACACTGAAATAATTCACATCGAAAAAAAAAATCTTTTAAAAGCAAGAAATACCAGTCATTCAAAATGATTGTCTAAGAAAAAAACTGTTTTCCGGAAAAAATTATCTATACTTATTACCAATTTATGAGCGAAGTTAGCTACATACAAATTTCATACATTAAATGAATTTTCTTGACATTTAGCGACATTGGCGTGCGTGTAGTGTAGTATCTTTCGATTATTTATCTTATAATTTTTTTCAAATCGTTTATATTTACATCTAATATCACCAACACTAGTATTTCTGAATACTGTAAGAAAATAAGGGAATTTATCTGTGGTAATAAGCTCAACAAACAGGTAAAAAATCAATATTAACATTAAGTGAAATAGTTTATTACATTTTATAATTTTATAGGCTTATCATACACTTCAGCGCAATGAGCTGTCAAAAGAAAGTTACATTTTCATCCCTATAAAGTTTCTACGGTACAGGAATTATTACCATTAGATCACGATAGGCGATTGGAATATTGTCATTGGTTTAATAACAATTTAAGGGACGATGACTCACTAAACAAATCATTTTTCTCGGATGAAGCCTGGTTTTATCTAACAGACTATATCAATTTACAAAACTATTGTATCTGGTCTACAGAAAATCCACACGAATTTCGAGAAACGCAATTGCATCCCGTAAAAGTTAGAGTTTGGTTAGCTATGTCCAGGCAACGAATAATAGGGCAATTTTCTTCGAGGAAACTGTAACAGCCCAACGTTACCAACAGATATTGGAATTGTTTATTGCAGAGTTACAAGAAAATGAGCTTGAAGCAGGTTATTTTCAGCACGATAATGCTCCAGCACATACTGCTCGACAAACCTGCCAATATCTTCAACAGTTTTTTGCTGACAGGTTCGTTAGAGCACAAAGATGGCCACCAAGATCGCTGATCTAACCCATTAGATTACTTCATGTTCGGCTATCTAAAAATAGATCTATAGAAACCGCATGCATACCATAGAAGAACTGAGAGATGCAGTTTTGTCACTTAATAATTATACTAATTGTATGTTTTAATTTAAAGTAATAAATAAATTTAGTTAAACACAGTTAGTACTGAATTGTAAAATCATAATTTAGTAAAGTTAAATTAATTACATTTCATTTTTACAAGCAGAAACACCAATACATAGTCGTTTATATAATGCGAGTTCAAATATAGGTTACGTTTTGCTTATTTATGACAGATCCGTTTACTTTGTTATGTTCCAACACTGACTTAGTTCAAACCTTCATTACAAACACGCGGCATATACCTACACCCTGTTACTATCTATAGGAGCGGATTTGACAATCATTTTGAAATCTTGTGTATGTATTAGCGCTAATGAAATTAATTCTCTTAAAAAATTGTTGTGGAACTTTAGTTGTGTATAATTACAACCTGTAATTCTATATAATGTACTGATAATACTGATAATAATAAGTACTATATGGACTCATACATAACCATTGCTCTCTATGCTTGTTAATAATAAAAATATAATGCAGTAGCCTCACAATTACGATTGAATTAGATTAGAATTGTGGTGGCCTATAGACTTATTTCACCGCAATCTTTTCAGATCTCTTGTGACCCCCTTTCCCTAGAAGACGCTCTTTAATTTTGCCTTTTTAATTAGGCTTATCATCTTTGAGAGCGGCTTCTTGGTGTAGCTACCAGCTGCGAGGTTCTTGACGACCATTACTAGAAGCCTTGTCCTCGTCAGGCCTTCACATTGGCACACCACATAAACTGATGTTTCTTCCTCCTCTTGGCAGAATTTGCAGGTTGGATTATCTGCCAGGTCTATGATCAGTGAACAGATCTACTATCATTTTGACAGTCTTCCTATCTTTATTTAGTAGATTCCTAGTGAATTCAGGCCTCTGCTCCTTTAGGAACTCTTTCGCCTGTCTCTGTCCTGGTGATTTTTGCCACCACGTACTGGACTGATCATATATCCATTCAGTGTTGGATTTTTTAATTTGCGATTTGGTAGTGCCGAAAGAAGAGCTAGCTCCAACGAATGATCTTGACGAATCTCGCTTGTCCAGCACGTCCACCGCCTTAATTGGCACAATTAAGTGGCTAGGAACCCAGGCCAAAGTTAATTTCTTTTGAGTGTCCACTTCATTTAGGGCACTCATGCAATTCTAAATCAGCTTAGAGTCCATACTTACGGAACTAATCGCTTTAAGTGTGGACTGACTTGCGTTGTTGCAATTACGCAAGTATTCATTCATCATCAACAATTAAGAAAATTGGGGTCACCTTGCGTAATAAATTTTACTGTTTCATATTATTAAAACTGGAACTTCAGTTCAAACATTAACAATTTCCTAAATGTTGACTTAAAAAATATCAAAGCTATTTTGATTATAAATAACTCAAGTAAATGTACTTTGGTCTTCTATACCTCCATCGAAAACATCTACAATCTACACCCTTTTTTGTCGGCGCCAGCAAAAAGTAGCCTTGTAGATAGAATTTGTTGTACGGCACGCTGCTTTGTATCAGTAGTGCTTTGAGATATCGAAAGGTGTTGATGTGCGGATTTTTCTAAATAATTCGCGTGAAATGTGTGTTAATTATTTGAATGTTTGGTGGTGTGAAAATTGTAACTACTTTATCTGAGGGTTGCTCCGTTTTGGATCAGGATTATTTGAGTCGGGTAAGTTAATTGAAACTTTAACACCTTGCGTAATAAATTTTAGTGTTTCAAATCATTAAAATTGAAACCTATTCAAACATTAACAATTTCCTGGATCTTCATTTAAAAATATCAAGGCTATTTGGATTATAAATAACTCAAGTAAATGTACTTTGGTCTTCTATACCTCCACCGAAAACCGAAAACATCTACAATCAACACCCTTTTTTTGTCGGCGCAAGCAAAAAGTAGCCTTGTAAATATGGAATTCCTTGTACTGCACGCTGCTTATTTATATTAGTAGTGTTTTAAGACATCGAAGGGTGTTGATGTGCGGATTCTTGTAAATTATTTGCGTAAAATGTGTGTTAATTATCATTCTTCATAATGAATTACGTTAATTATTTGTTTGTTTATCGTTTGGTGATGTGAAAATTATATTTAGGTAATCTGAGGATTCTGGTCGTTGTGGATCAGACTTATTTGAGTGGGGTAAGTTAAATTGAAACTTTAAAATTACATTTTTGTGTTATTGCTGATTTAAAATTATGTGCTTTTAATCTACCCATCATTAAGGCAAATAAATAGTATGGTTCGTGGATTCATCAGCATATATATTACTAAAAGGAGTAATTATAATTAATCAACAGGAATAAAATCTAAGATAGCTTTATTATTATGCATTTTACTGTAGTAGTGAATTTAAACTTTTATATTGCAAATGAAATTATCTTTCAAACTTTTCAAAAATGTGCGGGTTGCCACATCTATCATCATTTATCTAGCAGAGGCAAAAGTCAATTAGTTTTCTATTGTCTGAGCGTTAATTATAAATAACATTGAAACAGATTTCCAGAATTAGTTGAGTCTCTGTGCCCTTAAATAATACACCTTCTTATATTATTTATTTTATTCCGTTTTTAAAGTGTACTTGTTTGTCTTTTAATGTTAGTGTGGTACAAATTTTATACATAAAATTCGAAAAAAATGCAAGTTTTCGTATTATTGCTTTTTTTCAATGAGAACAATTTTTTCTATGCAAACCAGCATGATTTTATGAAGGGCAGATCTATTGAAACTGCCACCTTGACGTAATTTATCAGGGCCCGGAGGATGGTAGCATTCCCCTAGGGGTCTTCCTTGAGTTCTCTAGAGCTTATGATTGCATAAATCCTGATAAGTTATTACTTAAATTAAAAAGCTATGGCATAAGAGATATTACTTTGAAATAGATGGCATCATGCTTGAAGGGTAGAAAGCAATTTGTAAAAGTAAACTTAGATGAAAATATAGTCAAGTTCGTTCCAATATTAGTTGAAAGAGGTTTGCCACAGGGTAGCGTGTTAGGTCCTCTCTTATAGAACATTTATATCATTGATCTGCGCAACATATTAATTAATACTTTGCATACGCATATTAATTATGCAGACGATAATGCTTTACTTGTAACAACCAAAGACTTAATCACCTTAAAAAGTCAAGCAGAACAAATATTGCATAGAATAAGACAATGGTGCTTCAGGTATTATTCGAGTTTTTCGAATTCAAAAACAAGTGTTACGTGCAATTTTTGGCATGGCTTTGAGGGAATCGTGTCGTGGGAAATTTGAAACTAATAAGTTATTTACAGTTGTTGTGCTGTATATTTATGAGTGCTTAATTTCTAATTTCAAATATAAAGAAATATATGTACATCTTCTGTCAGGTCATTCTCATAATAGAACATTTTAAACAAAGTATAATTACCCATTGCATACCATGTCCTTATTTCAGAAAGGCCCTTGCTATTCAAGCATAAAGTTTTTCAATAAACTTCCCCCAGCGAATTACAACTACCAATAATTTGAAATTATTCAGGAAAAAAACCTTTAATTTGCTAATTAATTTGGAACCTTATGAATTACTACTTTAATGTGTAGTTTCTTGAGTTTGCTGCTAAGAGATATATTTACTTCTTTTTGTATTGTAACTTAATATTAAACACAAGAAATCAAAAACAAAACGCTGTATGTATTATGTGGGTATAATAAAATTTTAAGTGTTGTATACGCTCTTTTAATTACCTTAACCGAAGCAACTCAACCCTAATCATTGCGCCATTTCCCCTAGACACCGCCTCTTTTGATAACTCCCATCACCGATTGTACCCATGTGAGCCCTAGTGCAAAGAAGTTATACAGCCGTCTGAAATGGAGTCTCCGAAAACACTGCAGCTCTAGTCTCCCATTTCTTTTACCCATTAAATTATATCAGCTATTCATTGTTGCTGTAGGAGTAGTCCTCATAGCTGCTGTTATTCGTAAACACGGAAGCTTCTGCATTTTGCTAAGTTCAGTTATAGCAGTTTACTGCTGCACTTTTGTCCGCCATATCAGAGAGATGCATAAGTGATCATGGATCTGATCACTGTGATATATGTCCAGTACATCATGTTTGGTTTTAACCCCCATGTTTTTGCATGAGCTCTTCTAGCCAACATAAGTGTTGTCTCCGCCCTAGTTTTAATGCTCCCAAGCTGTCGATTCGCAGTAAGTTTGGAGTCTAGGATGACACCAAGACATTGCACTTCCTTTGACAGCTTTATTTTTTCACTTCGGAATTTTAGGGGTCCAAGATCATTTAAGTTCCTCTTTCTCGTGAATAGTATTGTGGTCTTTTTTAGGGGACTGATATTTTTAGACCCCTCTCCTCGGTCCATGCTTTCATAATTTGTAGAACATTCTGCATTTTGACTAGTAGCTCGTCCACGACCGGGTTCCAAAGCAGAAGGGACAAAACTCCATCTCTCTCATGATGATTGTATAAACTGATCTCCCTTTAAGCGTGCAGTCCATCCACCTACAGCTTGTTTATCGATTCTTTTCTTCATCGATGCTTTGAATATTGAAGCTGCGCCTAATTTTATTACTCATTTCCCTGTATTTTGCACTAAGATAGAGGTCGCACCTAATTGATCATGTGGGTACGATAGACTGTGACATACGCCGATCAATCGGACATTATGCGTGGCATTGATGGTACAATAAATAATAATCTGTTCAAACAAGTGACTCTTTTTTTATTAAAAGAGCCCTTGATCACACAATTTATATGTACCCGAATGGGTTAATACAAAAAATCTATTTACTAATCTAATTTGGCGTATTTGAAAGTTGAGGAGTAATGGTATTTGAACCTACGTATTTGTTTTTCCATTCCTCAAGCAAAGTTTATACGTAATTCAGGAGCCAATCGCTCAATCATTGCCTTCCAGTCTATCACTATTCAAACGTAGAGTTCAATAAAGTTAAACTATGTCGAGAGTGTGTTTAAGCGAAAATAACTGAACTATTTCCTATATTACGAAGAACATACCTATTAGTAAACGCTTGAACGTAAACATATTACATTGGTAAAAGCCAAATTAAGACTACCTGTTGAAAATTGCATCAAAATTAGATGAGAAACTTTGCTTGCAGTAGCGTATATGTACTTTTTATGATTAAATATAGTTGATCCGATAATCAGATCGGAGAATTTGAAAAGGAACACGGATCGCCTATTTGTATTTTTACCAAGGATTACAATTTTTGGCGTTTACTCTTGAGGTATATTTCTGATAACAAAGCAGTTTATGACAGATGGGTATATAAAATCACCCCATTTTATAGGAAAACGCTCGTTCCGTGTGAGGGATTTGCAAGAAAGATGGCTACAGAGAACGAAATACCCAATAGCACGGATAATTTCCTTACATAAATACAATTTGCGAGAGTTGTGCGAGATACACATGCATGAGAATTGTCCACGTGCGTGGTGCGGTAAAAATTTCAGGTTATAGCCTCTTTCAGGAAGAAAAGTAGCTTATAGCAGTAGTGATGCAGATTATTCATCATCATCCAATCGTATTTTCAATATAATTATTTTCTTTTTTGAAGTTATCAAAAGGAAAAATAATTCACATTATATCCCAGATTATTAGAAAAATGACAGAGTAAAGTTTCTAATTAATGCTGAACTCAAATAAATTATTTGTCTTTATTATTTGATTTATAATACATCTTACATTCCTTATTGTAACACGAGCAGTCTTATATTGAATAATGTGTGTGAACTATCAGTGTTAAACAATAATTTAAGTAAGCTATATCTTTATAAAACTCTCATTGTCACAATTATTGAAAATAAAGTGCATCATATAACATTTATGCTATCTAATAACTAATAACTAACAGGAAATACCAATAAACTTCAGTCTCACAAATTCTTTAATCTTCAAAACACAATGTACATTTAATTCATTAGCTATGCTAACATCTTCAGGTGTACATACAAGTGTATTGTCAAATACCAAATGCGTATATATAGCAAGTATATCCTAGGTTACAAAAATCATCAGGACTACTATATTCAATGAATTCTAAATATTTATAATTAAGGGGTGTTAAATCAGTATTGAGTAAGCTATTAATATGTTTTTTCATGTAAATAACTTCCCACATATTAAGATCCTTACAATTTGAAGACTTAATTAACTCTAAATCATCAATTGAAAAAGTATGTCCTTTATTAACAAAATGATACGCCAAAGGGGATTTATCGGCATTGTGATTCTTAATATGATATAAATGCTCTTTAAATCTAATCACCGTATTCCTCTTTGTTTGACCTATATATACTTTATTACAAACACCGCATTTGATCTTATAAATCCCAGAAATTTTTTTAAAATCAATAATTTCAATATTAAATTTTAATTTATTTTTTTAAAGTATTAGAATTTTGAAAAACCGGACTAAGATTGTATTTTTTACACAGGTTTAATATCTGGTTAACCCATAATTTATTAAAGTTAAATCTGCAAAACTTTTTCTCCACTATTTTCTCTGGAATAAGTGTAGTTATATTTCTTAATAACCTCTTATTTTCTAACTTATTTTTAATTTCACTTTTCTTGTAACCATTAATTTCTGCTATATGATATATATATTCTAATTCTTTTTTAAAATTATCTTCCGAAAGCGGTATGTTCAATAATCTAGTTATTAAGAAAAAGAATGTTGTGTATTTTTCTTTATAGCTTGTATAAGATAAGTTGTGTATATAATTGTTTGTGTGTGTGGCTTTTCTATGTATATCAAAGTGGAATGTATTATCTTTGATCATAAGTAATAAATCAAGAAATGGTAAACTGTGGTGATCCTCAATTTCAAACGTAAATTTTATTGATGGATATTGATTATTAATGAAATTAAGGAAAATATCTATATCAAAATCAAGTGGTATTACAGCAAGAATATCATCTACATATCTAATCCAAAATTTAGGGAAAGAAGGAAATTTACTTATAATATCTTTTTCAAAATAATTTAGGAAGAGGTTTGCTAAAAAAGGAGAGGGTGGGTTACCCATTGCAGTTCCGAATGTTTGCTTATAAAACTTATTATTAAAGCTAAAGATATTTTGTTCCATACACAGTTTCGTTAATTTAATGTATTCAAGATTTTTATCAAAAGCAACGTTGTTAAAAATTAAGAAAGATTCAAGATTTTGCAAAGTTATGTCAATAGGAACATTTGGAAACAGAGATGTTACATCAAAAGATATTAATTTATCTCCAGAGGAAATTTGAAAATTGTGGAGTTTATCTATAAGTTCTTTTGTGTTTTCTAATGGAAGAATCTATTTCAATTTTAAATCGGTTAAACTCTTGTACTAACCATTTAGAAATTGCATAAGTGGGAGAGTCAATATTAGAAACAATAGGTCTATATGAATTGCTTGGTTTATGAACTTTAGGTAAACAGTACATATGTGGTATCTTAAGTTTATTAATTTTAAGTTTAAAACTTAACCCCTTATCTATAAGATTACTACATTCTTTTAATAGTTTAGTAACTTCTTTAACATATCTACCTAAAAGATCTTTGGCTATTCTTTCATAAGGACCACTTTGGTCAATCAATATATGCGACAAACTTTAAGAGCTGATTCCTGAGGTTATTTTGATTATAAAAGTTCATATGAGTATATATCCAAAACGGTTTGGTGTTAAAGTTATTGAATGTTTAATAATAATAAATTATGAACTATGACTAACACGATATAATATCACAGTTGGCTCTTCAAAAACTATTGTGTTGAGAGGAAATTGTCATTTCAATATTTGTCAGAGTATTCATTCAGTTTATTGCCAGTTTCTGTTTTCTAAAATGAATTACACGAATGCTGAGATGTGTGATATGCATTTCGTTTACGGTCTTGCCAATGGAAATTCGCGTGCTGCTAGACGTCTTTATGAAGAACGATACCCGAACCGTATCATCCCGCATCATTCAATATTTGCCCGTCTTCACCAACGTCTTAGTGAAACGGGAAATTTAGAAAAAAACGGACGACTGATAACGGGCACCCATCTACAGTGAGAACTCCACAAGTTGAAGAAATGGTACTAAATGAAATTGAGGAACATCCTACTACAAACACAAGAAAAATTGCGTTTGCTTTAAATATTAGTCAGGCCACAGTTTGGGGAATACTGAAAGATCAACTGTTGTATTCATATCACATTCAACGGGTGCAGGCACTTTTGCCGGCAGATTTCCCGTCTAAGAGTAGCTTTTTGTCAATGGATGCAATACAAAATCGCACAAAATCCTGACTATTTGGCTCAAATATTCTTCACCGACGAGACTACTTCTCCAAAAATGCGATTATTAATTTTCATAATAATCACATATGGGCAGCAGAAAATCCGCACGAACTAGTGAATGCCCGTCATCAACATCAATTCTCTGTCAATGTGTGGGCCGGAATTGTTGGAGATCACTTGATAGGTCCACATTTTTCACCGATGCGGTTAAATGGCTAGGTATACTGCAATTTTCTTGAAAAGGAGCTACCGCTACTGCTGGAAGAAGTTCCGTTGCAATTAAGATTACAAATGTATTTTATGCATGACGGTGCTCCAGCGCATTTTAGTTTAGTTGCTCGCGAGTTTTTGGACAATACGTATCCAGATCGGTGGATAGGACGGGGAGGGTCCACAACCGTGGCCTCCTCGGTCTCCAGACTTAAATTCTTTGGGCTCTTTTCTCTGGGGTCACCTTAAATCATTAGTTTATACGACTCCTATTGAAAATGTCGATGAACTGAGAAATCGTATTATCGCAGCTTTTTAAACAATTTGAAATACCCCTAGTATTTTAGAACGGACTCGCTAGTCAATACGACGGAGGATAGAAGCTTGTATTGCAGTTGGGGGCGGTCATTTTCAACAGTTAGTATAAGTTAATTTTGTTTTACTAATTATTTTGTTAATTTATAATAAAAACATTAATTATGTTTACTTAGTATTAAACATTGTACAACTTTAGAACTACGCGATTTTGGACATATTTTAAAATAACCCCAGGAATCAGCGCTTAAAGTTTGTCGCATATATTGAAAATCACCCTGTATCAGTGGCGGCTCGTGGTCGGAAACGTAGAGTGTTCACAAAATCAAGAACATGCAAATTTTTAACTAAAATCCAATCATTCTTTTCATACATGCCCTTCTTAAATTTTCTTGTAAAGTCTCTAAATTTGCCCTTTGTAGTTTGCCTCAAATTAAATTCTGGTTTTGGTCTGCCCATACTTTTAACTTGAATTTTTTGTTCATAACTAAACGAATTAAAATTGTCTTTAAAAATTGCACAGTAAAACTGTTCGCATCCATAGTTCTTATTTATATATTGTTTAGTGTTTACTTACAATACTACTTTGTTTGTTTTGTGTGCATTTCATTATCTTTTTTATGTACTGTATATATTCTTTTTTGTTTGTCGGCTGCACCAAACGGCATTAGTGGCGGCTTTGCTTTGTCGGCTTTTTGCAGAGCGATTTAACGATGCGGCGTAGTTTTTAACCGCGGCTGCGCTGTTGCCAATTTATTTTTGTTTTTCTTAAAAAACTCAATTATTATTTGTATCTTTGAGGGTAATGTACATTTTTTGGGAACAGTTAAAGATTTACGAGTTTAAGTTTGTGATTTTATGTGTGTGGGTTTAATAAACGTATTGCTGTAGATGAAGTACCTCAATCGAAACTTTAAATCAGTGTTTTAAATAAAATAGATAGTCTTTTTTTAACAAATATATTGTCTAATTTCCCTTTTTTACAAAGTTAAATTTAAGATATTTATAAATTCATACTAAGTATTTAAATTGTTACAACCATGATTATTGTGTTAATTATATCAACTTTATAAAATTAAATTTAATACAGACCTGTATTAATTACTCATCTAAACTACACGAGTGTGATTAAACATTCAGCACTGGTTTAATATCAGCAACAAATTAATAGATTAATATATTAAAATTTTTAAATTCCAAGCAAAGGGAAACAACACATGTGAGCCACCCCGATATCTATATTACACTGGCTCTCTTGCTCGCACGTACGAAGCGGAGGGCCAGAAAACAAACAAAAAACCTGGAAACAAATCCGTCCAATACGGAAAAATATAGCAATAGTGAAATAAATAATATAATATTATACATAGTCACGAAAATTCTGTTAAAACTTAAAGTATAAAGAAATACACCGTTATCCTAAAATATTAAAACAACTTTCAAATGAAAATAACATTAAATTAAGAAATTTATTCAGATAATTGTTTTTTTTTTAAATAAAAAACTACAGCAGTATGTTATTTAATAAATTAAAATGATTGCGCACTGTCACCAACAAACTGTATTATTTCTTATGGTAGTTACGACTTGTGAACGGTGAGTCATTCATAAACAAAACATATATAATATAGTTTATCCGTAAAACACGATATCTGAACGTTGATGTCGATCGATTTGTTAACCCGAGAACGCAACGAAAGCGAGCACAGGGTGCACAATTTGTGCACCGTTCATATGGAATCTGCCGTATCCCTCCCCACCTCCGCTACGTCCTTTATGCGGCTAGGCATTGGATAAAATCAACGTAGTCCCGCCTACTCGGCGCACGTGCTCCGTCGTCGGTCGCTTGCTCGCGATGTAACATACATATTGCTGTGAACTGATGGTCCAAGCATATAAGTAAAGAGAAATTAAAAATGACAAAATTAACCTAGCTAGCTCAGCAAAAATGAATTTAAAAGGGCGCCAGAGATTCTTAAATCTCAGAGTAAATTTTTTAAAAATTAATAGTGGGCGTTTGCAAACTTTACTTTCTTTAAAATCCCCAAAAACTGAAATGGCAGATTCAGAAATAAAAGAACTATTTAAGATGATATTTACAATCATTAGATTTTTATTAAAAAAAAAAAAAAAACATTTAATTAACAACAAAAGGGGACAAAACCGTGATACAGACGGTATCGGATTAAAATAACCCCTTCGTGAATTTACATTTAAAAAGGACAATGCAAATCCTTTAGCAAACAAAATGGTGAATTCGTTCTAGAAGGACTTTCTTTACCACAAAAAAAATAATCCACGTGGTTTCAAAAATTCAAAGCAAACTAAAATTTAATTCAATTAACGTGGAGAAACAAGCAAAATCAAAAATGAAATTTAAAACAAACTCACAGCTTCACTTCACCTACCCCGAGGTGATAAAATAAAATTAAATTATAACTATTAAAAAAAAACGGAAAATTTAAACTCTAAACGCGATTGCTTCTAAAACGAATATTATAAAAAAGCCTTACATGTATGTGCACACCTATCTAATACAATTTAACAAAAGAATTACTAGATAGACGATTTTAAAAATCACAAACAACGAACTACATCTTAAACTGAAAAAGGATTACCATAAACGGTAACCAAGACAACAAAACACGACTATACGCGCTCTCGTCTATCTGATAACTCCCTGGGCCTCTAGGTAACATTCTCATATATATGAAATTTACAATCTGCGTGCGATGACCGCAACGCATCGCAAAGAAAAAACTAGCATATAAACTATATACAGGAGTACGCAAAATGTACAAATAAATGAAATTTACTATACACAACTGACCAAATAAAATGATACAAACAATTATTAGAATTGTTGAAACTCTATCATTGTTTTGACAAGGCTGATTTGGAATAAACAAAAATACACATTTAAATTTCCGAAACCCGGGGTGCCAGTCCACAGCAATATGTATAGAAAGGAACGTCGCGTCGTTTATTCGTTTCGCTGCGTTATATTTCACGAATATATTAAGATCGAGTAATAGATTTTATTAAGGTAAAGTCAGGTAAGTGTGTAGTAAAAATCGCATAGTGTGAAGAAAATGTAACACTGTTCACATAATAAGACATTTTGATAAATTTTACACATACAAGTACGTAATACATGCCCAGTTGTAAACCTTCAATAGATACACCTTTTATAATTATCAACGGTTTACTAGAAAAAAAAAGAAATTTTAATCAGTGTCAAATACTACACACTTACCCAGCAAAATGGGGCAAGTGTGTAATCGTTCCGCATTTTATATATTAATAGCATTAGCTCTTAGTTCGGCCAAGAGTGTAATACTATACTGATGCCTTTTTAATAAGGTATGATAAATTTACAAGATATCTAAGTTATTTACACGTTAGCAGATGTGAATTTTTATTTGTAAAACGAGTATGAAGTTCAGTACAAGAGGACATCCTTATTTTAATTTTAAAAATAGATGTAGCCTATCTACAGACTTGCCCCGGTTACACACTTACCTGACTTTACCTTAGTTTGTAATCGACGATTTGTTTAGGGGGTTCACGTGCTCATGTGCTCCTATATAGAAACCGCCACTGCCCTGTATGTATCTCCACTCGTTATTAAATCAAATAGAGACGTCCGAAATATAAATACATATAAATATTGAGTGAATAGCGGTAACAAAAGACACTTTGGGGCGGTGTGCAAGGTTGTAGAAACAGTTTGTGTAGCGTATACCACTATTTAAGGAAAACTGCTGCAAAAACTAGCAGCTTTTTTTAAACTGCTGCAAAAACCAGCAGCTTTTTTTTAAACTGCTAACTAAAAGTAGTAGAAGCAGGTTGTAGTTGCTAACGTAAAGAAGCAGTTTTATACTAAGCACCAATAGCTATTATTAATCTTTTACAAAGTCAAATCAAGAAGAATTAAATATGTTTATCTTAATTTTAGAAAGATAACAGATCTCCTACGTGGCCTCGTAATGCAGGCGAATATCATTTTAAACGGTTCGAAACGTCAGCAAGTTATTGAAACGCGAATTCCGCGTCGTAGGTTGTAAGTTTCACCGGTGAAATTGGAAAGAGGGCAAATGTCGAAGATCGTTTCTATATCGCTGGAAGTTCAAGTGTTCCCATCCGGGTTATAAGTTGTCCCAGTAAAATGCCGTAATATATTACTTATATACGGATGACGGCTGTCATATACACAAAATACAGTAAGATCAATGATTGACGTTAAAACTTAATGGTTGATGTTTAGAGCGTGTAGTACGCTAGACGCGCGCAGTTTCTCGTGTACGTTCCTAGCCGTAGTAAAACCGGAGTATACGGACAGTTTCAGCTTGACTCTTGTTTGAAACGGGCCAGAGAGCCGCTTTTACAGTTACCCCCCGGCTCAAACTCGCGTCAGTTTATATACGTGTATATATATATATATATATATACACGTAGGACATTCAAAATCGCAATGCGGATATCTCTTCACGTTTAACGCGACGATATTATCGCCTGTCTGGTGGTGTCGTTAGTGTATCTAATCCTACGTCCCCCCCCCGTGCGCGCCCGTTATCACGAATTCTTCAACTAACTTTTCCGGTTACCGTTCGGAAAACGCGCTCGTACGAATATTAATTTTTTTTTATTTTTTGGACCATGGCCGTTAAACGGAAACATCACAACCGCTATCTGACCATCGGTATTGTTTATATAGCGACGATCATCAGTCAGGGTGAGTGTTCGAGTATTGCTTTCGCTGCGTCCAGACACGAGACTCTATCCTCCTCCTGACGTTACGCGTTTCATTTCTATTTTTTCGCTTGTTTTGCGTGTCCCGTGGTAGGTGGAAAAAAAAAAATGCCGGAAATTGACCCGAATCGTCTGACCCGGTATATATACTAAATTAGAACAGGGCAGTTCGGGTGAATTGTGATCAGTTTGAACGAATTAATAGATTAACAGGTGTCCCATTGAGTTTTGGGTGGCTGTTTTAGTTTTGCCGCGTTCCGCTCTGTTTTAACAATTCCACAAATACTTCTCTTCTCTGCTTTTAAGGTGTTAGATTTACGATTTGGGAAATATCTATAAGCGGAATAACCGTTGCGCTCGTGTGAATATACTAACGTAAAATATAGAAACAAACAAAATATAAATATTGAAAAAAAAAAAAAAAACTCATTACTCCGAGTGAGAGAATTCAATTTATATAACATTTCTGGAGACCATTTTCGGTTTTTATTAAAAACCTTCATCAGGCAAATGAAACTTAAATAAGTGATATGAACACTGAGAAATTCTTGCTAACCATAAGTACACTTTTCGCAGAAAAAATCGGGACACCAGCAATCCAGAACTTTAAAAGGCTCTGCAGACAGAGAAGTAATTTCTAGAATCAAGTGAGAATTTCTCATCTGAAGTACCTCTCGTTCTTATATATAAGCAAATGAATAATTTCTTGGGCGAAAAAAAATATTTTCTCAATATCCCAAGAAATTAATTCCTTGTTTGAAGAAATTCAATGTCCTTAGACAAAGGAAAGCTGGTTACTTGAAACAAATAAAAAAAAACTGGTTTCAAGAATATTATGTATTTAATTCGAACTTATGAGAACTTTGAATTGAGAAAAAATAAATTTGATATAAACCAGGCCTCTCCTTAAAATAAATGCAAAGCGAGCTTAATATTAATTTGTCGTTTTCTAGTGGTAAACATCTAATACCTTTAAATCAAACGTTATTTTATTAAACATGAAAACGGTACTTACTTGAACTTAAGGATTCCTTTCTTTAAATCAAGAAACAAAAATGGTGTTTCTATTCTTAAGATTATCGCACATTAGCCCGTCACAGCACGGCACGGTGCGCTCCATCACAAAACCAATAGCATTGCGCTGAGCTGTGTATGCTGGTATAATGGGCGTTTGTTCATTCATTAGCATTGCTTTAATTCTATCCGTTTTTTTAACGGGGCGCACCGTGCTGTTTTGTGACGGACTAATGTGCGATAACCTTTACTCTAGTACTGTTGGTTGCAAAAAACTGTGTAAACTTTCGTAAAAAATAACTGAACTGTTGGTTATTCTGAAAAAGCCAGCAGCATGACGAAATGTTACTCAATTGTTTGCAAACAGCAAGACCAAACCTAATATATTATTATGATTTTAATTATGCTGGCAGAGGACCCTATGCAGGATTAGTTGCTTGATAATAATTTTCGTTGGCTAAATATACATATTTGTATCTTACTTATAATATACGTTGTTTCTTACATAGGATTTGTATTGTTACCATGTAACACCACATACTTTAAGGTAAAAACTCGAAATAAATTACAAGTATAACATAGTTAACATATAATAAAATTAGTTTATTTAAATTTTATTTTGTGAATTGTTAAATCATAGGTAAGGAAAAAAATACAAATCCAATAACTTTACAACTAAAAAGTATTTATTTAGATACTACATTTACAGTATATTACAGTATTTTATTGCGGTTTCTATCTCCGCGCCAATGTTACACCACTAAAATGGCCTTTATATTGAAGCCGAATATAAAATTGTTCTTCAGACATATCTATTTATAAAAATATCCGTAGCTATATATGTATATTTTTATCTACTAGTATATATACGCATTATATTATAAAAATACTTACCGTTATTCAAACCACTATAAACAGGTGACAAACAGATTTAGGTAACGCACAGGGCAAATATTATCGAAATACTGCGGAACATCTAATACCTAAATGCAAACTCGATCATACTAGATAAAACCAAGTTTCAGCGTATATCAACCCCTCCACATTCCAACTTTTTTTCTATTCTAAATACAAGAAACTTATGTTACTTGCGTCAAGGAAATATCACTCAATATTAGAAAAATCGTAAGAGAGTGAATTATTCCTTATAAAAACTATATGTACTTGTTTTAAGAGAGATAACATTTGCCACAAATAAATTTTGTTTTGATATTTAGTAAAATTTCAAGAAAATAATTTATTATATTTAAGGACACCTATTAACTCGGATCTAGTAAATTCTCTAAAATAAAGAAAATACTATCTTACATTTAGTAAAAATGTGTAAGAACACAGATGTACTTGACAATAGAAAACGTTTTCCTGTGTGTGCTCCGATAAGCCATTGAAAAGTGCCCCTAAAGCTATCGGGCTGAAATTAAAGCAAATGAGTACTACTGTCACACGTACTATAAATACCAAAAATTAGCTCAATCGATGCCACCCCATTCGAGATATTAGCATAAGGGTGGAAAAATTCAATATTTTTTTTCTCAGGAATTACTTAAGCTATCACGTTCAAAAAAATTATGCAAGTAAACACTAATTATGGGCATTCTATAAAAAATCAAGAACTAATTCCCTCCACTCAGTTCAAAGTTATTATTATTTTCCCCTTTTTAGGGGTGGTTTTTTTGAGTTTGGTTCAAGATGCCAACTTGGCTTTTCGTTATATTAGACCGTATGCATGTAGGTTTATTATATATTTTTTTCAGTTTTTTCTATGTGGTAGAACATGTAAATAAAAAATGATTTTAGTAGGAGCAATTTGTTATTAGTTATTTTAGGGTTAAAATAATTATTCATGGATTAGTTTCAGGATTATTTGTATAAATGTTTCAGCCCTATTAGTTATAAAAGCACCGAAATATACAAAAGCATATTGTAACAATAAAATAATATTTAATTCCGTACACCCAGTTCAAAGTTACTATTATTTTCCCTTTTTGGGGTGCTTTTTTGAGTTGCGTTTAAGGTGCCAATTTAACTTTTTATTATATGTACATGAGTGTACAATTATATTTGGGTTTATTATATATTTCGCCAAGTTCTTTCGATGAAGTAATACAAATAAAAAATAAAACCTCTTTGATCTTAGCAACAACATTGGGTTATTGATTATTTTAAGGATAAAATTCAAATTATTCATCGATCGGATTCAGGATTATTTATATGTATGTACATTTCAGCCCTAGTATCTATAAAAGGATCGACATATAAAAAAGGATATTGTAACAATAAAATAATATTTAATTCCGCACACGCTGTTCGAAGTTATTTTGTCCTTTTGGGGTATGTTTTTTCAAGTTGGATTTAACAATTCGACTTGATCTTTTGTTACCTATAAATCTATGCGTTTTGGTACAATATATATGTTTTTATATGATATAACATATTAACATAAATCAATCAGATCTCTGTTGATATTTATTGTTCTAATAACAACATAATTCTATCCACATTTGTTATTGCAACAAGCTATGTATTTATAGTTGCTATGATTTTCTTAATGTTGAACAGAACCGCCATTCGTATTTTACTCTTGTTCTTACTGCCAAATAGATATATACATTTATTATACATATTTCTTTAATCAATGTTCTGAGACGTGCATAATTTGTTTTAATATGACAATTATTTGATTGTGAGAGTTTGGAGACTGTTGTTTAATGTAATTTCTTATGTAGAATAATGTCAGAGTAATTAAATCGCGGTGGTTTGCGGGTTTCTATAAAAATATCTGGAAGAAAAAAACTTAAACAAATAAATAAACGATGAAGTTGATAGAAATACTTATTTGGAGCTATTCATTCTTCCCAGAAGAATCAGTGAAGGTTGCAAATTAAGAGCATACTTCTCAGTTCATATGACATCACTTGTAAAGAATTTATTAGGAAAAAAGTATATAGTAAACCCAAATGCAGGCATTACTATACAGCAAAAAGTCAAGTTGGAACCTTAAATTCAAAAAACCACCCCAAAGGGAACTTTGACCTTCGTGTACGGAGCTAAATATATTTTATATTGATTATGGAATACATACATGTTAATAATAAATGTAACAACAGATAATATATTATGTAATAATATATTACTTATTATTATTTATTCTTACAGAATTATTTTTATAGCTCAGTGCTTTCATAACTACTAGGGCTGAAGTGTACAACATATAAATAATCCTGAAACCGCTCGATGATTTTCCTTTTTTATTTGCATGTTCTGCCACACAGAAAGAACTTAAAAAAATATATAATGAACCCAAATACATACATTACTATATAACAAAAAATCGGATTGACACATTAAACTCAACTCAAAAAAAACCGCCCTTCAAAAAGGAAAAATAACAATAACTTACTTTCAACTGCGTGTACGGAAATAAATATTATTTTGTTGTTATAATTTTCTTTTTTATATTTCGATACTTTTATAACTACTAGGGCTGAAACATACATACAAATAATCCTGAAATTGATGGATGAACAATTGTTTTAACCCTAAAATAAACAATAACAAATTGTTCTTACTAAGATCATTCAAAGAGATTTGATTTTTTATTTACATGTTCTACCACACAGAAAAAAACTGAAAAAAAATATATAATAAATCTAAATGCATACGGTCTAATATAACAAAAAGCCAAGTTGGCACCTTGAACCAAACTAAAAAAAAACCACTCCTAAAAAGGGGAAAATAATAAAAACTTTGAACTGAGTGGAGGGAATTAATTCTTGATTTTTTATAGAATGCCCATAATCAGTGTTTACTTACATATTTTTTTTTAACGTGATCGCTTAAGTAATTCCTGAGAAAAAAAATATTGAATTTTTCCACCCTTATGCTAATATCTCGAATGGGGTAACATCGATTGAGCTAATTTTTGGTATTTATAGTACGTGTGACAGTAGTACTCATTTGCTTTAATTTCAGCCTGATAGCTTTAGGGGCACTTTTCAATGGCTTATCGGAGCAGAGCCTCTCTTGAGTGTAAATGCAGGACATATTTACTTATCAACTTATTTATGTGTATTATTGCGATCAAAGGTATAGTCTAAAAATCTTAGAAAGAAAAAGGTTTATACATAAAATATATAAACACATTGGAGTTTCAGTGGCGGCATTTTCTTTAGAAATACCGAATACGGAAATACTCACAAAAAGTTATCACAAAATATAACGAAACGATCGCAGCAGAAAAAAAATAAAATAAAATGCAAAGAGAACTAAAAAAAAAAGTTTTTCACTGATTCTACCCGACCTTAAACCCAAAAGAAAAGTAATACAAGAAACTACAGAAATACTCATGCAAAAAAAATACCTAAAAACAAATTTATTTAGAAACATATATGTATTTAAATTATTTGAGATTATGTAGAGATAATTCTTTTTTAAGAAAACATATGGTAATGGGATTTTAAAATTATATTACTTATTAGTGCTGCGTTGATATTAGTTACTTACTTGGATTTATGCTCGTGAGTATTAGTTTAGCAATAGACAATATATCTATCAGCCTCCTTAGTTTCGGGACAATGTGATTTTCATAGATTTATTGATTACACTATTATTGATGTATTAATTATTATTGTTGCTTATTAGTTTGTATTCTTAAATATTGTATTACTGTAAAGTTATTACCAAAAATAGTTTTAAGGTTATTTATAAAATTCTTAAATTAAGTTCGTAAAGAAAATATTTATTTTATTAACCCTCCGTTTATTGTTATATATTCAAAAAGTATATTTTAGCTATCGCCCGTATGCTCCAATGTCGTTGTTCTATATTTTTTTTGAAATATGGCTAACACTTGGTCTGTTTATAAACTGTCTTTATGTAGCGCAGCTCCAAACAGCAGAAATGAGAAAGTGTTAAATGTATCAAATTCAAAAACAAATATTTCAGCACTAACTGAGATTGACGAACAATATGCTTTTTTACAATGTTTATTAGGTATATTATAGGGGCAATAATATTGTAAATAATTGTTAATATAAATTCTTCTTTTATAAAACAAGTAAAACAGCATTTTAATTTAAAACCTAAAATAATTCTTGTACTTTTCTCATAACATCTGTTTAGAATTCTGTATTGCCTGCAGGTAGCAATAATAATTTGTGGCATATTTTAATCTTTTTAGATTAAAGGATTAGAAGCATTTTCTCCAAATAATATTGTTAAAATTCTACCATATGTTCTAATCGACATGAAATAAGCTAAATATATATTTTTAAATAAAGCCCTCGATTCCATAGTCCTTCGTATTGCTACAATTTTTTTTTGGAAGGATATTTCCCTGTTTATTTTATTGCATGTATTTTCTTATCATTTATCTTTTAAAGAACACGCCGGGCATCGAAACTTCAATGTATTTTATTATCCTATGTATAAAGCTTTTTTCTCTCTATTTATGTTTCTGTTTAATCCTTGAATCAATTCATTCTGTTGGAATGTAAATAGGTTCCCTGAAAGCTTTATTTACACCCAAAAAATTGCAAAATGCCCAATTGCTGGTGTCTCGATTTTTCCTGCAGGAAGTGCACCTACTGATAACTAGAAAAGTCCTTTGTATATGTGATAAATTATGAAACTGCTTGCAGCAAGTAAAGTAGTATTTCTAACAATGATGGCCAAGTATAAATAACTTCAATTTTCCTGGTAGATGAAAAACACTATTTATTCCAAATGCTTTGCATTCATTACTTGAAGTTAATGTTGGTTTTGTTGGTTAGTTATTGTTTGTTAATTGCACTTATAAATATCCATATTACTTAGAGTGATAGTTATGTCGTTGATAAATTGATGAACCATTTAAGGTATTATTTTTCGCACCAATTTTGGACTCTTATAGGCAACTATTTACGCGTTTATACCACAAACAGAAAGAATAACTTTTATAAATGTGATATTTTGAAATAAATTACTTAAGCTATTACTTTTTAGGGTTTTTTTTTGACTTTGGTTTAAGGTGCCAAGTTGGCTTTTTGATATATTAGACTGTATATATTTAGATTTACTATATGTTTTTTTTTCAGTTTTTTCTGTGAGGTGGAACATGTAAATAAAAAATAATAAACTCTCTCTTTGAATGATTTTAGTACGAGCAATTTCTTATTGGTTATTTTACGTTTAAAATAATCATTCATTGTTCAATTTCAAGATTCTTTGTATAAATGTTTTAGCCCTAGTAGTTGTAAAAGAACCGAAATATACGAAAGTATATTGTAACAATAAAATAATATTTAATTTAAAATTTTTATTATTTTCCCTTTTTGAGGGGTGATTCTTTTGAGTTGGGTTTAAGTTGCCAATTTTACTTTTTATTATATAGAAGTGCGTAATTATATTTGGGTTTATTATATATTTTGTCAAGTTCATTCAGTGAAGTAATGCAAATAAAAGATAAAATTTCTTTGAGTGATCTTAGCAGCAACATTTTGGGTTATTGATTACACTAGTTTAAAGCCATTTTGCAAACTGGATGCGACCATTCTTTTGGTATGTGTTTTTGTCCGCTAAACTCGAAAATCGCATTCAATTTTTTTTATGGACACGTATTCGAGATATGAATTTTAAATTTTATTTTTGACTTTCTTGGAGCTAGTTTGATGGTTTGTACTATATCTTGAGTTAGGCACCATAATATCCATGAAATGCTACAAAATGCACCAATAGAATGCTTGCTATCCACCTGGTATATTCTAAATTATTTATTTTTTAGGATCAAATACTACAGCTCTGAAAAATAAATAATTTTTTGTCAAAACTTGTTATATAAAAATATTGTTATTCCAAAAATGTGATACTTGTTATTTCAAATATTAATTCTGTTTGGTATTAATACTAATTTCTTAATAAAAATGCTATCAATACATTGTTTCTCAGCCCACAACATATATTGCTCTATTCCAAAAATGTAAATATGAAGTATTACGAAAATAGTTGTAATGGCTACCATCTTTATAAAAATATATAACTTAACAACAAATTACAACTTACTTAGCATAAAAGATAACTACAACACAATCCATACATTGTCACTGTAATAGGCAGATTAATTGTTTTACCTTGTCACTTCGATGAATGAGATAAATACACAGCAACATCACCTTTCTAAAACAATTAGACACTTATGTACTTAACGAACCAGGAACAAGTACAATATAACCAGAAGTGCCGTCGCTTCCAATCGATTGTATCCGAACACCAAAGATTCAAAATCTTTGCAGTTACCCTAACTCACTGACTATTATTCTTTAGTTAGTTTTTATTTATACTTTTTAATGTTTTATTATTTACACTAACTAATAGTATCCCCAAATAACTGAGTTTAATAGTTGCACGTATGTTTTTTTGATTTGAGTATGAAATTTTTAATATCTGTTAAATTTATTTTAGTACTCGAGGCTGTATGACAGAGTTAGAAACCTTACCTAACTCACTTTTAATCAGTGTCGGCGCTAGGTTAAGGCCGCATCAGCTTAGTGTAGTTTTCGTTTGTTAACAATATGTAGTCAAGTTTTGTTCTAGTTTGCTTCAAAATTAAAATTATGCGTTTCTATCTTGTCATCCTACAGTTCATTAAATTTAGATATATAGGTCTGTTGAATGAGCCATTTCATGAGTGTTGATTAACATTTTTTGCTACCTTTCATTGTATCTGTGTTTTTCATTAAATTATCTAATCTAATGGGCCTTATAGCGACTATTTTGCTCTCCCATCTTGTAAACAAACAGATTTCAGAGTTAAATTAGCAATACATTAGCAAGAGTAGACCATCTTTGTGTAGATTTGGAGAGGAAGTTGTATAAGCTTTGTACCTACTGCTGGGGGTAAGGCTTACTATTTCAAATTTGATTCCGTAGCGTCATTTAAAACAGGATTCACTGAATGGCAAGGGCATGGAACATAAAATGCTCCGGTATTTATATTCACGATGTATTTCGATGAAGGCCATTATTTTTACCTTCAAGGTTTGCCTTATTGTCATATCCTTATCCTCAACAATTATAAATATCCAATCCTAAAGTTTTTATTTCATTTACAAATGTAGATGTTAATTTATATGCGGTTCTATCATTTACTTCTAGATATCCAATAAAATGCTTCCCCACGAGATATATATTGCTTGATTCGGTATTGATGAATCGAATAATTAAACTATTAAGGTGTTCTTTGTGGCTGATATCAGTAGGAGTCGGAACCATGATCCCAGAAAAAAAAAAAAACCCAGTCTTTTTGCCATGTCAACAATTTTGTGTTTAGTATATATTCAGAGCCAACAATTCCATTACTAATTTAATTTGAATGTCTTTACTGAGATAATTTGTTTGCATCTCTTTAGATGTTATACGTCAAAGGTGTTCTTTAAAGTTTATATCATATAAATCAAGACATCCAATGAATTTCAAAATCACTATTATTTTTATCAAAAGTTTTTTTTCAGAATTACCTTTAAAAGACAAATGTACTTTAGTTAAAGTGAAAATAACAGGCGATAATCATTCCAATCGGCATCGATTGTTTTAGTTAAACGATTCCTTTAAGAAGTTCTGATCAGTCTGATAAAGATTAATGATAATTTTCAGGATGAATAAATTTATTATTATTATTATAATGGTCAATAGTCAATAACATGTCACATTTTTTCTAGTTATTGTAGCCTGTTTTCTTTTTAGTTAGGCTTCTTATTCTTATAGCTATGAAGTATTACACACAAATAGCAAGTTTTCTTGTGTATCTCAGACTAGAAATTGGAAAAGGGGAACTGTTTACTCGAAACTGGTATAAGGCATTAATAATGAATAATTATTTAATCATACTTATTAAAAACATAGTTGCCATTAATATAAATTGCTAAATATATTGTTTATTTGGTCCATTTTTCTCAGTGCAGTTCGATCAAGAATATCGTCAACAGGAAAGAAAAACGAATACCAGGAAAGCAAATACATATTGTTTTTCATTTATCAGGAAAAGTGTATTAGTTAGTGTTAGTCATCATTGTTAGAAATACGATTTTGTTTGTTACAAATAGTTTGATCGTTTGTTACAAATATAAATGATTTTTTTAGTTATCGCTATACTAAATTTTCACTTACGGTTAGTAAACATTTTTCTCAGTGTATAGCATTAACAAGGCGGATAACAGTGAAAAGAAGTGAAAAAGAATGCAAACTTATACTGACAAATCATGTCACTACACTTACAAAAATTACTGTTAACAATAAGAAAACGAAAGGGTTAAAGTTAAAGTAGTAAGTGTATGATAATATTATGATTATACATAATAAAAACGAATAATAAAGTGAAATATAGAAATTATAAGGAATTGTAAAAATCCTGAATGAATATTTACTAAATCTTAACATTAATCGTATAGTTGGAAGACAATGGGTGGAATATGCAACTGAAAATGCATCTAATCAAATAGGGACATTAATTGAAATAACTAAAGATGGGTTTAAATTTTAAGTATGTTTGATCACTGTTATTGTCTAATTGTGTGAATTTCATGAGCTTCGAAAAGTGTTAGTTTAAACCCTTTATTTTTTGTTCATATAATCGTTGTACTCTATTTAAATCTAGTTGATGCCCTGTGTTATGTAAATGCCTACCTACATTTGAACTCAATTTGTCTCTTTTATGTTCTTGTATACGTTGTTTTTAGTTTCACCTATATATATACTGTGTCACAATTAGCGCAATGTAATTTATATACACCGCTTTTTTACAATGTTTTAATCGTGTTTTTGTTATTTGGTAGCATGTTAAGGGGAGTACTCGATTTTGATATTCCTAGATTTATTTTTTTATTTTGTAAGATACTTTGCCATTTTATAAGTGATAGGTCCTTGATATGCCGTTTTCCTGTATATGTTTTGTGTTTCTAATGGACTGGTTTATTGAATTATTTTGTTTGTTTTTAGGTTTTGTATGTACTGGGTGACTTTTTTAATTTGGGACAACGGAATATCTCTAAAACACTGCATCAAATCAAAAAAGATCTTAATAAGATTTGTTATAATGTAGGAGACTCACTGAATGGTGCTGAACTTGATCCCCCACCTCACCCCGCCCCAGAGTGGGAGGGGGGACAACTTTTAAATCTTAAATGGGAACCCCCATTTTGTATTGCAGATTCGGATTCTGCGCCATCAAGTATGTAGTTTTTGTTTAAAACTTTTTTTTTCGATTCGTAACAGATTGCGCTGTAATCGCAAAAAACATAATTGTGAACGTCTAGAAAAAATACACAAAAAATAGAAGCAAGCAAACATGATTTTGTCTTTTTTTATTTTAACATAAACTAACATTCCAAAAAGCCATGTGTTAGAAACTGTGCCCCTTCACTTCGATACATTTATTTATTCGCAATTGGAATGCTATTCAACGATGCAAAACCGTACTTTATTCAGTACTTGACAAGCTGTGAATACTTACATATTGTCCGATCCCCATTTAGATTATTAATTATTAATCCAATACAAATTAGTTAGTGTTGAATATTTGAACAGTAATGGAGGCTATAAAATTACGCAATATAAATTACCGTAATGGCTTTTTGAAATGTTATTTAATGTTAAAATAAAAAAACACACAAAATCATGTTTGCTTGCTTCTCTCTTTTGTGTATTTTTTCTAGACGTTCACAATCATGTTTTTTTTTGCGATTATAGCGCAATCTGTTACGAATCGAAAAAAATGTTTCGAACAAAAACTACATACACAGGATTCAAAATGATAGTCAAATCCGCTCCTATAGATAGTAACAGGGTGTAGGTATATGCCACGTGTTTGTAATGAAGGTTTGAACTAAGTCAGTGTTGGAACATAAGAAAGTAAACGGATCTGTCATAAATAAGGAAAACGTAACCTATACTACGAGATTCAGAATGATTGTCGTAAGAAAAAAACTGTTTTCCGGAAAAATTTATCTATACTTATTACCAATTTAATGAGTGAAGTTAGCTACATACAAATTTCATACATTAAATGAATTTTCTTGACATTTATTTCTTTGACAAGTATAGATAAATTTTTCCGGAAAACAGTTTTTTTCTTACGACAATCATTTTGAATCACATGGTACTTGATGGCGTAGAATCCGAAGCTGCAATAACAAAAGGGGGGTTCCCATTTAAGATTTCAAAGTTGTCCCCCCTCCCACTTTGAGGGGGGTGAGGTGGGGGGATCGAGTTCGGCACCATTCAGTGAGCCCCCTACATTATAACAAATCTTAACAAGATCTGTTTTGATTTGATGCAGTGTTTTAGAGATATTCCGTTGTCTCAAGATAAAAAACTCACCCAGTATAGTCCAGATGGGGAATAATAGCCCAACCATCTTTTTATCAATTCGCAATCAATTGCGGATAAGTTCGTTAACTCATTAATTACAGAATATAATTATTGTATAATAATTGTACCGTCAATTATCAATCCTTTCGATGTATTCTCCCCCCAATAAATCATCAATTGAAAAAGTATGTCCTGTATTAATAAAATGATACGCCAAAGCGGATTTATCGGCATTGTGATTCTTAATATGATATAAATGCTCTTTAAATCTAATCTCCGCATTCTTCTGTGTTTGACCTATATATACTTTATTACAAACACCGCATTTGATCTTATAAATCCCAGAACATTTTTTTAAAATCAATAATTTCAATATTAAATTTTAATTTATTTTTTTAAAGTATTAGAATTTTGAAAAACCGGACTAAGATTGTATTTTTTACACAGGTTTAATATCTGGTTAACCCATAATTTATTAAAGTTAAATCTGCAAAACTTTTTCTCCACTATTTTCTCTGGAATAAGTGTAGTTATATTTCTTAATAACCTCTTATTTTCTAACTTATTTTTAATTTTATCTATCACACTTTTCTTGTAACCATTAATTTCTGCTATATGATATATATATTCTAATTCTTTTTTAAAATTATCTTCCGAAAGCGGTATGTTCAATAATCTAGATATTAAGAAAAAGAATGTTGTGTATTTTTGTTTATAGCTTGTATAAGATAAGTTGTGTTTATAATTGTTTGTGTGTGTGGCTTTTCTATGTATATCAAAGTGGAATGTATTATCTTTAATCATAAGTAATAAATCAAGAAATGGTAAACTGTGTTGATCCTCAATTTCAAACCTAAATTTTATTGACGGATACTGATTATTAATGAAATTAAGGAAAATATCTATATCAAAATCAAGTGGTATTACAGCAAGAATATCATCTACATATCTAATCCACAATTTAGCGAAAGAAGGAAATTTACTTATAAATACATATATATTTATATACATTAAATTAACGAAACTGTGTATGGAACAAAATATCTTTACCTTTAATAATAAGTTTTATAGACAAACATTTGGAACTGCAATGGGTAACCCACTCTCTCCTTGTTTAGCAAACCTCTTCCTAAAGTATTTTGAAAAAGATATTATAAGTAAATTTAAAGAGCATTTATATCATATTAAGAATCACAATGCCGTTAAATCCGCTTTGGCGTATCATTTTGTTAATACAGGACATACTTTTTCAATTGATGATTTAGAATTATTAATTAAGTCTTCAAATTGTATGAATCTTAATATGTGGGAAGTTATTTATATGAAAAAACATATTAAGAGCTTGCTCAATACTGATTTAACACCCCTTAATTGCAAATATTTAGAATTTATTGAATATCCTGATGATTAATTTGTGTAGCCTAGGATATACCTACTATATTTACGCATTTAGTATTTGACAATACACTTGTATGTACACCTGAAGATGTTAGCTTAGCTAACGAAATGTACATTGTGTTATTCAAGATTAAAGAATTTGTGAGACTGAAGTTTATTGGTATTTCCTGTTAGTTATTAATCTTTATCTTCGTTCAAACAAAAAAGCCTTGATTGTTCTTGAATTTACCGTTTTTTTGGTTGATTCAATGCATGTATTTTTCTGAGTGTGATGACGTTTCTAAAATCAGTCCTCAGAAATTTTATAGTAAATTGAAATAAATAGAAATAAGAAGTACTCAGAGTAATCAGTTTTTTTTTTCAATAGATTTAACGCAATTATGGGCCTACATTGACAAAGTATAAATACATACTCTCATACAACACTCTACCAACTTTGAAACAGTAATAAATTAGGCACCTGCAATCTGTAATTTGAATTTATTTAATTCTTCCCTTACTTATTTCCCCAAGCGCCATTATAATACGCTATATACACGAGTAGAGGTGCAAAAAAAAAGGAAGTTTCAAGACGGCGCGCGGAAGTATAAAGAATAAAGTGACATAACTCAGAAATTTTCCCCACGCCACGTCGTCGAAAGTTAAATAATAATTTCGCCGAGTTTTTCTTCGAAAAAGAATATTCGCACCTCATTCCATACGGCCCTTCTCTCGAATATTGTTTCCGCTTGTTTACGTAATTATAAAACGTAATCGTTAACGCCCGTGTCTTACACTAAACGATATTCCCTGCTCCCCTCTGATGGGCCCCGTCTGATGACGCAGTAAATGAAATTTTAGTTACTAGAATCCGACGGTAGTTGTAAATCACTGGCTTCCCGTTTTGTACGGGGGCCACCTCACTTAATAGATAACATCAATCCTGGAAATTTTGGATTATTTAAACGTTTCGGCGTTCGGAAAGGGCAGGAAGCAGATGAACGAGTTTTGGCCACTGGGAAGTGGTATCGATATAATTGGGTTTGAATTTTTAATTTCGCCATCAAGAATTCAGTGTAAAACCATCGGATGGAAGTCTTTTTTTTATTAATATATAAGTTTTAGTGGTATTTCGACGCAACAGTTTCATTATATACCAAAAAAAAACTATTTATTTGCTGTGACAAAATATATTTTGTCGAGAAAAACTTACAAGGAAAAGCACCCAAGCGATTTTGATAATATTTGGTAGGAATGTAGAACAGTGAAAAATATTTGACACGTATTTTTTTTTAGCGTCCCGTTTTTTGGTTTTTCAGTACGGTGTTCACAAAGTCGAGAACATGCCAACTTTTAACTAAAATCCAATCATTTTTTTCGTACATATCCTTCTTAAATTTTCTTTGTAAAATCTCTAAATTTACCCTTTGTAGTTTGCGTCAAATTAAGTTCTGGTTTTGGTCTGCCCATACTTTTAACTTGAATTTTTTGTTCATAACTAAACGAATTAAAATTGTCTTTCAATATTGGCACAGTAAAAACTGTTCGCATCCATAGTTCTTATTTATATATTGTTTAGTGTTTACTTACAATATTACTTTGTTTGTTTTGTGTGCATTTCATTATCTTTTTTACGTACTGTATATTTCATTTCATTACTTTTTTTACGTACTATATATATTCTTTTTTGTTTTTCGGTTGCACCAAAGCAGCATTAGTGGCGGCTTTGCTTTGTCGGCTTTTTGCAGAGGGATTTAACGATGCGACGTAGTTTTTAACTGCGGCTGCGCTGTTGCCAATTTGTTTTTGTTTTTCTAAAAAAATCAATTATTATTTGTATCTTTGAGGGAAACGTACTGCTGTGAACTGATTGTCCAAGCATATAAGTTGAAAGAAATTAAAAATGACAAAATTAATTTAGCTAGCTCAGCAAATTTGAATTTAAAAGGGCACAAGAGATTCTTAGATCTCAGAGTAACTTTCATGAAAAGTAAAAGTGGGCGTTTGTAAAATTTGACTTTCTTTAAAATCCCCAAAAATTGAAATGGCTGATTCAAAAAATAAAAGAACTGTAATTTTAAAATGATATTTACAATCATTAAATTTATTATTTAAAAAGAAAAAAAAAAAACATTTGATACAAATTACAGGAAAAATTAAAACCATGACTATAAGATTCTGGCAAAAAACAAACCTGCATAAGACTCTACAATTAAAAAGGACAATGCAAATCCTTTAGCAAACAAAATGGTGGATTCGTTCTAGAAGGAATTTCTTATACCACAAAAAATTCACGTGGTCTCAAAAATTCAAAGCAAACTAAAATTTAATTCAAACAACATGGAGAAACAAACAAAATCAAAATGAAATTTAAAAAAACAAGCACTAAGCTTCTCTTCACCTACCCCGAGGTGATTAAAATACAATAAATTAGAACTACAAAAAAAAACGGAAAATTTAAACTCTAAACGCGATCACTTCTAAAACGAAAATTATTAAAGAGCCTTAGATATAAATTGTGCACAACGATATAACACTTATTAATAAACGAGTTGCTAGATGGACGATTTTAAAATTTCAAAACAACGAACTACATCTTAAAATTAAAATGAATTACCAAAATCGGTAACCAAGAAAACTAAAACAGAACAATACTCGCGCTCGTCAATCTGGTAACTGAGAGGCCTCAAGGTAACACTGACATATATATGAAATTTACAACTGCGTGCGATGAAGGCGCAACGCATCGCAAAGAAAATACAAGCATATAAACTATATACAATACTGGTACACGCAAAATGTACAAATAAATGAAATTAATTTTACACAACTGAACAAATAAAATGATACAAACAATTAAATCAATTAATAAAATCTTTTCAAAATAAACAAATATTAGAATTGTGGAAACTGTATCATTGTTTTGACAAGGCTGATTTGTAATAAATAAAAATACACATTTAAATTTCCGAAACCCGGGGTGCCATTCTACAGCAGTACGTTTTTGGGGAACAGTTAAAGATTTACGAGTTTAAGTTTGTGATTTTATGTGCGCGGGTTTAATAAACGTATTGCTGTAGATGAAGTACCTCAAACGAAAATTTAAATCAGTGTTTTAAATAAAATAGATAGTTTTTTTTTAACAAATATATTGTCTAATTTCCCTTTTTTTTTACAAAGTTAACTTTAAGATATTTATAAATTAACACTAAGTATTTAAATTGTTACAACCATGATTATTGTGTTAATTATATGAACTTTTATCATCTACAATTCTTTGAAAATCTTCTTATACCTAAAACTAAAATATAAAATTAAATTTAATACAGACCTGTATTAATTACTCATCTAAACTGCACGAGTGTGATTAAACATTGAGCACTGGCTTAATATCAGCAACAAATTAATAGATTAATATATTAAAATTTTTAAATTCCAAGCAAAAGAAAACAACACATGTGAGCCACCCCGATATCTATATCACACTGGCTCTCTCGCTCGCACGTACGAAGCAGAGAGCCAGAAAACAAACAAAAAACCTGGAAACAAATCCGTCCAATACGGAAAAATATAGCAATAGTGAAATAAATAATATAATGTTATAATATAGTCACGAAAATTCTGTTAAACTTAAAGTATAAAGAAATACACCGTTATCCTAAAATATCAAAAAACTTTCAAATGAAATAACATTAAATTAAGAAATTTATTCCGATAATTGTTTTTTTTTTAATAAAAAACTACAGCAGTATGTTATTTAATAAATTAAAATAATTACGCACCCTTGGTTTCATTATAAAACTGTGTCACCAACAAACAGTATTAGTTCTTATGGTAGTTACGACCTGTCAACGGCCATATATAATATAGTTTATCCGTAAAACACGATATCTGAACGTTGATGTCGATCGATTTGTTAACGTGACCCCGAGAACGCAACGAAAGCGAGCACAAGAGCACACTCAATTTATGCACCGTTCATATGGAATCTGCCGTATCCCTCCCCACCTCCGCTACGTCCTTTATGCGGCTAGGCATTGGATAAAATCAACGTAGTCCCGCCTACTCGGCGCACGTGCTCCGTCGTCGGTCGCTTGCTCGCGATATATCGTACATGCATATGTATAGAAAGGAACGTCGCGTCGTTTATTCGTTTCGCTGCGTTATATTTCACGAATATATTAAGATCGAGTAATAGATTTTATTAGTTTGTATTCGACGATTTGTTTAGGGGGTTCATGTGCTCATGTGCTCCTATACAGAAACCGCCACTGCTGTAATGGGGCTTCAAAATTTCACTCAAAAACACATTTTTTTCGCAATATTTCAGAAACGAGAAAAGATATCTAAATCAGTTAAAGATTAAATCGCATCTTGTTAGCAGTCGTACATTTCTCTCATAACGAGGAATCCCAACTGCGATTAGAAGTTTTTAATTTAAAATAAATTAACAAAATTTTGACTACAGTACGATTTTTTCTCTATTTTGTGTTTTATGTACTTTATATATGTATATGTAAACCAAATCTAACATTAGCAACAGACCCCAGATAATTATAATTACCTTATGCTTATAATTGTTTACTTCTCTGGTCTTAAATAAAACGTCACTTCAACTGTTAATAACAAGTGTTTATTACTAAGTATCCATATTTGCTTCTACTCGCGTGGTTCGTATCTTCAACATAGGTACAAACTTTTAAAATTTGACGCCAACATTCGGCCATTCTGTTAAAGTACGTCCTCATACGGCTAATGTATATATACAGGGTGATTCTCAATATATGCGACAAACTTTAAGCACTGATTCCTGGGGTTATTTTGATCATAAGAGTTCATAAGAACATATGTCCAAAATCGCGTAGTTCTAAAGTTGTACAATGTTTAATAGTAAATTAACATAATTAATGTTTTTATTATAAATTAACAAAATAATAAGTAAAACAAAATTAACTTATACTAACTGTCGAAAATGACCGCCCCCAACTGCGATACAAGCTTCTATCCTCCGTCGTATTGACTGGCGAGTCCGTTCTAAAATACCAGGGGTATTTCGAATTGTTTGAAAAGCTGCGATATACGATTTCTCAGTTCATCGACATATTCAATGGGAGTCGTATAAACTAATGATTTAAGGTGACTCCCAGAGAAAAAGTCCAAAGAATTTAAGTCTGGAGACCGAGGAGGCCACGGTTGTGGACCTCCCCATCCTATCCACCGATCTGGATACGTATTGTCCAAAAACTCGCGAGCAACTAAACTAAAATGCGCTGGAGCACCGTCATGCATAAAATACATTTGTAATCTTAATTGCAACGGAACTTCTTCCAGCAGTAGTGGTAGCTCCTCTTCAAGAAAATTGCGGTATACCTCGCCATTTAACCGCATCGGTAAAAATTGTGGACCTATCAAGTGATCTCCAACAATTCCGGCCCACACATTGACAGAGAATTGATGTTGATGACGGGCATTCACTAGTTCGTGCGGATTTTCTTCGGCCCATATGTGATTATTATGAAAATTAATAATCGCGTTTCTAGAGAAAGTAGCCTCGTCGGTGAAGAATATTTGAGCCAAATCGTCAGGATTTTGTGCGATTTTCTGTTGCATCCATTGACAAAAAGCCATTCTTTGCGGAAAATCTGCCGGCAAAAGTGGCTGCATCCGTTGAATGTAATATGGATACGACAGTTGATCTTTCAATATTCTCCAAACTGTGGCCTGACTAATGTTTAAAGCAAACGCGATTTTTCTGGTGCTTGTAGTAGGATGTTCCTCAATTTCATTTAGTACCGATCTTCCAGAGTTGCGCCAACGAATAGAACACTGTTCCCAGATAATATGAGAAAACCCTTGAAAGACCAGCAGATGTAGATTCTGTATCGAAATGGAAGGACGTCATTTTGAACATCTTCTTTAGTTATAATCTATTTAATGTTAAAATGCAATAACATCTTAATAAAAATCGCTAAAGCAAACTTATTCTGCAATTGCGATAAAATCGCTGTTATCTCGTAGACAGTTAATTTGTGGACATATGTTTATTATGACTTTTAACCTTATTTTCGATCGTACTACATGCCTTTAAAATCTTTAAACGATGTTTCAAAACACCCTGTATAAAAGAGAGGAAAACGAAGCAAATAATAGGTCTGATTTGTCACAAATTTTTTACTATAATTTGGCGAGTTAAGATTGCCATAAATTAGAATAAAATTTAACTGTCATGATTGCTTAAATAACTTTACTTTTAATGGTGCAATGATTGAAGTACTTCTTCCACCATTGCATATCAAATTGGGCCTGATCAAAAATTTTGTAAAGGCGATGGATCGCAATGGGAGTGGAATTTGTATCTAAAATTTCCCAAAATAAATGATTCAAAGATAAACGAGGGTATCTTCGTAGAACCTCAAATCAGGGAGTTAATAAAATATCCGGTATTCGATGAAAAATTGAGCGATTTAGAAAAAAAAACCAGCATGGAAATCTTTTAAGGATGTTGTTGCAAATTTTTTGGGTAACCATAAGAGTGAAAGCTACAGAGAGTTGGTTAGCGAGCTATTGTTGGCTTATCAAGCATTGGGTTGCAACAACTGTCACTCAAGATTATTTTTTTAGACTCACACTTGGATTTCTTTTGTCAGAATTTGGGGGCTGTGGGTGATGAGCACAGAGAAAGCTTCCATCAGGACATTTCTAAGATGGAAAAACATCACCAGGGTAAATTGAACTCAAAATGTTGGCAGACTATCGCTGGATAATCAAAAGGGACCAACCAGGAGCTAAAGGGTCTAGCCGGTTAAGCATATGAATACTGCACTCGCATCTGATGAAGGGTTATTACCTATGCCACCTATAGTAGACTTAGGTAAAAGAAAATTTTGTTAATGAAAGTTAAATTGTCTTATTAAGTATTTATATCAACTGTTTATCAAATGCGGTTCTATTTTTCATTGTTAACATTTACCATAGGGAATAATGGAGAAGACAATTGAATGTCATAAAGACGATAAATGTGTTAATTGCAAAATAAATGTCAGAAAAACCAGTGGAAAGCTAAAGCGTATTATTACAAATGAAGATTTAAATAGCTATCAACCTTATTGTCCAAATACTGTGCACATTGGCATACGGCAGTGATTTGGATGATCTGGACTTTCAAGTACTTTGCCGCAATAGTTCACGTCAAGAAGAATATGTAGAGTTTCAAATCAATAGAGTTAAAACGACACATATTTACTGTACATTATGTGAATCTAAAAAAAATCTTACTACTGTGCCTTTAGATGCTCGCCTTCAAGCATTTATAAAACGAAGAATTTTTATTCCAAAGGGAAACAGATGTTGCCCAAGCCATCTGATAAAAAAATCGATTCTTTGACGATGAATTACAGCTACTACGAGTTTATTCTGAATCATAGTTTCTTGGAAACAGGCGAAATCTCTCAGTTTTTTCATCTTGTACCTAATAATGCTGAACAAACCCTACACAATAAAGTTGGCGGATTTTGTGTTTCTGAAGAAGAAATATTTACATTCACAGGGCCTGTATGGCAAAATATTATTAGATTAGCGGAAATGCTTACTAGCATGAGAGATTGTGAAGAACGGTCAGTAATACAAGCATTGGTAGTGTTTTTATTTAAATTCAGAACTGGCAATTCAAAGAGATAATTCAGAAGATATTTGGATTGAACTATTCTCAACAAGTTTCAAATTACTTCCACCAGGTTATCGAAGGTTTTAAAAGAGATATTTTACCAACTCATTTTGGAATAAACGCGAAAAGTAGAGAAAATCTTATTAATAATGAAACATCTTATGTCGCAAAACATTTACTTGGATTTGGAGAATCTTCTCTTGGTTTAATTTTTGATGGTACTTACATTAGGCATGAAAAAAGTAGGAACAACGTTTACCAAAGAAAATCTTACAGCGGACAGAAGAAAACACCACTCTGTAAACCTTTTACCATTTGTACAACGAATGGCTATATAGTTGACATAGCAGGTCCCTGCAATGGAACGATGAACGACGCACGTTGGGTTGTTGAAGCTGTACATGGCGCTATTGGTAAAAAACACCATTTATTGCACAATATTCTGGATAACAAGCTTTTACCTGTGGCAAAATTATTGTGCAGAATAGCTGGATTTTTAAACAACAGTTTTGGTAAAAGATACAACTCTGATGTTGAACTTGCCAACACTATTATTGCCTATATGAATAAGGAGCGTCTAAACCATCCGAATACAATGCAAGAATTGGTTGAACATAAGAACTTGATTCGGCGTAAAAAACCTTTTAAGTACAAAATTATCTTCAACCACTCTAATAGAGTTTCCAGAACTGAGTGAAAGTGACCTTAAAATATTATTTACTGGTACTTACCAATTGTCGCAAGCAGTATGCTATCTTGCAGAAATAATGACTGGCCATGAATTAAACCTTGAATTCTTAAAAGATAGCGAAAATATTATAAAAGTGAGAGTACGATCAAGGCACATTAATAGCAAGACATATATTTGCTTTATCGAATATGAGCCGAATTCGAAAACCTATGAGGGAATTCGAAGATATGTTTGTGATTGTGCAAATGGAAACAGAACAGTAGGCTGCTGTGCTCATGTAGCGACGGTTATTTACTATTTAGAACACGCTCGTTATAAATCAAAAATTATAAAACCAGCCGAAATATTGACCTCCATGTTTGATGCGGCTAATATAATTACTACTATTGAAGAAAATAGTGAGGATGATTGAATTTTTAGTATAATAACGTTATTCGTAATTATCTCTATATTTTGTATGATCGAATTTATTATAATACGTTATTTCAATCACATATCTTATTGTTTTTATTTTTTTTTGAACTATATTCCTCCAATTCGACCCCTTTGTAACTTTAACATGTAATAGCTAACTAATGAACAAATAAGATATATCTTTTTGGTAGGTGTTACTGTGGTGGTTAGTATAAAAAATCACTCCCAAAAAATATACTTCTCGTTTTCTACAGTTTCCGGTGTCACAAAAATTCTGAAAAAAATATATATTATAATCAATTTATGGGCAGTCATGTACAGTTTAAATTTCATAAAGATATCTTCAATAGGTACCGAAAAAAAAATGTTTACATTATGGATAGTCACCCCCATTACACACAGAGAAGTAATTTCTAGAATCAAGTGAGAATTTCTCAGCTGAAGTACCTCTCGTTCTTATATATAAGCAAAAGAATAATTTCTTGGACGAAGAAATTATTTCTCAATATCCCAAGAAATTAATTCCTTGTTTGAAGAAATTTAATGTCCTTAGACAAAGGAAAGCTGGTTACTTGAAACAAATAAAAAAAAAACTGGTTTCAAGAATATTTTGTATTTAATTCGAACTTATGAGAACTTTGAATTGAGAAAAAATAAATTTGATATAAACCACGCCTCTCCTTAAAATAAATGCAAAGCGAGCTTAATATTAGTTTGTCGTTTTCTAGTGGTAAACATCTAATACCTTTAAATCAAACGCTATTTTATTAAACATGAAAACGGTACTTACTTGCACTTAAGGCTTCCTTTCTTTAAACCAAGAAACAAAAATGGTGTTTTATTCTTAAGGTTATCGCACATTAGCACGTCACAGTACGGCACGGTGCGCCCCATCACAAAACCAATAGCATTGCGCTGAGCTATGTATGCTGGTACAATGGCGCTTGTTCATTCATTTGCATTGTTTTAATTCTATCCGTTTTTTTTTTGACGGGGCGCACCGTGCTGTTTTGTGACGGACTAATATGCGATAACCTTTAGTCTAGTACTGTTGGTTGCAAAAAACTGATTAAAGTTTCGTCAAAAATAACTGAATTGTTGGTTATTCTGAGAAAGCCAGCAGCATGACGAAATGTTACTCAATTGTTTGCAAACAGCAAGACCAAACCCAATACATTATTATACTTTTAATTATGCTGGCAGAGCACCTTATGCAGGATTAGTTGCTTGATAATAATTTTCGTTGGTTAAATATATGTATATTTGTATCTTACTTATAATATGCGTTGTTTCTTACATAGGATTTGTATTGTTACCATGTAACACCACATACTTTAAGGTAGAAACTCGCAATAAATTACAAGTATACATAGTTAACAAATTAATAAAATTAGTTTATTTAAATTTTATTTTGTGAATTGTTAAATCATACGTAAGGAAAAAAATACAAATCGAATAACTTTACAACTAAAAAGTATTTATTTAGATACTACATTTATAGTATCTTTTTTTTAAAGAATAATTCTTAGGTTATGTTAACATACAAAACGAAGCGAACTCTTCTTCTAATAGATACAAACCAATACTACATCGTGGCAACTATTTCTACAATTACTAGATTTGTAAGTGATAACATTTTACATGCATAATGAAATCAATTATTAACCCTTTTTTTTATTGCGGTTTCTATCTCCGCGCCAATACTGCACCACTCAAAATGGCCTTTATATTGAAGCCGAATATAAAATTGTTCTTCAGACATCTATTTATAAAAATATGCGTAACTATACATGTATATTTTTTTATTTACTAGTATATATACGCATTATATTATAACAATACTTACCGTTATTCAAACCACTGTAAACAGGTGACAAACAGATTTAGGTAACGCACAGGGCAAATATTATCAAAATACTGCGAAATATCTAATACCGAAATGCAAACTCGATCATACTGGATAAAACCAAGTTTCAGCATATATCAACCCCTCCACATTCCAACTTTTTTTTTCTATTCTGAATACAAGAAATTTATGTTACTTGCGTCAAGGAAATATAACTCAATATTAGAAAAATCGTAAGAGAGTGAATTATTCCTTATAAAAATTATATGTATTTGTTTTAAGAGAGATAACATTTGCCACAAATAAATTTTGTTTTGATACTAGTAAAATTTCAAGAAAATAATTTATTATATTTAAGGACACCTATTAACTCGGATCTAGTAAATTCTCTAAAATAAAGAAAATACTATCTTACATTTAGTAAAAATGTGTAAGAACACAGCTGTACTTGACAATAGAAAACTTTTTTCTGTGTGTACTTCCTTATTATAGGGGTTAGGAACATAAGATTAATTGTATGGCTATTTTAGATGAACAACAATAAAAGCAAGGTATTAACCCTTCATCAGATGCAAGTGCAGTTTTCATATGCTTAACCGGCTAGAACCTTTGCTAGAAAATCTTAAGATGTAACTTCATAATAAAACTTTTTACATTTTTGATTCAAGAGGTCATTGTTTTCTGAAATATTTTAAATTACTTAAAATAATAAAATAATAAAATTGGCTAACAGATTTTTTTTTGAATGTTTGTTTTTACTGCCAACCGCCTATTAAAGTAAAAGATATCATAAAAGTCCATGTGGCATGAGAAAGTTACAGTTTTGTTTACCAATTTTTTTGCAAATACTCAAAAGATTCGTTTATTAGGATTAATGCATGCTTATTAACGACAAAGAAGCCTTTTTTTCATCCATTCCATTTTCAGAATATCTCATGTAAATGTAAAATTAAGCCGTGGAATATTTCGATGCCTTTATTCCCCGGTTTCCCGGTTTATTGAAAGGCAATCAACCGACAACAAATAAGGAACAGACCCCATTTAACAAAAATAAAGCAATCCCCCCCTATGTTTTATTCATAATTCGTTAGTCGTGTTTAGGCGCGCGCGGGGTTCATTCAAATCGGCAAGTCTCGAGTTGCGTGCAACCTTTGAAAGCGAAATTCAATTTAAAATTGTAATCCGCAGAACATATTTGATTATAGGGACGACGAATTAGGTGTTAATTCCTATTCTGTCGTTGTCGCACTTAAAAACTTCCAAATCTGTTAGTGAAAACATTTAATGGGATCGCGCGGTGATGCAAGATGGTGGGGGGGGGGGGGGGCAAAAGACAAAACGCGGCGCGTGATCGAAAACATTTACAAGATGAAATTGGGCCACCGACGCCGACGAGAAGAATTCGAAAAGTCAACGTTTATTCTTTGAGATATAGTAATCAACGGGGGCAGTTTCTTATTTCCCACCAAGCCTTTAACGTTCTTAATTACGTTCGGGGTAAAATAGGGAAAAAGTCGGCGGAAACAGGAAAGTTTTCATATGCATAACTTTGCTGCAACTTAGCTTTAAGGTTGTACCGTATGGCGAGAGTATTGGTTTATCATTAGGGAATTTAATGTCTTAGATACCTACCTCAATTAGAAGTTTGTAGTTTGGTTGATGATAAGTTTTTAGTTGCAATTTATTATCCTGTTATTATTAATCTACTTCATATGTATGCACCTATTAAAACAGTTACATTTAAAGAAATATACTGTCGTTGACAGATAACATAAACTTAATACTTAATCTTTGAGATAGTACTTAAAAAGAAGTTAAAAAGAATAAAACTACACAGTGTGAATATATAAAACCCTATCTGTGATATTTGAAGACTTACTTTATAGTAATTTATTATATTGTCTTGTTATACTTGTTTGACTAACGTGTTATTTTTTCTACGTGTACTTGTTATTTACAATTTATTTGTGTTATGTGTTATATTATGCACTATCTATTATAACACTGAATAAATAAACTATCTATCTATCTATCTATATTTAAGAATACATTAAAAAAAATTAAGTCTTGTGAATGAATTTTTCAAATTTGTATTGTCTGTTACCACAACCATATATCAAAATATCATCCGTTAGTACCTCAATTCCTTTTGCACCCTGTAAAATCTCATGCATTGTCACCTGAACAATTTTAGGTGCTGAACTGATATGGAAAGGTAGTCTTAGCCACCCGTATCTACCATGAGACGTCCAAAATGTAGTAAATTACTACTTTCTTCGTCTACATAATTTCAATTTCAGAAATCGTTTCTAGCATCGACTGTTGAGAACATTTGTCTTTATTTAATTCAGATAATAACTCGTTTAACGTTGGCAATTGATATGTATGTATGTATGTAGATAGAAGAGTGATGTTACACTGCGACCTAAAAGATCTATTGTGTCCCCTATTTGTGCTGCTTTACAGCTGGCTTTCCAATCCTATTCCTTTCAGAAAGTGTAGGATGTCAAAGGGCCCCAGTTTAGGTAAGTCTCCTTCTTCGATTTCACATGCTCCCAGGTGCAACGCCCTCGAGTTGCACAGTGCTACACAGTTTGAGAGAAGTATTTCATCCTGTTCCCCACAAAATCTACATTCAGATTCTTTTTCCAATCCAAGCTTACTCAGGTGTCCTTTCAGTCTACAGTGGCCTGAAAGTATTCCTGTTAATATGCGAACATTGTTCTTACTCAGGTTGATGCATCTGTAAACCTCTTCTGGTTATAAGTTCCCAGAAGAATTTTACTTTGCCTCATTCCCTGGAGATTTTCCCAGTAACTGGATTTTCTCTGCTCCATTTCTATTTTTAGTTTCTTCAGTATTGTACTGCTACTTAACCCGCAAAAGGGTTCAGGCCCTACAAAAGGCAATCCAGTCCCTTTTTTTGCGAGGTTATCCGTTATTTCGTTTCTTTCCACTCCTGTGTAACCCGGAACCCGCAGGAGGGTTACTTTAATTCTTTTGCCTAGCTCATTTAATTTCCCTAGGCATTCCCAGACCATTTTAGAACTAATTTCATATGAGTTCAGCGCCTTGATGGCTGCTGACTATCAGACATGATGATAATCTCCTACTTTCGATAATATCTATCTATATTGAACTGGACACATCTTTCAATAGCGTGTATTTCCGCTTGAAATATACTTGGATATTTTCCCAAGCTTTCGAAATATGTGGTTCTAGACCCATACATTCCTATTCCAGGGGCATATCCCAGGTTTGATCACCGTCAGGAGATTGAGGCCTATGCCTAATCATTCCTTCCTTGACCATTCTGAGTGTGGTTCTTTTTGCCGCGCCCTCTACTACAATATGGAGGGGGGTAAGATCCAATACTACTTTGATAGCTGCTGTTGGGCAGGTTCTCATAGCCCCCGTTATGCATACACATGCTAATCTTTGCACTTTCGAGAGGTTAATTCTCGCGGTGGCCAGATTAGTTCTTTTGCTCCATGCTACTGATGCATAGGTGATGATCGGTCTCACTATTGCTGTATCCACCCATGGCAATTGATAATTAGCGTTAATGCAGCATTTTAAGGAATAGGGTCTAAACAAATTCCAAAAGATGTTTATTTTTTGTAATTAAAATATTGCTTACCCAGTCCATCTTCTTTAATTATAATATTTGATTTTTCTAATTCCTTAAGTTCCTCTCCCAGTTTTTTTAACTGCCGTGGGTATTCTGTGCCCTTTCTATTGTAGGTTTTACATTAAAGTCGGTTTCCAAATGTATTTCACCAGGTAAATAAATCAATCCTTAAAAAAACTTCTTCGTTCTTGCTTATTATATCCTCTGCTTCTTTTTTATAATAAATCAGATTTCTTTCTTTAATATCAGTGCCTTATATATGTATAAGTATATATAATATCTTACAATACTTGATTAGCCCTAACTCAGAACATACAATAACTGACTATGCTTCATATCAACAACCAACAACCGAGATAAAATTTATACAATTTCTTCTGTCTCTGAAAAAATATTATAATAATCTATCCAATAAAAGGAATATACCTCCAAAACCGCGCAATTTATGATTTGATTTTTGCAGTGTAGGTGTATTACAATTTAAAATTTTGTATAGATTTTGAACACCTATCCCAGATAACAATTTAAGGTTTACACAAGCTTTATTTAGGGTTGTCTCGACAAGGGTGCAAGCTTGTCATTGACAAGGGTGTAAGCTTGTTGCAAGGTTGTGTCAAGGTTTCTAGTTGACACAGGACAATCAAAAGGAAATAGGAATTGTGTATATGAAGGCGCACTCACGGAAATAAGTAAAAATGTATGAGAATTTCAGTATTTAATAAAAAAAGGAAACTTCTACATATTTATATTTACATAAGTCACTCAAGAATTTCCACTACAACGTTTATAAACAGTTTATCCACACAAAACCTAATACGAACTTATAACACCTAACTAAAATCACTATACACGTAAATCGAAACTACTATAAGCATAAGCTGACACAAAACATTAAATAAAAACTAAATAAAGTGTTCTAATCGATTTAAAAATAAATATAGTAATTTGGTAAATACATCAATAACAATGGCGAGAGCCGAGTGATGACGTATCTGAGGGCCATGCGCGAAAAAGACGAGTTTTGGTTTTCAGATGAGCATACCTTATTTTCTTGTATCATGAAAAAACCTAATACTTTATAATTAACACTCAGAAAAGCTTAAACATCAAACACTTAATTAACTATTCAGAATTTCTGAGTTATAAAAAATACTGTAAGCTCGCAGCAAATATAAACTATAACTTTCTAAACCAGATGCATTGGCTTATCATGTTCATTTTGTCAACTTTTAGTGTAGAAAGTTAGGTTAGAATGGCTGCAAAGAGTACAACCATTCTGAATTTTCTAATTTTACACCATTTCTAAAGCATGATTCGATAATAAAAACCTTTTTTAGTTTATTGTAAACGTTTTTGAGTGTCAATAAATCAATAGGTACATGACACGTGACAGGTGTATTTAATTTGTCACTACCAACACGATATTTTAAATAAATAAAATCATGGCTTGCTAAAGGTAAATTTAATTGATCATATTGTACATACTTATAAAGTTTTTTTTGGAAAATATTCATACAATTTCCCGGTGGTGTGTTTTTAATTACAGACACTGTACGTTCGTGTTATCGCGTGAAGTAAACACAAACGTCGACGACAAAGGCGGGGCCCTAATCCTAATTCGCCCAAGGAATAAAAAAGGACATAAGCTCAAACTTGTTAATAAATGCAAGCCCAAGTGTTGGCCGTATTTCAGTTGGCTGGAACCAAACACTGTATGTGGTAACATACTAGTTAGTGCTAGTGGCGAACTCGTCACATAGCATGTATTATCTAATTTGCTTCTCGGCGCAAGTTTGCCAGACAACTTGCTGGGAACTTTATACATATTATATATATATATACAAAACACAAATAAATAGGAATTAACAGAGGGAAGTGTTTGTTTATCGGTCTGTTGGCACATTATGGAAAATCTGTACTTCAACCGTCCTTCATCGATTACTGTGATTAATGATGGCCGGGTACGCTTTTGTTGTGCCCATTTTTTTTTTTTTTATACAGCTTATTATAATGCAGAATGGGTAATGATACGACAACACCGTGAGCGGCTGGCAAACAATTTTATAATTAAAGGGAAATAACAAAACGGACAGCAGGATTTATAACGCCAAATATTGTTACATTGTAAATAAAATGGCTGCCGTCAGACGAGTCAGATAGCGTACGAGATGTACGCATCTGCATGTACATAGGTACCTGTTGTATTATATTATCCTTGTATGAATGAGGAAACGCCAATTTCCAAATATATATGTCAAGGAGGAAACCATTTATCAAGGGTTGTGTGTGTGCACTGCACTACAATCGATTGATCCCGTTACAGGTGTCAAAGTTGCTCCTTCTTCTCGTTATGCAATTCAGTCACGAGTTTCGCATTTTCCCTGTATGCAGATACACAACCTTCAAAGGAGACAGATTCGACTTTCCTTCATATTATACAAGAGACACAAATACCAATTTTATACGTTTCTAGGAGAGCCTGCTGGAAATATTTCGATTAAAGTTGACAATTTCAATATAACTGCTAAGGGTTGGCAGCACTGAACAAACAAAAAAATGATTGGCTGTATTGTAACGAACAATGTATTTACGGTGTCATTTTTGTAGACTTTTTCCAGATCAGATATTATTGGTTATATCGCAATTATTCAACAACTACAGAGACGACAAAAATAGTTGAATCTTGTTATAAACTTTGTATGGCAAGATTGTTATAAAATTATCTACCATGTGATTCAAAATGATTGTTGTAAGAAAAAACTGTTTTCCGGAAAAAATTATCTATACTTATTACCAATTTAATGAGCAAAGTTAGCTACATACAAATTTCATACATTAAATGAATTTTCTTGACATTTAGCGACATTGCGTGCGTGTTGTAGCATCTTTCGATTATTTATCTTATAATTTTTTTCAAATCGTTTATATTTACATCTAATATCACCAACAATAGTATTTCTGAATACTGTAAGAAAATAAGGGAATTTATCTGTGGTAATTAGCTCAACAAACAGGTAAAATCAATATTAACATTAAGTGAAATAGTTTATTACATTTTATTATTTTATAGGCTTATCATACACTTCAGCGCAATGAGCTGTCAAAAGAAAGTTACATTTTCATCCTATAAAGTTTCTACGGTACAGGAATTATTACCATTAGATCACGATAGGCGATTGGAATATTGTCATTGGTTTAATAACAATTTAAGGGACGATGACTTGCTAAACAAATCATTTTTCTAGGATGAAGCCTGGTTTTATCTAACAGACTATATCAATTTACAAAACTATTGTATATGGTCTGCAGAAAATCCACATGAATTTCGAGAAACGCAATTGCATCCCGTAAAAGTTGGAGTTTGGTTAGCTATGTCCAGGCAACGAATAATAGGGCCAATTTTCTTTGAGGAAACTGTAACAGCCCAACGTTACCAACAGATGTTGGAATTGTTTATTGCAGAGTTACAAGAAAATGAGCTTGAAGCAGGTTATTTTCAGCACGATAATGCTCCAGCACATACTGCTCGACAAACCTGCCAATATCTTCAACAGTTTTTTGCTGACAGGTTCGTTGGAGCACAAAGATGGCCACAAGCCTGATCTAACCCCATTAGATTACTTCATGTTTGGCTATCTAAAAATAGGATCTATAGAAACCGCATGCATACCATAGAAGAACTGAGAGATGCAGTTTTGTCACTTAATAATTATACTAATTGTATGTTATAATTTAAAGTAATAAATAATTTAGTTAAACACCAGTTAGTACTGAATTGTAAAATCATAATTTAATAAAGTTAAATTAATTACATTTCATTTTTACAAGCAGAAACACCAATCCATAGTCGTTTATATAATGCGAGTTCAAATATAGGTTACATTTTCCTTATTTATGACAAATCCGTTTACTTTCTTATGTTCCAACACTGACTTAGTTCAAACCTTCATTACAAACACGCGGCATATACCTACACCCTGTTACTATCTATAGGAGCGGAATTGACAATCATTTTGAATCTCTGGTATAACATTGCAATAGAAATTCCAAAAATATTAGAGAAATTACACTCTGTCAGTCTTATAATCAGCTATAATCATTTCCTTATCACTGAACTAATCTGATTTCTATAACAATGTCCTCTTTCTGAATTTCCATCCTATTCGTATCTCAGCATTACCCACGTTCAGATGGACAACCTAAATAACCAACTCCACGTTATTCAATTTAAGAGCCGGATTTAAATCAAATTACTTTGCGTTAATATCAAATTTTAAATCAAAATACCAGCTAACATCTTCAGGTGTACATACAAGTGTGTGTTCAGATTTGTGCTAAAATATTGTTGTAAATCCATTATAGAATTGATTAAAGCATTACATTGTCCTTAACATTTAAAAATTTTGATTTATCCGTCAATGTAATTTACAATTATTATAGAGGACATTAAGCATTAAATGGGCAAAATCATACATCATAATATAAAACAGTATTAGAATGAACGATGTCGGCCATTATGCAAAGTATGATGGAAGCTTGAACACCATTAATCTTATATTACTATTTTATAACATATTCAGAGGCATGAAACACGATGCAATCGGCCGTTCCGGGCGAATATAATAATAATGTATGTATTTTCACTAATTCCATTGCGTAATTGCGATATTGGAACCGTTAACCGGCGCATATAGAGTTAGTGCATAAATATGTGTTAATTAGCAATTACAAATTGTACGCCATACTGGAATTAAGTTTTGTTTAATGTGAATTATGTAGATTTTAATGCGCGAATGGGGTATTGGTTATTTTAGTTAAATAAAAGTGTTTCCGGGCAACGTCACGACGATTTAAAAATGAAAAAAAACTCTATTGAATTTGCGTGAGGTATTGAAAAATCCTAAGCGTACAAACAACGGGCGCTTTATTATCACAAATAAGAATTTGATGAGTTCATCAATCATTTATAGGAAAATATATGAAATATTCTCTGCACTTTATGGTTTCTATTTATACAAATTCAAAAACAAAAGTGTCATTTCTTTTTAAAAATCAAACCAGTGTTAATAAATACTGTCATGATATCTTATATGCCAAAAATTTTAGGTATTTTTTCTTGGTAAAAATCACTTTTTTTGATAATTTTCTGCATTCAATGGGGGTAAATGTACAAAATGTTTTACGTGAATATTAATGGAAAATTTCTGTTTCTTAGAAAAATAATTTTGACATTGTAATATTACTATCTCTCAGGAGAAACTTAACATTTCTTACAATTTGGAAAATTACAGTTAAAAATAATATCTTTTATTCAAATAAATTACCTTAACAACAAAAAAATATTTTTGGATACATGATATCAAGTACAATTCTCACAGGAAAAATCGGGACACCAGCAATTCAGAATTTTAAAATTTCTTGATTGTAAATGCAACTTTCGGAGGACGTATTCACTTATCTTAGCCATAAATCACTTAATTATATATATTACTGCCATCAAAGGTAACTACTAGAAATTTAAAGAGAAAAATAAATATATAGAGAGAAAAAGGTTTATAGGTCTATATATATTATAGAATAAACAAATCGGAGTTTCGGTGGCGGCGTTTCCTTTAGAAATACCAATGAAAAATAAAGTACAAAACAACAAAAAGAACTTTTGAATAGACGGCTTCATTTAAAAATATATATGTATTTAACTTGTTTGATGTTATGTAGAGATAATTCTTTTTTAAGAAAACATGTGGTGATGGGATTTTATTATTTAAAATGATGTTACTCGTTAGTGCTGCTTTGATATTAGTTACTTACTTGGATTTATGCTCGCGAGTATTAGTTTAGCAATAGATAATATGTCAGTTAGCCTCCTCAGTTTTGGGATAATGTGATTTTCACAGATTTATTGACTACTATTGACACTATTATTGATGTATTAATTGCTATTGTTGTTTAATATTCTTAAATGTTGTATTACTATAAAGTTTTCTTCTATCTATAAAAAATTACCAAAACCAGGTTTAAGATTATTTGTAAAATTCTTAAATAAAGCAATTAAGTTCGTAAAGAAATTATTTATTTTATGAACCCTCCGTTTATTGTATTTTCAGGAAATATATCTTAGCTATCGCCTGTGTAATCTGACATCGTTGATCTATTTTTTTGAAATATGGCCAACACTGGATCTCTTTACAAACTGTCTTTATGTAGCACAGGTTTATTAACAATTATTTAAATATTATTGGATTATAATACATAAAAAACATTGTAAGAAAGCATATTGTTCGTCAATCTCAGTTAGTGCTAAAATATTTATTGTTGAATTTGATACATTTAATACTTTTTCGTTGCTACTGCCCGAAGCTGTGTTACAGACCAAAAGTGTTAGCTATATTTCAATAAAGTAGAACGACATTGGATTACACAGGCGATAGTTAAGATATATTTCTTGAGAATACAATAAACGGAGGGTTAATAAAATAAATAATTTCTTTGTGAAATTAATTGCTTTAAATTTTTTAAATAATCTTAAACTGTTTTTGGTAAATTTTTAATACATAGAAAAATATTTTGTAGTAATACAATATTTAAGAATACTAAACAACAATAATGAATACATCAATAATAGTGTAATTAATCAATGTGAAAATCACATTGTTCAAAAACTCAGGAGGCTGATTGACATATTGTCTATTGCTAAAGTATTACTTGCGGGCATAAATCAAACTAAACATACAATTATATAATTTTAAAATCCCATCGCTATATGTTTTCTCAAAAAAAGAATTATTTCTACATAACATCAAACAAGTTAAATACATACATGTCTATTTCTAAATGGTGCCGTCTACTCAAGAGGCCTTTTAGTTGTTATGTATTTTTTTTGCATTAATATTTCCGTATTCGGCATTTCTAAGGAAACACCGCCACCGAAATTCCAATGTGTTTATTTAATGTATAAACCTTTTTCTCTATATATATATTTATATTTCTGTTTAAATTTTTAGTCTTTACCTTTGATCGCAATAATACACACAAAAAAGTGATTTATGGCTTTGATAAGTGCATATATCCTCTGAAAGCTGCATTTACACCCAAGAAATTTTAAAATTCACGATTGCTGGTGTCCCGATTTTTCCTGTGAGAAGTGTACAGCTCCTCCCATAAAAAGGTTAACAATGTGAATCGCTATTTTGATTATATATTCTCAGGTTGAACTATACATACAACAGTGTTTATTGGAGGTAGTTTTATTCATGCCAGCCGAAGAGTAGCGTACATACGTAATGTTTACTCCTATTTGATAAATTCATATTTTATGTCCGGTATTTATTTGGTAAATTGTCTATGAAAGTTGTTTTGACGACCTTGATTTATTATTATTAGTTTTCAAATAAGGGTATTCATTCAGTTTAAGCCGCAACAAGTTTGCGGCAAAAACCACAAAGGGAAGCATTTGTGTTTATCTGATATTCGCCTCTTATAACATATGTATAAACATATTTTTCATTAAAACCTCGCATGTTTAACTTAACACCAAATAACCGTAACTTATACGATAAGCCTTAGCCACTTGCTTAACTTTACCTTGTCCAGACAAACTTAACAGTAAAAGATTAATCCTGGGGTTAATGCAAGGTTGCGACAAAGTTATTATATCAAGGTACGGTGACTTCGTGTATTTCCGGAGTGATTCGGCGTCAATCGTTTATCGAGTATTGATTTTTTTTTGGTTTAACCGCCATTCCGCTATTCTGTAATCGACGAATCGACCGCCATTATTTGTTGTGTCCAGTTGTGTTGTACGCGTTTGAGCTGTTTCAGTGTATAATAGTTTAAAACATCATTCATGCAAAAGTAAGTATTACCTAATTTTATATCTTTTACTAGATATGCGTTGTTGCTTCAAGAATATCAATAGTTTATAATTCTAACCGATGAATTGAACTGTGTCTGCCCCAATTGCCCCAACTATTGCATATAATTCTAACCTAATTTTCTACACCATAAGCGCATAAGCCAATGCACTTAGTTTAAAAAGTTATAGTTTATATTTGCTAACTAGATAGCTTGTAGTATAATTTGATTTTATATAATTCAGAAATTATGAATAATTAAATGTTTGAGGTTTTTTTCAGTTTTAATGACAGTGTAATAGAATTTTTAAATAAATTCAAAAATACACATATAATTTAGTGTTATAATTAATAAGAATATTATATATATGTATATTGTATCTCTTATTTCAAGAAATCATTCTAATGTTATCAAATATTTTTTAGGAACCGATTACAGTAATGAGCGTCACCAAATTAAATTAAACCCAGGCGTAATGTGGAAGGTCTTAAAAGATTTTTCTTTCATAGCAGAGTGTTTAGAAACTAAAATGGATACGGTTTAAGGTTTGGCCCAACAGACTGCCACAATACAACAGGCATTATATGGTAACTAATAAGGATTAAGAGGAGAATCAATTTCATAACTTATGAAATTCTTTTTCAGCGAATATAGAAGCTTCTATGACATTAGTAAACCATCAAATAGTTGAAAACTCTTCTTGGAGAAAAAAAAGTTGGTGAGTAATTGATATTATTTAAATTATTACCTGTTTTTTTTAAGTCCGAAACCATGTTCATTTATTGAATTAATTCCAACAAAAAATGCAGATTCGATATTTGATATCAACCCATGGAAGGAACGTTAAGAGTTTGACATCAAACATCCTAAAAAAGCCACTAGAGGACAATATTGCGGCAAATCATTCTCTAACAGGGAAAAGCTTAAAAAAACCCTTTCCAGAAGACTGAAATGCTTAAAATTATTTTTGGTGAGTATTTTATTTAATAACCACTAAGTATAGTAAAAATAAGATAGTTTGTATTTTGTAGTAACGAGGGAAACAGTTACTTTTCATAATATCCACGACGACTTGTCGACTCTTGGAAAACTGATAGCCGTTTCCCTTGTCTTCCCATCTCTGGTATTGTTTAATTTTTTAATAGTTGTCGTTTTTTTATTACAGAGAATCGCGGCAACACGATGGCAACGGAAAATAGATTTAGTGTTGTTTCTATATAAATATAAAAACGCAATCTAAATATGTATATATAAATATGTAGAAGTTTTTTTTTTATTATTAAATACTGAAATTCTAATTTTATTTGAATGAATTTTACTTGATGCAAACAGATGTGATTTTGAAAACAATAAAATATTTTAGGAGACGATGGACGGCATCCGAAAATAATAAAAAGAACGCAAATTATATCTAATTTACTAAATTCTCTCTGAGTTTTGTTTAGCAATAATTTGTAAAAAACATTTTTGGAAACACTTGGAAGTTACATAAAGTTATATTTGTACGACATTTATTTTGGTTTCAGCTTGCTGGTTATATCTTTCCTTAAAATATTTTAGTAATTTCAAAGTCACATGAAGAAGAGGTCATATACCCAACTCCTTTCCTTGACTATAGCCAAGCTTTAGAGAAAGCTTATACAAACCTTGATAAAAGCTTACAACAATCAAAACAAAATAGGAATTGGGTATTAATTTCTTCATTTTCTGGTTTTTAGGTCAAAAATATGGAAATGTACATTAATAAGGACGTTTCACTTTGATTTCAAAAGCTTTTTCAAGTATACATATAAAAATATAAATTGTAAATGGTGTAACTTATAAGTAAATTGTTTAATAAATGATAAATCATAATTCAAAATTCATAGTAAACATGTTTTGTTTATTAAATAAAAAAATGTATACCATTTATAATTTATATTTTACATATATCTTGAAAAAGCTCTTGAAATTAAAACGAAACGTCCTTAATGTACATTTCTATATTTTTATGACCTAGAAACCAAGAAAAAGAAGAAATTAATATCCAATTCCTATTTTGTTTTGATTGTTACAAACTTTTATCAAGGTTTGTACAGGCTTTTTCTAAAGCTTGGCTCAACATTGTCATTCCAACCTTGTCATATCGTTTTACAGACAAGCTTATGGGAACCTTGCCATGGTAACCTTATCACATGCTTTTACAGACAAGCTTAACCTGTAACCTTACTTGGGAAAAACCTTGTCCTGTGTCAACTAGCAAGCTTGTCATAACCTTGCAGTAAGCTTACACTCTTGCCATAACAAGCTTGCTGGCAACCTTTTTCCCTTGTCGGAACAACGTTTAAAAAGGCTTGTATTAACCTTAAATTGTTATCTGGGAATACATACAGTTACGGGCAAATATCATACGCATATTCTTTCATAATAAAATTAATAAAACATTTCAATTAAAATTTTGCATAACTTTAATTTTTTTTATTATCTCTCAATACTTCCTAAATAGTTAGCTTTTTATTGCTTTTTTACTACATAATACTGAAAAATAAATTGCAATTTACTCTTGTCAGCGATTATGTATCTCGACACTAATATTACGACTCTCTTATATTTTTAATAGCAAAAAAAATTGGAACAAGCAGAATATATATTTATACATATATAAAGACTTCATTCCAGGAAATGCAGGTATAAACTATGAGAAACTTCTAGGAAGTAATCGAAAATAATGGGGACTGGAGACATTGGATGCTTCAAGATTGAAGAAATGAATTTATGCAAATGCTATAATTAGATAAAACAATAAAATAAATTTATAGTGAAAACATTTTGTTATTACAGTATCACATGTTATATGTGTAACATTGTAATATTAGTAGGAAAAATGTTAGCATTTCTTACAATTTGGAAAATTACAGTTATAAATAATATCTTTTATTCAAATAAATTACCTTAACAGCGAAAAGAATATTTTTTGGATATATGCTATCAAGAATAAACTCCGGTCATTATTTATTTGACCAATATAATTTCGGAAATTAATTAAGTAAATTAAAATCAACACGATTATAAGCGTGTTTGAAATCCCCAAATTATTACGTTTTTTGTAGGGTTAATCTGAATATCTGTGCCAAATTCTGCAAACGCCTCTACAGTACTCCTTACGATCCTTAAACCATATTGAGCAACAGGCAGCATTTTTTTTATTCCAGCCATTAATCTAATTTATTTTAAACAAAGTTTCATACGTTTTTACTATACAAGACGCAATTGGTTAATAAGAGTGCACAACATCAGATTTTTTTTGGGTTTTAAAATGGGTACTATTCCAACGATTTTAAAATGATCCACTTGTTTTCCTTTAAGTCACATATCATTGAAAATAATAATAAAATATCTACTAAGAATTCTTTGTATGTTTCTTTCAAATGGTTTCTGAATACATAAGATGCATGTTACGGCATTTTAACATTAAGATTTTAGATTCAAAACCGAACAAAGCGTGTTGCTGCGTGTAGCTTGTGCGACAATTTATAAACTGATGTTCTTTAATTGACAATTTCCTGATTAAATTATTTATAACTATAATATTGGCTCATATATTTTTATTTCAATGTTTTGGCTTGTTGCCTACATACAGAATTAATGAAATAATTCATGTCGATCAAGTAAACAAATAATTAAATTAAAGATCTGCTTTATTAATAGCAAATACTTTCGTTTCTTACATTCCACTAAATATTTATTCGACTATTAAATATAGAGTTATGCGACCAAGCATGTCTTATTATTTCCACAAAAAAAAACCTTGCTTTGCGAGTAATATCGATTGCTTTCCAGATAAGAGGTATTCTTACATAAGGAAGAAATATAGTTGTCTGTATTGTTCACATACTTAAATGTCTTCTTACAATTAGTAACTAATAAATATTTCTTTGCAATTGTTTAAAATTTGTTTGCATTAATGGATATTTATTAACGACAGAGAAACTATTTTCTCTCGATATTCAAATGCTCAAAATCGTTGCCCTTGAGAATTTTTACGCTTTCTGATGATTATTTCTTATACACTGAAAAACCGACATATTTAAACCATACAAATATATTTCATCCTATTTATTTAAAAGAACCCATTATGTGAAATATTTGGGTCACTAGTCCAGCTGTTTTTATCCCACATCTGGCGTTCTCAAGGAACAAACTTAGGCCCCTTGCTGTTCTCTATATTCATTAACGACCTGTGTGACTCTATCATGCCACCAATTACTGTTTGCTGACGATTTGAAAATTTACGCCACTGTTGATGAGCTCGACGATTCCAGACTCCTTCAACATCAAATTGATTCCTTGCATGGCTGGTGTGTTGAAAATAGGCTTTCCATGAATGTCTATGTTATTATTACGATGGTACCATACTTGAGCGTACGACTTGGGTGTAATATTTGACACTAATCTTTCCTTTATAGAGCATATTAACAGCATCTGTAATAACGCACTAAAAATGCTTGGATTTATCATAAGAACTTATACTAAATTTCATAACATTACCTGCATTATCTCGCTGTATTTCTCGTATGTTCGGTCCAAAGCTTGAGTACGCAGCGGTGGTTTGATCTCCTGCGTATCGATGCCACATCTACTCCCGCGAACAAGTTCAACGTAGATTCCTAAAATATCTTTACTTTAAGGAACACTTTACTTACCCCATGCAAGGATACAGCCACAACGCTTTACTTCATGCATACAATATTACTCAGTTGGATGTTCGGCGCTCCCAGGCTGACCTGATATTTCTGTTTAATTTATTAATATAATAGAATTGATTCGATACCTTTACTTATTGTTAGTGAGATCAGCTTCACTGACCCTCGCCTATCAGCTAGATCATCTACAACCTTTTACTGTCCTAGACCAAACACTAACATCCTACTAAACTCACCACTGCATCGGATGTGCTCTACTTTCAATTCACTTTCTAACGTCACTACTGACATTCACTTTATTCCTTGGCCTTCATTTATTAATAAATGTATGCCGATACTTCATTATCAGTAGAGACCGGATTATATGCAAAGAAAAACTGGAATATATACGCATATATATGCATCGATTTTTGAGAAAATATGCATAATAAACCTGGGGCATATATGCAAAAAAATTGCGACAATATGCAAAATTTTTACATAAATAAATAAGAGCAGAAATTTAAACATTAACTTTATTGCACAAAATTTTTTCACAACATTTCTAAAACAATTTATAATTAAATGTTTTTCAAAATTGTGTCAAAGAAAGTTTTGTCTTCTATCAGAATACATAAGTTTCGAAATAGAAAAGCTTCTTTCAACATCCACAGATGTAATTGGTGCATTTTTTAACTTTGCAATACATTCTAAACTAAAATTAAAGTCGAAATCGTTTACTGTTTCACCTTCCAATTTTCTTTAACTTTCTTCAATTTCAAATACCCCGCATTTTTATTTATCACTTTTTTTAAGTTTATCGTATATAGAATTGTGCCCTTAACCTTCTTACATAGCATATCAAATTCGTCTACTATTTCGACTGATTCCGAGAGCGACATCCCTTGCGTTTCTAGTTTACGAATGGAACTTAAGGAAACAAAGCTATAATTTGACTTCAATATACAAAAGGTTTGTAGCAATTCTGTTGAATGTTACTACTCTTTTTACAGTTTTCTAGAGCAATGCAATCACCAGTGATTTCAAGAATTACATTTTTTTTCCTTCAAAATTATCGGCGAAAAAAATTGCAGCTCTAACCATGTATCCCATCTCGTAATAATCGGTTCAGGAAGCAACTTAACACCGGGAAGTCGCTCTTTGTAAAATTGGATTCGTAAAGGTGCTTTTAAAAAATACTTTTTTGACATTGCTAATTAAATCATTAATCAAAGGGAATTGATTCCTAATGTTTTCAGCTACACGATTGAACCCATGAGCTCTACAAGTGGTATGAATAATGTTACTATAAAAAAAAAATTAAATTTTCGCGGGCTTTTATCATGTATGGTGCGCGTCGGACAACATTAGTAAAAATTTCACAAGGTATACTTCCAGGTAAAAAGAATTTGATAAACCTTCTTGAACGAATTGGGCAATTGTCACATTATTTTGTTTTTTGAAGTTCTTTACAATAAATTAAATATGATTTACCTACAATATCTTCATAAAGAATTCCCTATTAACAATGAGCAATATAACGGCCACACTTATCCGTACTTTCATCTACCATGATATAAATAAAATTATTCCCTACCAATTGTTGAATTTCTGCTATTGTTTGCTGGTAACAAGATATGACATAATTTTTTCGTAAGGTACTTTCGTCAGGTATATTATGTTTACAATATTTTTGCAGAAATGATTTCAAATTAACATTGTTTAATCTTGATAATTGTGTGTTAGACGAAATTAATGCATTACACAGATCCGTATTATATTCTTCTTGTTCTGAGTTTCGTGAACTTGATGCTACATATTGACGTATAGATTGCTGCACACATGCGGCTCGCTTTAGTTTTTCACATTTTCCAATATGTGATGGAGTTTTAGCGTGTTGATCAATCAGGTATTTTCTCTCAGAAGACACCTATAACGACAATTATCATTTTATATCAAAAGTTAAAGAATTAAAAACAATTGTAAAGCTTTTAGTAAAAGTAAACTTACCAGTTTACTGCAAGCTCGACAAAATATTTTGTCGCCATCCTTTACCAGTTCAGGATATGGCTTAATCCGTAAAGAAATTTTGTTCGCTATACTCATTGTAAGTACGCACAGTATTTAAAAACGTAACACAATTACATGCTGTTTCGCAAAGATATTCAATGAATGAATAGTTTATTTGGGAATTAATAATAATAAAACGTATTTATCACATCCCTTCTGCTAGGCGAAATTAAACACATGCAGTTCTTGGAAAAAAGTATTAGAGAAACCAATGTAAAAGATTTATCGTTCTGCGAATTATCGGTTGTCGATCTACATTAGGAATTACTAGGAATTTTTACGAATAGAAAGTATAAGAAAAAGCTTAAATATGCAATATATATAACTTTTGTAAAAATATGCATAGAAATGTCTACATATGCAATATATGCAATTAGTGTAATACGTCTACGTATAGACTATAATTAAAGATATGCAAAAAATAAAATATATGCACTTTGCCTATAATCCTGTCTGTAATTATCAGTAATCCAAATATCTCTTTAACTTTAATATCTTGCTTAACTTTAGTGTTTAAGGTACCTTTTTTCCTTTCTTATCCCGAATAAGATGTTATTTAATGATAGTTTAGAGTAAGTAATTTGCTTCTATTAGATATATTCATATATACTATGTATATGCACACTTACTTTATTGTTGCTGTTGTTCTGTAAATGGATCTTTTCTGTTGGGCGGCTTAACAAATTATTATTATTATATATATCTCATTATTTCAATGAAATAATGAATTATTTAAAATATTACATACATTTGACCCAATAAAACTTTTTATTTGAGCAAAGTATTTTATTTGTTCAATTCTATTAAAGATATCGTTAAAAGAAACAAATTTCATTAACAAAATTATTTGTTTGCGCATATTTAAACAAAGATTTTAGTCAATACAACTAAAATTTGATTGAGTCAACCAAATTCAATGTATTGTTACAGCAGTTGTTGTCATCGTCAAACATTTAATAATTGATGAGATTTATGTAGTGGAAAAAGCGCTTTCTTTTTGTTAGTTTAACAAAATAAAGGGACAAGTAAGTTTTTTTTTTCGATATTACAGCGTCGAGCAACCATTTAGCTAAATTAAAAAAAGAGTCGGTATAAATAATAATATTTAAACCGGACGCTCAATGTAGATGATGCCATTGTTCGGTTGAGATATTCTGTTCTATCTTGACAAATAAACGGGACACTTAAAACTGGTGTAGCTTTAGCGGGTAATCCTTGTATTATGTGTCTATTGTTCTTAGTCCTTTTACCCTGGAATCTGCCTTGTCCTTTTAGTTTCAGTTCGGCAGATTCCATTTTCTGTATATACAGTGCTGCCTCTTACGTAAACCGTTTATAAAAAAGGTAACAAACACGATTCAAAAAAATTATAGGCCTATATCTCTGTCATCAACATTTTCGACAGTGTTTGAAAAGATTATCAACAAAAGGTTAACTGCAAAGATTGTAAGTTTTTTTTACAGTAAAAAATTAACAAATTAATGTATTTCTACTAATAACTGTAATGATTAAGAAGAATTTTTCCCAAGAAAAATTTTCTCCTCAAGATTCGAAATTACATAGTCGCGTTTACCGGAAGAATGCTCTACCAATTAAGTTAAAGAGGAGCATATAGATTCTAGGGATAAATCGATGATATTTAAGAAGGACGTCGGTCTGCCAAGATCTTGGACATACCTCAAAATTTACGAATTGCTGTTTCCGAAGCAAAAAGCTAATGTCAAGACGGGCATCGGCCTGTCAACATAGCAGTCATAATTATATCCACTAACTGCCAACATCCCTCGAGATTTACGTATTGTCGTTAACGAAATCAACAAACAAACACTCGAACTAATAAAATCTCGTTTATTTTAGAGATATTGCGAAAATTAAGAAATAATTGGTACAAAAAGCCATCATATTATTTTTGTTACTTCCAGTTTATTAATTTAACAAACCCATTAATTTCACTTAAACAAAATAAGTACTCCTCAATTAACAAAGTAAATATTATTAAGAAATAAGGATTACGCTAACCACAATTGTAGTTAATTTAATGTAATTATTATGTCCAAATTACTTTTTTTCCAAACCTAGCCCGCACTTTTGTAAACAGGTTCTATCATTAATTTCAATACTAACATAATATATAATATCTACATAAGGGTCGTAAAAATGATACAAAACATAATAAGTCAATATATAAAACTTCTTCTATTGGTATAATACGGCTTAATAAAATCAAGAAACATCTTGAATTGACAGTATTAAGCATTTTGTATTATATTCAGATACCAGCATTACTTTTTCTTTTAAAGTATATTGATTAGACTAGGAATATTATTGCACCAACTTTGTTAAATGTAGACAGATCAAAACACAGCATATTGAAATTATAATACTAATATATCATATTATTCATTTTCGAATATTAATTATGTTGAAATTTCCTTTAATATCTGTTTATTTGAATTCCTATTCATTTAAATCATGAATTCCAAGCTAATTAAGACGATTTATGAATGCGAATATGGATACGTAGTTAACTAAACATAATTAGTATAAATATGAGATGCATTTACATAATAATAGAAACCTGCTGTTAGTTTCTTCTTCCCTGATTTAAGAATAATCTCAAAGTGGCAGGGATCTAGACACACAAATTAGTTAGCTACGTTTTGGTAGAACATTTCTGCGACTAAAAGTATTAAAAACTACTACTGCTAAAAGAAGAAACTACAAGATGTAGGTCTACTACAATGCGAGCTTTTAGAAATTTAAAATAAGTTACATAATAACAAATACAAACAAGTAAATTTCGGAATTACATTGAGGAAGTATTTGAATATAGTACTCATACCAATAAGATTTTACAAATAGAATTTCTTGGTTGAGTATTTCCTTTGCTTTCACGTATGCAAAAGGGTTTGAGTTGCAGACACGAATGTTTTGTTTACTATAATAGTAGATTCTAAGATTGTAAATTAAGTCATTTATTAGCGTTGCTAAAGCGAAATTAACATACAAAAGTTGCCCACCATTTAAAATCAAAGGAAAAGAGATAGCACCTATATTAGAATTTCCCTGACATGATTAGATGCGAAAAGTGGAGATGCCTCTCATGGGTTCTTTTTTGATTGTTTAACTAACACATGGAAAATGTTTCTGGAGAAAATAAGAATGGACGAGCAGAAAGCGGATTAAATTAGTGTTGATGTGGGCTTAAAATTATAATACTAATAAATCATATTCATTTTCGAATATTAATTATATTGAAATTCAGAATTGGAATTTCGTTTAATATCTGTTTATTTGAATTCCTATTCATTTAAATCATGAATTCCAAGCTAATTAAGACGATTTATGAATGCGAATGTGGATACGTAGTTAACTAAACATAATTAGTATAAATATGAAGTGCATTTACATAATAATAGAAACCTGCTGTTAGTCTCTTCTTTCCTGATTTAAGAATAATCTCAAAGTGACAGGTATCTAGACGCGCAAATTAGTTAGCTACGTTTTGGCAGAACATTTCTGCAACTAAAAGTATTAAGAACTACTACTGCTAAAAGAAGAGACTACAAGATGTAGGTCTACTACAATGCGAGCTTTAGAAAATTTAAAATAAGTTATATAACAACAAATACAAACAAGTAAATTTTGGCATTACATTGACGAAGTATTTGAATATAGTACTCATACCAATAAGATTTTACAAATAGAATTTCTTGGTTGAGTATTCCCTTTGCTTTCACGTATCCAAAAGGGTTTGAGTTGCAGACACGAATCTTTTGTTTACTATAACAGGAGATTCTAAGATCGTAAATTAAGTCATTGATTACTAAAACAAAATTAACATACAAAAAGTTGCCCACCATTTAAAATCAAAGGAAAAGAGATAGTATCTATATTAGAATTTCCCTGACATGATTAGATGTGAAAAGTGGAGATGCCTCTCATGGGTTCTTTTTTGATTGTTTAACTAACACATGGTAAATGTTTCTGGGGAAAATAAGAATGGACGAGCAGAAAGCGGATTAAATTAGTGTTGATGTGGGCTTGAAATTATAATATTAATAAATCATATTATTAATTTTAGAATATTAATTATATTGAAATTCAGAATTGGAATTTCGTTTAATATCTGTTTATTTGAATTCCTATACATTTGAATCATGAATTCCAGGCTAATTAAGACGATTTATGAATGCGAATGTGGATATGTAGTTAACTAAACATAATTAGTATAAATATGAAGTGCATTTACATAATAATAGAAACTGGCTGTTAGTCTCTTCTTCCCTGATTTAAGAATAATCTCAAAGTGACAGGAATCTAGGCACAGCAATTAGTTAGCTACGTTTTGGCAGAACATTTCTACAACTAAAAGTATTAAGAACTACTACTGCTAAAAGAAGAGACTACAAGATGTAAATCTACTACAATGCGAGCATTTAGAAATTTAAAATAAGTTACACACAACAAATACAACAAGTAAATATCGGCATTACATTGACGAAGTATTTGAATATAGTACTCATACCAATAAGATTTTGCAAATAGGATTTCTTGGTAGAGTATTTCCTTTGCTTTCACGTATGCAAAAGGGTTTGAGTTGCAGAGACGAATCTTTTGTTTACTATAACAGGAGATTCTAAGATTATAAATTAAGTCATTGATTACTAAAACAAAATTAACATACAAAAAGTTGCCCACCATTTAAAATCAAAGGAAAAGGGATAGTATCTATATTAGAATTTCCTTGACCTGATTAGATGCGAAAAGTGGAGATGCCTCTCATGGGTTCTTTTTTGATTGTTTAACTAACACATGGAAAATGTTTCTGAAGAAAATAAGAATGGACGAGCAGAAAGTGGATTAAATTAGTGTTGTTGTGGGCTTGAAATTATAATACTAATAAATCATATTATTAATTTTAGAATATTAATTATATTGAAATTCAGAATTGGAATTTCGTTTAATATCTGTTTATTTGAATTCCTATACATTTAAATCATGAATTCCAAGCTAATTAAAACGATTTATGAATGCGAATGTGGATACGTAGTTAACTAAACGTAATTAGTATATATATGAGATGCATTTACATAATAATAGAAACCTGCTGTTAGTCTCTTCTTCCCTGATTTAAGAATAATCTCAAAGTGGCAGGGATCTAGACACACAAATTAGTTAGCTACGTTTTGGCAGAATATTTCTGCGACTAAAAGTATTAAGAACTACTACTGCTAAAAGAAGAGACTACAAGATGTAAGTCTACTACAATGCGAGCTTTTAGAAATTTAAAATAAGTTACATAGGAACAAATACAAACAAGTAAATTTCGGAATTACATTGACGAAGTATTTGAATATAGTACTCATACCAATAAGATTTTACATATAGAATTTCTTGGTTGAGTATTTCCTTTGCTTTCACGTATCCAAAAGGGTTTGAGTTGCAGACACGAATCTTTTGTTTACTATAACAGGAGATTATAAGATCGTAAATTAAGTCATTGATTACTAAAACAAAATTAACATACAAAAAGTTGCCCACCATTTAAAATCAAAGGAAAAGAGATAGTATCTATATTAGAATTTCCCTGACATGATTAGATGCGAAAAGTGGAGATGCCTCTTATGAGTTCTTTTTTGATTGTTTAACTAACACATGGAAAATGTTTCTGGAGAAATAAGAATGGAAGAGCAGAAAGCGGATTAAATTAGTGTTGATGTGGGCTGGAAATTAAAATATTAATAAATCATATTATTAATTTTAGAATATTAATTATATTGAAATTCAGAATTGGAATTTCGTTTAATATATGTTTATTTGAATTCCTATTCATTTAAATCATGAATTCCAACCTAATTAAGATGATTTATGAATGCGGGTGTGGATACCTAGTTAACTAAACATAATTAGTATAAATATGAGATGCATTTACATAATAATAGAAACCGGCTGTTAGTCTCTTCTTCCCGGATTTAAGAATAATCTCAAAGTGGCAGGGATCTAGACACACAAATTAGTTAGCTACGTTTTGGCAGAACATTTCTGCGACTAAAAGTATTAAGAACTACTACTGCTAAAAGAAGAGACTACGAGATGTAGGTCTACTACAATGCGAGCTTTTAGAAATTTAAAATAAGTTACATAACAACAAATACAAACAAGTAAATTTCGGAATTACATTGACGAAGTATTTGAATATAGTACTCATACCAATAAGATTTTACAATTAGAATTTCTTGGTTGAGTATTCCCTTTGCTTTCACGTATTTCTAACGCCATTGGGTACATAAACAAGGGTGATACTGCACAGATTTCGATTTCCTGGATCAATTAAAGCGGTCGCAAAATAATTACCTTCTTTTATCCATATACTGGCAGAATTTCAGTAAATTTTTATGGCAACATTCAGGGAATAGAAGGAACTTATTCGCCATAAGAATTTGAATGTTGCCGGGTAAAAAATTCCTAGGTGATAGTGCCGTAAAACCGAACATTCACGTTTATTGACATGCGACGTACATTAAAACCACGGAGGTAAAACAAATTTCCAGGTAATGGACTCAATAATTGGATAAACTTCGATTCCGGCCGATATTAGGGTTGTGCGTTTGTATTTTTGTACGTGCAAAGGCACATTACGTAGCCGGACGAGAGAATCGTCTCGAAAATCTGTAACTTTTTACTTATTTGTGTTTGTTATTGTAATTTCGAATTCACAAAAGGTGCTTCACTAGCATGGGATTTCTCTATAACTCGTAAACAGTGACAGATAGGGAAAATTGATTGTAGAAATTGTTGTAGGAACATGATTGATTGGTTCGTTACGTAAAATTATCGACTATCAATGAGTGTTTAATGTGCATATGCACATTATCGTAGTTTTTAGTGGTAAAATTCTGAGCTTATAGGAAATTTATAAATCTGTAACGTCCAGAAAATCTTTAAAATGGCTTGTAATAGGTTTACAAAAAACAGTTATTCTCTACGAAACTTACTTATAAGACGTATCCATATTCACGTAGATCCAAAAGTTATAGAATTTGACAGTGCAATGACGTGCAACGCGCAACTATTATTATGTCATTTCTTTATTTTATTTAAACGTGATTTTAAACCAAAATGTCCAACCAACATAGTGGCTTTTAACCCGAATAAAATATATGTTGATAATTAGCTGCAATATAGTTACATACAAGTTGTTTTGATATGTACCATGAGGTACCTAAATCTATTTATTTCATATATCTTGACGTTTTATATTTCTACTATACTATTTCTATAATATGACATTTGTAAACGACATATAGAACGCCAAATATAATAGTGAGTAATGTAAAATATATTTTCAGCTAACGGAAAATTACCATACATCTAAATGTAAAATTATTTGTTACATTAGAAGATAATTACGTCAGCAAAAAGTGGAAATAAATGGTAGCACCATTAAGTGAAGCAGGAAATCATCTACTATGAGATTCAAAATGATTGTCGTAAGAAAAAAACTGTTTTCCGGAAAAATTTATCTATATTTATTACTGATTTAATGAGTGAAGTTAGCTACATACAATAAATCAATTTTCTTGACATTTAAGGACATTGGCGTTCGTGTTGTAATTATCCTTCGTTTATTTATCTTATAATTTTTTTCAAATCGTTTATATTTACATCTAATATCACCAACAATAGTATTTCCGAATACTGTAAGAAAATAAGAGAATTTATCTGTGGTAATAGCTCAACAAACAGGTAAAAAATCAATATTAACATTAAGTGAAATAGTTTATTACATTTTATAATTTTATAGGCTTATCATACAGTTCAGCGCAATGAGCTGTCAAAAGAAAGTTACATTTTCATCCCTATAAAGTTTCTACGGTACAGGAATTATTACCATTAGATCACGATAGGCGATTGGAATATTGTCATTGGTTTAATAACAATTTAAGGGACGATGACTTGCTAAACAAATGATTTTTCTCGGATGAAGCCTGGTTTTATCTGACAAACTATATCAATTCACAAAACTATCGTATCTGGTCTGCAGAAAATCCACACGAATTTCAAGAAACGCAATTGCACACCGTAAAAGTTGGAGTTTGGTTAGCTATGTCCAGGCAACGAATAATAGGGCCAATTTTCTTCGAGGAAACTGTAACAGCCCAACGTTACCAACAGATGTTGGAATTGTTTATTGCAGAGTTACAAGAAAATGAGCTTGAAGCAGGTTATTTTCAGCACGATAATGCTCTAGCACATACTGCTCGACAAACCTGCCAATATCTTCAACAGTTTTTTGCTGACAGATTCGTTAGAGCACAAAGATGGCCACCAAGATCGCCTGATCTAACCCCATTAGATTACTTCATGTTCGGCTATCTAAAAAATAGGATCTATAGAAACCGCATGCATACCATAAAAGAACTGAGAGATGCAGTTTTGTCACTTAATAATTATACTAATTGTATGTTATAATTTAAAGTAATAAATAAATTTAGTTAAACACCAGTTAGTAGTGAATTGTAAAATCATAATTTAGTAAAGTTAAATTAATTACATTTTTCATTTTTACAAGCAGAAACACCAATCCATAGTCGTTTATATAATGCGAGTTCAAATATAGGTTACGTTTTCCTTATTTATGACAGATCCGTTTATTTTCTTGTGTTCCAACACTGACTTAGTTCAAACCTTCATTACAAACACGCGGCATATACCTACACCCTGTTACTATCTATAGGAGCGGAATTGACAATCATTTTGAATCTCTGTGTATAGCAATTTTGCTAAATTTACTGTAAGAATCTAATATTGTAAAGCATTACATAGCAGGCACTGAAGTTTAAGTTCCGCTGTACTTTTTAGGAATAATGTGTTTGATATTTCATTCACAGAAGACAGTATCTTTATTCTTGTTGTACTGATCTTTATCACAGACATCGCGCACAACAATATCTCCTCTTTATGGTGGTTATTAAAAAAGTTGCGAAGCCACTGTAGGCGTGGCTGTATTTGACAATCGGCGCTGTACATTAAAGGGGTGTTAATCTGAGTTGTAGCGACAGGAATTCGTAACGATTAGGTGACCCTACTGTACCGTCTACATATTTCTGAGCAAGCAGGAATACGCGGGACCCATATTCTACAATGTTAAGTAAACAGATTAGTGTATAGCTACGGAATCCCAACTATATAATATCTTTTGTCAATATTTTTCGTCGAAGATCGAGTGCTAATTGTATTGCATACGTAAAATACACATATGTGCCGCCCTGTGATTTGTGTATATTAGGAGGGATTTTTTTTTGTTGGGGAATTGATGAGGAGATGTGATAGAATAAATAAAACGTAAATTAGGATTAATCTTGTTTTATTAGGAATAACTTTCGTTTACACTGGCTTTCACTTACGCCGCAAGCAAAATTTATAGCAATAATGATGTGTGATTTTGTTATCCACCGCTACCACTGTAGAATTAAACTAAAATTTAGCAATACCATATTCACTTCATCCCTCCATTTGTATAGGATTAATCACCGTAATGCTGTTGGATTGATGGACGAAATCATTGATAAATTGATATATCCTTGTTTATATATCTTATATTAGTTATTCAACGGCTATTCATATAAGGTCTGATGACAAAAGTGAGAAGACAGCATCATGGAGGAAACGAAATTTTCATTGAAATGCAAGGTATGTTGGTTGCAGATACATTTCATTTGTAATGACGCAAATCAAACCGGACTAAGCACAACGCAGTGATATTTAAGAAACGAGTTAAATGCAACCGTAAAAATGTTAATGTTATTGCTTTGTTGAGTATGAGTGATTCTGTTGTAAAGTATTTTTTGCCTTTAGTATAACATTCATGATTTCTTATTTTAGTGCAACGAAGCAAATAAAGCATTAATAAATAAAAGCTTTACTTTAACTGAACATGTTCTACACTTCTTTAGCTGTTACCTTCATACTTGTTTGTACTTATATGTACTAAAATTTCACTAGTTGTAAGTGGTTCATATTTTTTTTTAATGGCAAAGGAAATATCTATTAATCTAATACAAACCTTATTAATGCAGACAGTGTTGGAATAAAGAAAATGCAGAGAAAAAAAAGAATTAATTAATGATTGTGAGTGTAGTGTCTTATTTTTCCTTTTTTTTTACAAATTCATTTATCAATTCCTTTTATTCTACTCCGTCAAACGAATGAAAGTCATTGTTCGAATAAATTTGATTACCACATCTTTATGTATAAGTTGAATATTACAAAGAAATACAACTAACACTCAAGAATTTCCACTACAACGTTTATAAAAAGTGTATCCTAAAACGAACTTATAGTAGTTTTTTCTGCTACCTCCCAAACATAGCTCGGCTTTATTCAAAAAAACGTTAGACTACACCCTGCAACCTCTATAACAAATTACCTAAACATTTTAAAACACTACATAATTTCCATACGTTCAAGAAGAATGTTAAGGGATATTTACCCACTATGAATTGTTACTCTATTAGGGAATATATGAATATGTAAATTGTTTTATCACCTAACTAAAGTCACTATACACGTAAATCGAAACTACTACGAGCAGAAGCTGACACAACATTAAATAAAAACTAAATAAAGTGTTCTAATCGATTTAAAAATAAACTGAAGCTTGTTAAGATAAATTTGGTAATTTGGTTTTGAGATGAGCATACCTTATTTTCTTGTATCATGGTTAATTCTTCAAGGTTGACTCTGTGTGAACACATGTTGATTACGTTAAAGCAAATGAAAGTAGGTGCCGAATCTCACAAACTCTGTTTTTATTAGTAAAGTGCCAATGGCTACATGTTTCGCGTGTTTAAACACTCATCTTCAGGCCCAAGCAGAAAGCACACATTAGGGACATTACAAATATGGATCGCATTATTTTTCAATTGTTTATGGCCATCTAGCAGATGCCTCAACTTATTCTAACTTAAAATTTAAAATTATAAAAAATCTTTTTTTACTTATATTATTTGCTACAATTTTAGTACTTCGTCTGATTTCATTATGTTAATTTTAATATGTGATTTTGTCCTATTTGTCCTATTTGTCCTATTACAATTGATATTTACCTTTACGACTTTATTATATCTAATTAGTATTTTGAACAATTTGAGTCCAGTAATATTTGACTTAGTTCTTGTGCTTTTTTTTTTAACATAAGTATTCAAGTTTTTTTCACTCTAATCATCTATTTTTCTTCATCATTTAGCTGTTCAAGTTTTCAAAATTTGATTCAATTTTTTTTTAATTAAATTCTATTAAAATATTGTTATTATCCGATCTATATTTGTAATGTTCCCAATGTGTGTTTCCAGATTTGGCCTGAAGATGAATGTTAAAACACTCGAAACATGTAGCCATTAGTACTTTACTAATAAAAAAAAGTTTTTGAGATTCTGGACCTACTTTAATTTTCTTTAACGCAATTAAAATTACGTTAACTAGATTATCTTAATTTTGCTTGATAGCAAATAATTATTAAATAAATTAATTATTGATTGTCAAGCTGTATTATACGAACTAAGAGGTTTTAATCCTATCATTTCCTCAATTAGCGTCTGTTGTGGTCCTTTTTTGTAGGTCTCCAGTAAATACTTTTTCATAATAACGTTTTGTCATCACAGTCAATGTCTCCTTATCCCTATTACTTGTTGTTGTTTTTTTTAGAATAAAACTGCGTAATTCATTACTATGTAATAAACTGCAAATGATCCTAGTATAAAAAAAAATAATTTGGGGCATTGCTGTTGCTAAATTCAAGGAATATTTTATTAAGAAAGCACCGTTTATTTTAACGAATATTTTTTTTTTTTCTAGAGTCACCGCGTAATAAATTTTACTGTTTCAAATTATTAAAACTGAAACTTATTCAAACATTAACAATTTCCTAAATCTTGACTTAAAAAATATCAAGGCTATTTGGATTATAAATAACCCAGGTAAATGTACTTTGGTCTTCTATACCTCCACTGAAAACATCTACATTCTACACCCTTTTTTGTCGGCGCGAGCAAAAAATTGCCTTGTAGATAGAATTTGTTGTACGGCACGCTGCTTTATATCAGTAGTGCTTTGAGATATCGAAAGGTGTTGATGTGCGGATTCTTCTAAATAATTTGCATGAAATGTGTGTTAATTATTTGAATGTTTGGTGGCGTGAAAATTGCAACTAGTTTATCTGAGGATTGCTCGTTTTGGATCAGGATTATTTGAGTCGGGTAAGTTAATTGAAACTTTTTAACACCTTGCGTAATAATTTTTAGTGTTTCAAATTATTAAAATTGAAACCTATTCAAACATTAACAATTTCCTGGATCTTCACTTAAAAATATCAAGGCTACTTGGATTATAAATAACTCTAGTAAATGTACTTTGGTCTTCTATACCTCCACCGAAAACCGAAAACATCTACAATCAACACCCTTTTTTTTCTGCGCAAGCAAAAAGTAGCCTTGTAAATTTGGAATTCGTTGTATTGTACGTTGCTTATCTATATTAGTAGTGTTTTAAGACATCAAAGGGTGTTGATGTGCGGATCCTTGTAAATTATTTGCATAAAATATGTGTTAATTATCATTCTTCATAATGAATTACGTTAATTATTTGTTTGTTTATCGTTTGGTGCTGTGAAAATTATATTTAGTTAATCTGAGGATTGTGGTCGTTGTGGATCAGGATTATTTGTGTGGGGTAAGTTAAATTTGAAACTTTAAAATTCCATTTTTGTGTTATTGCTGATTTAAAATTATGTGCTTTTAATCTCCCCATCATTAAGGCAAATAAATAGTATGGTTCGTAGATTCATCAGCAATATATATTACCAAAAAGAGTAATTATAATTAATCAACAGGAATAAAATCTAAGATAGCTTTATTATTATGCATTTTACTGTAGTAGTGAATTTAAACTTTTATATTGCAAATGAAATTATCTTTCAAACTTTTCAAAAATGTGCTGGTTGCCACATCTATCATCATTTATCTAGCAGAGGTAAAAGTCAATTAGTTTTCTATTGTCTGAATGTTAATTATGAATAACATTGAATCAGATTTCCAGATGAGTCGCTGCGCCCTTAAATAATACACTTTTTTATTTTATTTATTTTATTTCGTTTTTAAAGTGTGTTTGTTTGTGTTTTAATGTTAATGTGGTACAAATTTTATACATAAAATTTGAAAAAAAAAGTGTAAGTTTTCGTATTATTGCTTTTTTTCAATGAGAACAATTTATTCTATACAAACTAGTATAATTTTATGAAGGGCAGATCTATTGAAACCGCCACCTTGACGTAATTTATCAGGCCCCGGAGGATGGTAGCATTCCCCTAGGGGTCTTCCTTGAGTTCTCTAGAGCTTATGATTGCATAAATCCTGATAAGTTATTACTTAAATTAAAAAGCTATCGCATAAGAGATATCACTTTGAAATGGATGGCGTCATACTTGAAGGGTTGAAAGCAATTTGTTAAAGTAAACTTAGATGGAAATCTAGTCAAGTTCGTTCCAAAATTAGTTGTAAGAGGTTTGCCACAGGGTAGCGTGTTAGGTCCTCTCTTGTATAACATTTATATCATTGATCTGTGCAACATATTAATTAATACTTTGCACACGCATATTAATTATGCAGACGATAATGCTTTACTTGTAACAACCAAAGACTTAATCACCTTAAAAAGTTAAGCAGAACAAATATTGCATAGAATAAGACAATGGAGCTTCAGGTATTATTCGAGTTGTTCGAATTCAAAAACAAGTGTCACGTACAATTTTTGGCCTTCCTTTGAGGGAATCGTGTCGTGGGAAATTTGAAACTAATAAGTTATTTACAGCTGTTGAGCTGTATATTTGTGAGTACTTAATTTTTATTTTCAAATATAAAGAAAAATATGAACATCTTCTGCCAGGCCATTGTCATAATACAAGATTTTAAACAAAGTATAATTACCCGTTGCATATCATGGCTATATTTGATAAAGGCCCTTGCTATTCAAGCATGAAGTAGTTCAATAAACTTCCCCCCCGAATTACAACTACCAATAATTTGAAATTATTCAGGAAAAAAACCTTTAATTTGCTAATTAATTTGGAACCTTATGAATTACTACTTTAATGTGTAGTTTCTTGAGTTTGCTGCTAAGAGATATATTTACCTCTTTTTGTATTGTAACTTGATATTAAACACAAGAAATCAAAAACGAAACGCTGTATGTATTATGTGGGTATAATAAAATTTTAAGTGTTGTATATGACCTTCATTCACTTGCAAAAACTTTAGAGTCCTGACGTAAACTCATATTGTTGTAACCCGTTTTATTTCTTCGGGATCTATGCTATCAAAGGCTTTAGTTACTCAGCGCTCTAATTCTACGTTGGTCTATACATTGACCGAATACTCCAGTGAAATCTTGGTAGCTAAGCTCAAGGTCCAATCCACCTACCATTAAACATTGTACTCAGTATACGATCTACTTCATAAGAAAAATGAATTGATGTCCATCCATTTGGTACAGACCAGCAATATCTCCAAGCAAACAGAAGCATTTAGCAAAAGAATGTCTGCTACGCATTGCCACAGAATTACAGTATGTCGCTGTTTAAGGTGCTATAAATTTGAAAATACGTTCTCCCACTCTTCATTAAGCAAAATTCATCTAAACTGAATACATTTTGAAAGCTAGCCTTCCAGCTTGAGTCTGTCGTTAAAAACACAAAAGATCTAACTCTACCTAAAAAAAAAAACAGATGAAAGCTAGAAAAAGAAAACTCTTTGAAGATGAGATGCAAGTGAAAACTAAACGTATGAAGAAGGAGAAATTTGAAAAAAGTAAATATGAAGAAGACTCTAACGAAGATGATTAGAATGCTAAATGTATTTTTTGCAATGACCTATTCATAAATTCCAAAGGTGGAGAGAGATGAATTCAGTGCATTGAAGGCCGAGGATAAGCTCATGAAGATTGCAGTGGAGCAGTGAAAGAGGACGATTTTTTTTCACCTGCGATGATATCTGTCGGCCTCTGTTTTCTAATTTTCTATATGTTTCATATAAACTCTGAAAAATATTTGCTATTGCTTTCTCGTGTTCATATACAGTGTTTGAAGTAGAATAGGAACATTAAACATTGTTTTTTTTTAGCAAAGTTGGATGATTTTCATTTTTGCGTGAGGTTAACATGTGTACCCGGTTCTGTGGTAGGGAAAAACCGGGTGATTTGATTTTTTTTTTGTTAATTAAAAATTTTCTAAGAAAAATATGTTGTTATGGCATTTCAGGATTCATATATGCATGCATGTATAGTTTAAAGTTTTGTGTATAAACTTGTATCTCTTTCACACACAAACTATTGCTTCCAGAAGCCACTTAACCTTAACTAACCCCTACATCAGAAGTATATTTCCAGTATTGCCACAATACTCTTTATAACCACCGAAATTTTATCGTATGGAATTAAATTTTTAGATGTTTATGGGCGATAGAAAAGAAAATTAGGGGTAAAAATAAAATTCGTTCGATCTGCCTTTAATAGGCCACTACTGAATACAAATAGGTAAATATATGTACACCTATGTATACATATATGTATATATGTATATATATTCTTAGGTCAAGGATCCAGTCGAATTTATTCCCTCCCTTTTTACGATCTTTCTGAGCCATTTAGCTCCCTGTACGACTGTATTTATCATTCGTTTTAAGCATAGACATTTTAATCCAATTTATTGCTCGGAACTATTTGAATAGGTATCTTCACTCGAAACCAACGTTATATGGACGTCGTGGAAATTCGTGTGTTCATTTTTTCTTCCTCTCGCATTTCCCTTCCTTTTTATTTATTTGAAGCTAACTCCCCTACTAGCGTGCCATTACAATATATGGCGGTCGCAGGAATAGTTCTTCGCCTTGTGTATTCTGTTTTAAAGTGTTATGAAATATATCTCAACTTTGCCATAGAATGAAAGTTGAGGCCGTTTAGTTTAAAGTCCGTAGAAGTTTTCAATATGCTTTGGAGAGCATGAAAGAGCACCGGAATCTTAGAAACTAGCACCTGGGTGTGTTTGCTGTTGTACCCTTTCCATAATTATTCTTATTAAATTTTTTATTATTCCTTTGAGGCGATCAGTGTCGCATCTCAAACTTTCCACCTACGTATTTATCCATTATCATGCCGTCTCTAGGTACGGGTACGTGGGATTTGGAGGGCTTCCAGAAAGCGTTCAAAGTTACAACTCCGACGTGTGCTAGTAATGACGGAGTGGAACATTTATATGTCCTCTGAGGTGCTGCGGAAGTGTAGTAGGATTTCGAACATCCCGGAAATATGTTCGCAAATTTTTATGATTTTATGTGCGTGTCCATGAGCGCACACCGCTTGTGCATAATATATACATACAGAGAAAAAGTTCGACGGAGAACTGGAGGAGGTCACGTGACCTCTTTTAGCCGTACGTGCACTACAGAAAAATCCAGCCCAAAGCTGATACGTTTTCTTGTATGAGATAAGGTCGCATTTTCACCGGACATATCTTGAACTTTATTATATCACGTTACTTAGCAAATGGAATTATTATAACTCGTCTCGGAATTTAGTTAGTTACTTCTGCTGTTCGCAAAGAAAGAAATGCTCGTTTGGGACACTATTTGAAACAGAAGAGTGCAAAGATTTAAATCATTTAAATATCTATGGACTTCAGTCGTCTTGATGCCTTTACAGAATTTCAATTCAATTCAAAGAGGTTGCAAGAATTGAAATCGATTTGATAAAAATATAGGTGGCCAACGTTCAAAGTCAATATGTATGCATGTATGTAAATAGAAGGGTGGTGTTACACTGCGACCTAAAAGATCTATTGTGTCCCCTATTCTTGCTGCTTTACAGCTGCCCTTCCAATCCTATTCCTTTTAGAAAGTGTAGGATGTCAGAGGGCCCCAGTCTAGGTAAGTCTCCTCTTCGATTTCACATGCTCCCTAGGCACAAATGCCCTCGAGTTGCACAGTGCTACGCAGTTTGAGAGGAGGTGGATGGATGTTTCATCCTGTTCCCGCAAAAATCTGCATTCAGGATCCTTTTTCCAATCCAAGCTTACTCAGGTGTTCTTTCAGTCTACCAATGGCCTGAAAGTATACTGTTAATATGCGAACATTGTTCTTACTCAGGTTGATGCATTCTGTAAACCTCTTCTGGTTATAAGTTCCCAGAAGAATTTTACTTTGCCTCATTCCCTGGAGATTTTCCCAGTAACTGAATTTTCTCTGCTCCATTTCCATTTTTAGTTTCTTCAGTATTGTACTGCTACTTAACCCGCAAAGGGTTCAGGCCCTACAAAAGGTATTCCAGTCCCTTTTTTGCGAGGTTATCCGTTATTTCGTTTCTTTCCACTCCTGTGTGACCCGGAACCCACAGGAAGGTTACTTTATTTCTTTTGCCTAGCTCATTGAGTTTCCCTAGGCATTCCCAGACCATCTTGGAGCTGATTTCATATGAGTTCATCGCCTTGATGGTTGCTTGACTATCAGACACGATGATAATCTCCTGCTTCCGACAGTTCCTATCCATATTGAACTGAACACATCTTCCAATTGCGTGTATTTCCGCCTGAAATATACTTGGGCATTTTCCCAAGCTTTCGAAATATGTGGTTCTAGGCCCATATATTCCTATTCCAGTTCCTTCTGCCGTTTTGGAGCCACCAGTGTGCCATTTGATGGCATTTCTATTCAAATTCAAGATGGTGTTATGATCTCACTCGCTCCTGTTACTTAGCTTTATGGTGAATTCTCTCACAAAGCTAAATTTTTTTTAACATATCATCCCGGGGCATATCCCAGGTTTGATCACCGTCAGGAGATTGAGGCCTATGCCTAATCATTCCTTCCTTGACCATTCTACACCCTCTACTACAATGTGGAGGGGGGCAAGATCCAATACTACTTCAATAGCTGCTGTTGGGCAGGTTCTCATAGCCCCCGTTATGCATACACATGCTAATCTTTGCACTTTCGAGAGGTTAATTCTCGCGGTGGCCAGATTAGTTCTTTTGCTCCATGCTACTGATGCATAGGTGATGATCGGTCTCACTATCGCTGTATATATCCAAAGCAGTATTTTTGGGTTGCATCCCCAATTTTTCCCTGCAAAGTCAATAACTCTGCTATCAAAAAATTCCTGCAAATACTCTCTTGTTTCTCTTTCTGTATGAGCAGTAGCATTGTCATTTTGAAAATAGCCTAGATGTAATTCATCATCAAATAATTGTTCCACAAATTCACGTAATATAAATCTATATCTGGCTGCTGTTATTGCATCCTCAAAGAATATCGGTCTTCTGGACATTGCGACCCATATCCCTATTTTTACAGCATGCAATTCCGTTACACAAATAACATGAGGATTTTGTGTGTACCAAATCTTAATATTTTGAGAATTTCCACTGTTTAATTAAACCAGGCTTCGTCAGAAAAAGTAAGATTTAAAATTCGTCATTCCTTAGATTTGCGTTAAACCAATGGCAATATTCCATACGTTTTTCGAAATCTAGTGGCAGTAATTGCTGCACAATATAAATTTTATATGGATGATAATGGAAGTTCCGTTTTACAGTTTTTCTGAGCTGATCCATAAGATAAATCTACAAAAAAAAATCACATTACTTTTTATAATATCATTTGACCACCAATTGCTGCTCGGAAAACTGTATTATTACGGCATTAGAGGTAATGCATACAATCTGCTGAAGTCCTATCTTTCAGAAAGGCAGCAATATGTTCAAGTGAGATCACATATGTCTGAACTAATATTGGGAGCCGATTCCTCGTTGCTAGCGAGGCGTAATTGACGTCAGGCTTCGCGCAGGTTTTGGTGACATGTACCATTCTCTATTGCAACGGACTCTATATTCTAAATAATATTGTAAGTATGGTAGTTACGCCAATGAAGGTTTTCCGTAATATTAAGTTCAGTCTGTCGTCGAATACAAGGAGATGTTTATTTTGTATTAATACACATCGGCGATAAGGATTTTTTTGCAGGTTATAGTAACCTACCACAGTCACTATGTAGCAGCTTTTAAAAAAGGGTATAAAAAATATCAATATTGCATTTATACTTTGTTTGCCGCTCTCACACAAAAGAAAATATGTTTTGGTTTGCACTGGTGATAACCAGAACAGCCACCCTGAGATCAGTTTGTCAGGCGAACAATGTCACTCGTTAACGCAGCGTAAACGGCAAACTGCACTCAATGTTGTTTTTCTGGAAATGACAGCCATGAGATACTTATCATTCGCTCCATTGGGTGGCGCCCATAAATCATAGTTTGGTGTTAAGCAATAACGGAACCATTTTTAATGATAATATCAATGAATCTTTATAATACTCAACTAGGTAGCTACCCAGCAACGGTGGAATAAATGTTATGTTTGTTTTGTAGAAGTTTTTAATAGGTTCTCACGAATGAGTAAGGCATTCAATATTGCAGTAACAGTTGTATAATTTATGGTTTTTTTTTTTGGGGTTATTTACGATAGATAATTAATAGTTAAATCTATTTGTATTATAATTAGTAGTTTTAAGCATTAATAAAAATACTAACGTATTCGGAGTACCCCAAGGATCTATTTTGGGTCCACTACTATTTGTCATATATATTAATGATGTGGCAGTAAATATCTCTGCTGATATAACGTGACTATATGCAGATGACACAATGCTGGTCACCAAAGCCAAAAGTAATGTTGAATTGCACGAAAGAGCTCTAAATATTATGACAGAGGCGGAAACATGGTTCGCAGCTAACAAGCTGAAGCTCAATCCAAATAAGACAGAACACCTTGATCTGACCCTAAATAGAAGTACAAGTAACATCAGCATTAAAATATTAGGCATACATATTGACAGCAAACTCACTTGGTCCACGCATATAAGCCAGCTGGTCATTAAGTGTTTGTCATGCATGTGTATACAATGTCCTACGTCATTTACACTATGTCTGTATATATGATATATTTTCTCCTGTTTGTATATATTCTTATATTTTTTCATTTGACGATTATTGTATTGTAATACAATAAATAAACATATTATTATTATTATTATTTAGTATGCGTATTTCTACCAGTTTGTTGTGCAAGATGCCATGATGGCTTCCCAGGGCTGTCATCCAAACGAGCACCACATTTTCGGTTAGAACTGATGGACAACCTGGCGATTCCCTTCAAGGAGAGTTTAATTATCAATTTGCATTTTGGTAAACCCTTCAGCACAAAGTACAGCTGAATATCTCCACTGCCCATCACTTCCTCGCTCACCATTTCGAAAGTATGCCTCCAAAATAAATTTATCTTGGTCCAGTGTATGTCCATTTTGCCCCCAAAAAAAAAAACACGTTACGCTCTCAATGCGAAATGAAGGTGTAGTCTTGAGAAAGACTGTATGTGAAAATTAATAAGCAATAATACGGAATGTAGAGCATATGTGAGCAAAATTTGAGGAAACACTGTATTACTAATTTTATTACAATGATTGGATGAAAATATTGATTTGCGCATCGCGGAAAGTAGTGTTGGATCAGGACAATCTTTCTCGATCTCAGTGTATATCTTTAAATGTCATTTAAAGAATGGCGGCATCTATCCAAAAAAAAAAAGCAAAAATGCTATATTTCCTTTTGAGAAACGAAAAATACGTGACATATAAATATATATGGTTATTTGGTTTGATTTACTTGTACAAAAGAGAGAATCGGTGATAGTTTCATCCATTAAAGATTAAACTACGTAATCTTCCATGCATCATTGTTGCCGATGCACATATACGCCGAATTCCCGAGTTGAATACTAAAGACATACAGTAGTTATTGATTTTTAATAAGAAATTCTACCGCTTGCATGTTTCTCCGGGATTGATTCTGAACGGTATAACAAATATATGAATAGACCTAATTTGCATCGAATTTATTATTACCATAGCGATCTCCCATAATAGATATTTCCAATACAATTATCCTGTACCACCATGTACTAAACAGCGACGCAATAATTTTAAAGATCTTCATGTTTATCTAACGTAAAGCCTCGGAACTCCAAAACAAATAGATATAAATTTTGTATAAATAAGGTATAAGTTGTCTCGCCCGTACACGGTAAAAATAGGACAATTTGTCATTGCAACCTTCGAACATGATAGCTGCTGTGGCATGTATTTTAAATCAAATTCGAAATCATTTTTAAGTACACACTGATTTAAAATGAAATCTTGGAAAACGCCACAACAGCTTCATTAATATAAAAATAATTTAAAATTAAAAATAAATGTTTAATGAAAAAAAATATTTTAAAATTTAAAGTTTAATTTTGGATTACAAACAACTTTCTTTTAGTGTTGGGCAAATCGGAATCAAAAAGCATCTGATAACGCTAAACAGGTCTTTAGCCGATAGGGCAAGAAAAATCGAAACTTCACCTTAAAATGATTCCGATTCTGTTTGGTAAAGGATTCATTTCAAGATTGATTTAATAAAAAACGCTAGAATTTGGTGGTACACAATCATTTCGATAATTTTTGAAATTGTATATAGCATAGTAATAAGTAGAGACCGGATTATATGCAAAGAAAAACTGGAATATATATGCATCGATTTTTGAAAAAATATGCATAAACCCGGGACACATATGCAAAAAAATTGCGACAATATGCAAAATTTTTACATAAAATAAATAAGAGCAGAAATTTAAACATTAACTTTATTGCACAACATTTTTTCACAACATATTTCTATAACAATTTATAATTAAATGTTTTTCAAAATTGTGTAAAAGAAAGTGTTGTCTTCTATCACAATACATATGTTTCGAAATAGAAAAGATTCCTTCAACATCCACAGATGTAATTGGTGCATTTTTTAACTTTGCAATACATTCTAAACTAAAATTAAAGTCGAAATCGTTTACTGTTTCACCTCCCAAAATTTTCTTAACTTTCTTCGATTTCAAATACCCGCATTTTTATTTATCACTTTTTTAATTTATCGTATATAGATTACCTATTGTACCCTTAACCTTCTACATAGCATATCAAATTCATCTACTATTTCGATTGATTCCGAGCGCGACATCCCTTGCGTTTCTAGTTTACGAATGGAACTTGAAAGAAAGCTATAATTTGACTTAATATACAAAAGATTTTGTAGCAATTCTGTTGATGTTACTAGCTTTTTACAGTTTTCTAGAGCAATGCAGTCAGCAGTGATTTCAAGAGTTACATTTTTTATTCCTTCAAAATTATCGGCGAAAAAAATTGCAGCCTCTAACCATGTACCCCATCTCGTAATAATCGGTTCAGGACGCAACTTAACACCGGGAAGTCGCTCCTTATAAAATTGGATTCGTAAAGGTGCTTTTAAAAATACTTTTTTGACATTGCTAATTAAATCATTAATCAAAGGGAATTGATTCCTAATGTCTTGGGCTACACGATTGAACCCATGAGCGAAACAAGTGGTATGAATAATGTTACTATCAAAAATGTTTAAATTTTGCGCGGCTTTTATCATACATGGTGCAGCGTCGGACAATATTAGTAAAAGTTTTTCACAAGGTATACTTCCAGGTAAAAAGAAATTTCGATAAACCTTCTTGAACGAATTGGGCAGTTGTCACATTATTTGTTTTTTGAAGTTCTTTACAATAAATTAAATATGATTTATCTACAATATCTTCATGAAGAATTCCTGTTAACAAATGGGCAATATAACGGCCACACTTATCCGTACTTTCATCTACTATGGTATAAATAAAATTATTCCCTACCAATTGTTGAATTTCTGCTATTGTTTGCTGGTAACAAGATGTGACATAATTTTTTCGTACGGTACTTTCGTCAGGTATATTATGTTTCAATATTTTTTGCAGAAATGATTTCAAATTAACATTGTTTAATCTTGCTAAATGGTATGTTAGAACGAAATTAATGCGTTAAACAGATCTGTAATTATATTCTTCTGTTCTGAGTTTCGTGAAGTTGATGCTACACATTGACGTATAGATTGCTGCGCACATGCGAATCGCTTTAGTTTTTCACATTTACCAATATGTGATGGAGTTTTAGCGTGTTGATCAATCAGGTATTTTCTCTCAGAAGACACCTACAACAACAATTGTAATTTTATATCAAAGTTAAAGAATTTAAAAAAATTGTAAAGCTTTTTAGTAAAATTAAACTTACCACTTTACTGCAGGCTCGACAAAATATTTTGTCGCCATCCTTTACCAGTTTAGGATATGGCTTAATCCATAAAGAAATTTTATTCGGTATACTCATTGTATGTAGGCATAGTATTTACAAACGTAACACAATTACATGCTGTTTCGCACAAAGATATTCAATGAATGAATAGTTTATTTGGGAATTAATAATAATAAAACGTATTTACCACATCCCTTCTGCTAGGCGAAATTAAACATGTGCAGTTCTTGGAAAAAAGTATTAGAGAAACCAATGTAAAAGATTTATCTTTCTGAGAATTGTCGGTTGTCGATCTTTAACATTAGGGGAATTACTAGGAATTTTTACTAATAGAAAGGATAAAAAAAAGTAAAAAAATAAAATATACCCACTTTGCATATAATCCGGTCTCTACTAATGAGTCTAAGTTAGTATAATGAGAAAAAAAATCTTTGTCATTAATAAATGTGCATTAATCCAAACAAATTATTTTTTTTTAAATAGTAGCAAAGAAATATTTTTTAGGTTCTAAGAAAAGAATTATTTGAAACAAATAGTGATTTAGCTAGGATATTTCTTCCTTATGAAAAGGTATTACTCTGCAATTGATATTAGTTGTTTTCTTAAATTGTTTTAAAGAAAAAAAGGCCCTGAAGTAATATGATTTGAAAACTGACATAGAATCGTTGTGTTTATCATCTACATTTGAAAACCAATACACTGAGGAAAACAGCAGCGTTATTTACATTGATTTCTAGGAGTTCTAGAGGAAGATGGTTTTTCTTAAGTTGAAAGACAAAAGATATATTCATATCCGTTTGCATGTCATCGAATACATTTTTTCTCTAATTTGAAATCACTCTTTTGGATATCCAAATAATCCTCTCCTGCTATTCGAGTATAATGCCTGGATAATTGAATGCGATTATGGTAATTTTAGTGGTGTTTATGCTTTTACTAGGCTAACTTAGCCTATTTGCATGCTTAATAAGGGTAATATTTAAGGTAAATGTTTTCACAGCATCATAAAAGTTAGCGGTAATAATATGTTCGCTGCGTACGGAGGAAATTGTAAAGGTTATTCGATTATAATTTATTTACGAGTGTCACTAATTGGAAGACAATCTGACGAATGTACCATCACATAAAGTTAAACTTGCACGATTCCCAGTAAACTTACCTGAAAGTAGCGTTGTTTATAAAAAATATTTTGGCCGTACGCGCACAGCTAACCATGCTTAACCTGGAAGTTTCAAAATTGAGATATCATTGCAAATTTAAGAACTTTTAATAAAGACATCAGTGATTTTGAAGTTTGAAAATAATACTTATAGCGCGGATGCGATTAATGAATGAAAGTGAGCAAAGCAGTAAGTTTTCATAGTATCAATATTAAGATGTTTTCTCAATTTGGAAAGAGTAAAACAAATGCTGTTTAATTTTTTGAGTAAAGTATCGATATATGGTTTCCAGCTACACCTTGAGCCAATAGTTACTTTCAAAAAATTGAAATTGTCAACTTCTTTAATACTGGCATTATTAATTTTAATGTAATGGGAGAAATCTTTTACACGATTAGCAGCACCAAAATCTACAACAGCAGTTTTACTGTTATTTAAATACAATTTATTCGTTCGAAAATATGAGTTTATAGTCTTCAATGAAGCATTGGCAACTTTTGCAACATCATATTTATTTTAATCATGAAAGTCCATTAGAACATATATCCAAAATAGCTTAGTTCTAAAGTTGTACAATGTTTAATGGTAAGTTAACATAATTAATGTTTTAATTATAAATTAGAAAAACAAAATTAACTTATACTAACTGTTGAAAATGACCGCCCCCAACTGCAATACAAGCTTCTATCCTCTGTCGTATTGACTGGCGAGTCCGTTCTAAAATACCAGGGGTATTTCGAATTGTTTCAAAAGCTGCGATAATACGATTTCTCAGTTCATCGACATTTTCAATGGGAGTCGTATAAACTAATGATTTAAGGTGACCCCAGAGAAAAAAGTCCAAAGAATTTAAGTCTGGAGACCGAGGAGGCCACGGTTGTGGACCTCCCCGTCCTATCCACCGATCTGGATACGTATTGTTCAAAAACTCGCGAGCAACTTAACTAAAATACGCTGGAGCACCGTCATGCATAAAATACATTTGTAATCTTAATTGCAACGGAACTTCTTCCAGCAATAGGGGTAGCTCCTCTTCAAGAAAATTGCGGTATACTTCGCCATTTAACCGCATCGGTAAAAAATGTGGACCTATCAAGTGATCTCCAACAATTTGGGCCCACACATTGGCAGAGAATTGATGTTGATGACGGGCATCCACTAGTTCGTGCGGATTTTCTTCGGTTCATATGTTATTATTATGAAAACTAATAATCGTGTTTCTAGAGAAAATAGCCTCGTCGGTGAAGAATATTTGAGCCAAATAGTCAGAATTTTGTGCGACTTTGTGTTGCATCCATTGACAAAAAGCCACTCTTTGCGGAAAATCTGCCGGCAAATGTGCCTGCACCCGTTGAATGTGATATGGATACAATAGTTGATCTTTCAATATTCTCCAAACTGTGGCCTGACTAATGTTTAAAGCAAACGCAATTTTTCTGGTGCTTGTAGTAGGATGTTTCCCAATTTCATTTAGTACCATTTCTTCAACTTGTGGAGTTCTCACTGTACATGGGTGCCCGTTATCAGTCGTCCGTTTTTTAAAATTTCCCGTTTCACTAAGACGTTGGTGAAGACGGGTAAATATTGAATGATGCGGGATGATACGGTTCGGGTATCGTTCTTCATGAAGACGTCTAGCAGCACGCGAATTTCTATTGGCAAGACCGTAAACGAAATGCATATCACATATCTCAGCATTCGTGTAATTCATTTTAGAAAACAGAAACTGGCAATAAACTGAATGAATACTCTGACAGCTATTGACAAATATTGAAATGATAAATAAACAATTCCCTCTCAAACACAATAGTTTTTGAAGAACCAACTGTGATATTATATCGTGTTAGTCATAGTTCATAATTTATTATTACACATTCAAATAACTTTGAAACCAAACCGTTTTGAACATATACTCATATGGACTTTTATGATCAAAATAACCTCAGGAATCAGCTCTTAAAGTTTGTCGCCTGTATATATTATATAATTTTGCTCTTTCCCGACACTGCAAACTTGTGTTAATGTCACATATATGGAACTTAGTACTGACCTGGCGTGCAGACGAAAGTTGAGCATTCTAGTTATTAGTATTGAAAATTATAATATTAGTGGAAGGTTTCCTTGAATCACCCTGTATATGAACCAATATTCCCGTCGCTGGCGAGTCGTTCAGATTTAAGTGTGTCCAATGGTACATTTCACTACACTGTTGAAAATATTACGGTGTTGGCGTTAATTTTGCGCTAGTCAAATATTTTAGTGTTGATTTTTACAAACTTTGCCAGACGAATTGACTACATGTGTTTAGTAGAACAGAAATTACTAGAATTTGGTGTGAATTCTTTGTTCAGATATGAGGATTTACTATTTTCTCTAGACATTCAGAAGCATCAACCAATCAGAATTTTTCCCTCGGATAGAAATATAGAAACCCCACCTAATCTAATACAGTATTGCATTATACGCACCACCTGCATTGCACGTGTATCTGTTTTCGAGTTTGTTTCTACGTATTAACATATCCAACAAACCACCAAATGTGACTGACCTGCAAAGTGTAACCTTGTGTTATTAAACGTTAATTCCAGTGGGCATAAAAAATTTCAACATCTTAAAGATGTATTGGGAACAACTATTTACGTAATTAGTTTAGATTTGAATCAAATAGCATAAACATTCACTTAATTTTATAATGGTTCTCAAAAAATCATTTTAAAATTAGTACGTTTAGTTGAAACAAAACTTTTGAATGAGTGGTTCTGTATATTTATAATTGAGAAAACGTTTTAAAAGAGAAATATTATAGCACTAAGAAATAGGAGTTGCATATTAAAAAGACGTTGTGTTTAGAAAACGGTGTTAAATCATCCAATAGATCGCATTCATTTAGTTAAACAGCTAGTAAATTTGTCTAGTCTAGATCAAATAAAATGTGACTAGAAGTATATCATAATTCCACGTGTTAGTTGGACAAAATAACCCCTTAGCAATAGACAATACTTGACTATCTTTGTTCGTCAAATTTAAACTTCTATAGTTCTCGACAAAATAACACGAAAACAGTGTGGACCTCTCCTGACTATTAAATTAGTCAAAAAAGTGTTAAAATTTTCAACAGTTTAGGGTTGAGAGATTAATCTAAACCAAGTATAGAAAAAAAAGTGCCTGTCGTAATATCCAATTATGTAAGGAAAAATGGTAATTGATTTATTTGGGACTTCATTTCGAGAGCAAACGGCTACTATATATACTTCAGTGTAAAACAAAATAAATACACCCGATTCCGGGGGAAGTTACTTGTCGTAACACAGTAAACATAATCAAAATAGAGTTGCCAAATTAAACATTAAGAAATTAATTCAGGGCGAACGTGTATTTCGTTTTGGTTTACTCACGGACGGGTACACTTCAGTAATTTTCAACGAATTCCGACTCGACGACAACAAGCTGCCGTTTATCTACCATCCCAGATATCATTCCTCGTTTGGGGAAATAATTCGAAACGGATATATTTTACGTGACCTAACGAGATGTAATTCACATACGGACTCGGATATTTATCATGCCCGCCTACTTTTTTTTTCCCCCTCCCTTCCCTTCTTTATTAAATTTTAACCCCTTAGTTTCCCTCGCGAGTGGGGAATGCGGGCATAACGTTATTAACTTTGTTAATACATTTAGTGTGACAAATGTAAGCAACAGCATTGTTATCGCACCGTGCAGTCAGCACTTATTTCAGAATAAACCTCCTCTTAAATGGCACAATTTACACTAGTATGTGTTTGGACGATGTTTACCTTCATACCGGAGTAGGTATACAACAGTCCTAATCAATAACGTTTTTCCGTTGGATAAATGTTTTTATTTGCTGCACAAAATCATTTTTCTATTCACATAATCACAATATTTTTTTGTACACGCCTTCAACTAACCAGGGATTCAAAACAATTATATGCTAACGATTTTCGGGTTATGAAGTGTTGTTTTATTTATTTTGTGAAGAATACACGACACTGTGATATACAATTTATTGTAATACACCAATCATATATTAAAACTATAACAAAGACTATACAAAACCGTTACATACAACGTGGAACACACACTCTTAATTCTTCTTATTTTTAACCAACCTTGTCACTAGTAAAATCCCTAAATACATTATAATAGGTACTAAATCCAATACCAACCTTAAGTCTAAGAAAAGTATTACGATTCATAACATGAAGGATTGTTACTTTCCATAACAGTTTTTTGGAACCGAAATTCATGAAGATTACGGTGCTGATTTTCTCTTTGTTGTTGTGGGACATGGAAATACTGCACACACATAAAAGGAAATATTCAATTTAAAGAAATTTTACTTAAGTTAAGAATATCATTGTTTCATATATACGCAAATAAATATATTCTTGGAACAAAAATAATGTTTATTTAATTTTAGGAAAAAAATATCTTAATCCAAAAAATCGTTCATGAATTAAATAAAAACTTACTACTAGTTGAAACATTGCCAGTCTCAGCCTAGGTATGTAGATATCTTAGTACAAGAATATTTTCATTGAATGACACTTTATTTTCTTGCAAAGAAATTTGAATTTTACTCTAAAGAAGAATTTCTTCAATATTTTTTTTTTTTTATTATTTAACCGGTGTTGATTTCTTATTATTATTTTGTTTCCTTTTTTTTGGGTATTCCGGTTTTTTCTTATTAATTTATCAATGTTTTTACGTTTTCGGAATTTTGTTTATTCCTTTTTCATCTTTTCAATTCTACATTCAAAACATTACACTTACAAATTAAAAATTTAACAAATTTGGTTTTTAAAATTCAAATTAGTAATTATAGGCAAAATTGTTTATAACTTACATTTAAGGTGTTCACATTTATTCACCTTACGTGTTGTCAAAAAATTCATTAATTACATTAAAATGTAAACAACACGTTTAATAACATTAACAAAGTATCGACAAACAAACATACACTAAAGCGTAAAGGCCGTTCAGTTTTGTTTTCAATAACAGAAAACAGGCCGTTTTTTATTTAAAAATTTACGCGAAATCGCCTCTACATTTCCACGATAAGGTGCATGACGACTCAATTCGTTTTTCCTTAGAAGTTTGCTATAATCAAATATTAATAAATGTGACTTAAGTTATTTATATCATTTTTATCGTTAATTGCATTTTTATTTATTTAATATGCCACATTTACTTTGAACAGGCCTTTATAATAATTATTTTTTCAATATCTAAAATTCGATTTTATTAAAATTAAATTTAGGTTATTATTTAGTGCATGTTTTGCCAGAGCAGAGGTTTTAACATTTTGTGTATTATGCATATTTGTGAGAGTAAATTCTCCTTCTCTATGTCATTGTTTGATTGCCTCCAATATACACCCCTTCACAGTTTTCACAGTTAATTTTGTAAATTAGAAGAAATACACTTTTAATTCAAGAGATTACCTTTGGTTGGGAAAAGAAGACTTTTACTTGAACTAAATATTTGTTATTTTGAAAGAAGATTGTAGTTTTATTTGCAACAATACTACTGTTTTCTAAAATGTATTTTTTTTTATATGTATATAAAACCTGCCACTAACATCAAACTGGGTACTAGGAAATAAATTTCTATCTAATATTCTATTTCGTATTAATGGTAATTTTTTTTATATATAAAAAAACAATTTTAGAAAATATAGCAGTTTTGTAAATAAAACCACAATCTGTTTCAAAATATATTTAGTTCAAGTGAAAGTCTTCTTTTCAGATGATTTTTACATTTCTTTGGTTATCATAATAATAATAATAATGTTACTACTATCATAACATTATTTATATTTAAAAAAAAAAGCTATTCGGAACATTTATTTTTTATTTATAATTTTGACGTTATAGGAAAAAACGTATTACAGCACTATAGCACACACGTCACAAAGGGACTATACATTTTCTAATTTTCCGCAATGTGCAGTCGAATTTTCTGGATCCTTTAATTAGACTTTAATCTTCAGCTGTTCTTCCGAATATCGGCAGTCACTTGTTGCTCCTTTACTAACATTTCAAAATCTTCGAGTATCTGAAGAAATACATTATTTTACAATGAATACATATACTTCACAATAAATAGTAAATAAGAAGATGTGGTATAATAGTTGGTATATTTTTACTTGTTAGTGCAACTAAGCATTCGAGTGTAGGGCTATGCTGTTTTTATTTTTATTTTTCACCTCAATTAAACAACATAATTATAATTATTTATTTATTAATTTAGCCATAAGCTTATGGCTAGCGAACATTCTATACTCTTCTAATTATTACCTTTTAAAGGTTTGTTGTAGACCAAGAAAGCTTAAGATTACTTAAATCAGAGAAATTAGAAAATTAGACAGGATATGTTTATTTACAAAAGAAAAACCTTCGCATGAATAAAAATGCTGTTTATAGCTTCCAATGCTGGTGTTTCCAATGCTTTTTTTTCACATTTTGCAGCCCCGTTGGAGGCAGTAAATGCAGAGGAATTAAGAATTGGTAGGCAAATTTTAAATCTGTAATTAAATATACGTTAAGTAATTTTATAAATCAGCAAAAGATAATTACCTTTCAAAAACTTCCATTATCAAAAAGCTTAAGTACGGTTCTACAGTTTAAAAATAAACCAGTTAAACCTTGAATTACTTACCGACTTCCTACTATATTATATATACAATTTAACGTATTTAGCACCACCGCAATTCACATTTCTATCTTCGATGCATGCACACAACTACTACAGTATTGGTAATCGTTCGAGTGTCACGTAGCCAAATTCACCCCACCGCAAAAATGACATCATATATTTTAAAACGAATTTTCACCTTAACATAAGTACTTATAAGATTTACCTCAAATATTAAAATCCTTAATAAACGAATTTATTTTCTTAATTCAAATATCTGATCCACTCTGTCGTTGCCTCTTTTATTTCTTAGATCGAAAAATTTGTTCCTTGGAGAAAATATATTTTTCTTAAAACAAGCCTTATAACCAAGAATATTATTGATTACAATCAAGTAAAATATTTGTCTCCATACAAGAATAATTTCTTATTTTAAATACAGATATATTTAAAAGAAATAAAACTTTTTAAAGAAATATATTTACTTAACTGAAGAAATCCTTTTTATGTGTGCAGTCTCTTAACTTTTTGTAGTTAGTCTCGCATTTCTTTAACCATCAAATTACACCCGCATTGTAGGATCCTAGTGCCCTGCACTAATTTGTACATGTTTCCGACTGGTTGAACGAAGTAATCCTCTGAGTTCATTATTGGCTAGTCAAAAATTGCCTGTGTTCTTGCGTCCAAGAGCCTGGCATTCATACACAATGTCAGAAGCATTCTCAGTCCTCTCATTACACAGTCTGCATTTGATATCCCAGTTTTCTGTACACCCTAAAAAAAATGGGGTAAAATTATCCCAAAAATAGGAGGCAACTGGGCTACCTCCTATTTTTGGGGTAAATTTATATCTATAGGGAATTTTTGACCTGCTTGTGGAATATTCCTTAAAGTCTGGTAAATATTACTTTAGAGGTGTACATTTACCATGGCAAAATTACAGCTCTAAGGTAATATTCCCAAATGAAGTGTAATAGCTTCAGGTAGATTCACCATACCTTCAGAAAATTTGACTATGAGCATGTAATATTCCACAAGCATGTGAAAAAAACTATTAAATATAAATTTACCCTAGAAATAAGAGGTAGCCCAGTTGCCTCCTATTTTTAAGGTAACTTTATCCAATTCTTTTTTGTGACAGTCCTAATATACAGGCTGATTCTCAATATATGTGACAAACTTTAAGCGCTGATTCCTGGGGTTATTTTGATCATAGATGTTCATAAGAACATATGTCCAAAATCGCTTAGTTCTAAAGTTGTACAATGTTTAATAGTTAAAGTTAACAATAATTAAAATGTTTTATTATAATTAACAAAATAATTAGTAAACAAAATTACTTATACTAACTGTTGAAAATGACCGCCCTCAACTGCAATACAAACTTCTATCTTCCGTGGTATTGACTGGCGAGTCCGTTCTAAAATACCAGGGGTATTTCGAATTGTTTGAAAAGCTACGATAATACGATTTCTCAGTTCATCGACATTTTCAATGGGAGTCGTATAAAATTAATGATTTTAAGGTGACCCAGAGAAAAAAAGTCAAAGAATTTATGTCTGGAGACCGAGGAGGCCACGGTTGTGGACCTCCCCGTCCTATTCACCGATCTAGATACGTATTGTCCAAAAACTCGCGAGCAACTAAACTAAAATGCGCTGGAGCACCGTCATGCATAAAATACATTTGTAATCTTAATTGCAACGGAACTTCATCCAGCAGTAGGGGTAGTTCCTCTTCAAGAAAATTGCAGTATACCTCGCCATTTAACCGCATGGGTAAAAAATGTGGACCTATCAAGTGATCTCCAACAATTCCGGTCCACACATTAACAGAGAATTGATGTTGATGACGGACATTCACTAGTTCGTGCGGATTTTCTTCGGCCCATATGTGATTATTATGAAAATTAATAAAATAATCGCGTTTCTAGAGAAAGTAACCTCGTCGATGAAGAATATTTGAGCCAAATAGTCATGATTTTGTGCGATTTTGTGTTGCATCCATTGACAAAAAGCCACTCTTTGCGGAAAATCTGCCGGCAAAAGTGCCTGCACCCGTTGAATGTGATAAGGATACAATAGTTGATCTTTCAAATTCTCAAATTGTGGCCTGACTAATGTTTAAAGCAAACAGCAATTTTTCTGAGTGCTCAGGCGAGGTAGCACCAATGTTGCCTGCGCCAAGTCATATTGAGATTAAGTTGCAAGTATATCGTATTACATATCCATGCGCAGGTATATGTCTATTATTTATATGTGCTGTTATAGCGAAATAATAATAATCACCAACGAAAGCCACTTGATTTTTTTTGCCTTCTCAATTCATTCTCAATTCTTCTCAAAACATTCTCAATTCTTCTAACAGCTGTTATTTTAACCGAGAGGCCAACCAGGAATTGAGGATTGAAATCAGGGATTGATTCTCTGGGTACATTTCTTCAGCTTTTTCGCAACTATATCCAAATTCAATAATAAATTAGGTTACAAATGTTATTATTTCTTCGAGGAACTGTAACAGCCCAATGTTATCAACAGATGTTGGAATTGTTATTTGCAGAGTTTACAAGAAATGAGCTTGAAGCAGGTTATTTTCAGCACGATAAGCTCCAGCACATACTGCTCGACAAACCTGCCAATATCTTCAACAGTTTTTTGCTGACAGGTTGTTAGAGCACAAAAGATGGCCACCCAGAACGGCCTGAATCTAACTCCCATTAGATGACCTTCATGTTTGCGCTTTCTAAATTAATAGATCTATATACAAACCGGGCATGGCAATACCATAGAAGAACTGAGAGATGCAAGTTTTGTCACTTAATAATTATACTAGATTGTATTTTATAATTTAAAGTGAATAACTAAATTTAGTTAAACACCAGTTAGTACTGATTGTAAAATCATAATTTAGTAAGTTAAATTATTACATTTCATTTTTACAAGCAGAAACACCAATCCATTAGTCATTTATATAATGTGAGTTCAAATATAGGTTACGTTTTCCTTATTTATGACAGGTTCCGTTTACTTTCTTATGTTCCAACACCTGACTTAGTTCAAACCTTCATTAGCAAACAAGCATATACGTACACCCTGTTACTATCTATAGGAGCGGATTTAACAATCATTTTGAATCTCTGTGTATCATTAAGGTGATCTCAAAAACAGAATTTATCACTTTATTAACACAATGTAAATCTATCAATACCAGCATAAATCCCTAATTAATACAAATCTACCTATAAAACGGCCTGTCCGTGTTGATAACAAAGAAGATACTTTTCGTTAAGGTATTGATGATTATGTCGAAAGGAATAGGAACTGAACTGTCTCCCGGCTTTATGCAGAATAAATATTATTATAACACTTCGGTTCAATTAAGTTACAAGAACTTCACTAGAATATCGACCATTATGTTTGCTGCCTCCTGCGAATAAAAGGCTATTTGTGTTTGTGCTAATGCCAACTCAATTAAATTAGTCCCTCATCGGAACGTGATTATCCTTAATAATAATAATTTCACAATAATTAAAGGAACGGCTCTCCCGGCATGAATGCCGTGATTATTTTGCGACAATAGGTTTACCAAAGCTGAAGCAGTTGTCAGTAACATAAATGCAAATCACCGGCTCAGTTATCACATGCACACTGCGAGCTGGGGCCTCTATATAACGGCTGTCAAAATCTACTCCTGGATTTAGCCAGGGGTAAAAGTAAAGAGGGAAGCGTATGAAAATATGTCAATTAGTCCATAACATTATCCCCCTATAGTATCTATTGCGCCTTGTCGGGAAAGTTGCGTGTTTATTGCCATTGTAGGTATTATTAATACGCGCGGATTTCGACTCTCTAAATCATGACGCTTTGTGGTGGCGAGCGTATGAATGCGGGGTGATTATTAGAAGTTGTGTTCATTTTGGGGGACGGGCGCAGCACCGCGATTTCCGACGCTTGTGAAAGCTTTACCGTGTACATATATGGCTCCTGCTTATCCCGTGTTGTATTGATAGATGCAACGGTTTTATCGAACGATTTTTTTTCGTTGTATATGCATTAAGTAGGGGTATGTCTTTTCTTTCGCTTTTCCTAGTTTGATTTCAATTCAAGGATGGAAATACAAACATAATCAAAATTATGCTTGAGATGTTGGATATATAGAGATAAGGCACATGAACGTCTTCCGATGCGAGAGCCATTCTTACGCTTAACTATTCTGTTATAATTATAATTTGCAACGTCTGATAAACATAACAACCTTGAATAGAAGGTAAATCGAGCACTGTGAGATGTATGTATGTATGTATGTAAATAGAAGGGTGGTGTTACACTGCGACCTAAAAGATCTATTGTGTCCCCTATTCTTGCTGCTTTACAGCTGGCCTTCCAATCCTATTCCTTTTTAGAAGTGTAGGATGTCAGAGGCCCCACTCTAGCGTAAGTCTCCTCTTCGATTTCACATGCTCCCAGGTACAATGCCCTCGAGTCGCACAGTGCTACGCAGTTTGAGAGGAGGTGGATGGATGTTTCATCTTGTTCCCCACAAAATCTGCATTCAGGATTTTTTTGTCCAATCCAAGCTTACTCAGGTGTCCTTTCAGTCTACAATGGCCTGAATGTATTCCTGTTAATATGCGAACATTGTTCTTACTCAGGTTGATGCATTCTGTATACCTCTTCTAGTAGAATTTTACTTTGCCTCATTCCCTGGAGATTTTCTCAGTAACTGGATTTTCTCTGCTCCATTTCCATTTTTTAGTTTATATTCAATATTTGTACTGCTCCTTTAGCGGCAACTTGAGTATCAGGTCCCTATGATAAGTCTCCTGCTTCCGATAGTTTCCTATCATAATGAACTGAACAACATTCTTCCAATAGCGTGTATTTTCCGCCTGAAATATACTTGGATATTTTCCCAAGCTTTCGAAATATGTAGTTATAGGCCATTATATTCCTATTCCAGTTCCTTCTGCGTTTTGGAGCATCAGTGTACCATTTGATGGCATTTCTATTCAAGTTCAAGATGGTGTTATGATCCCACTCGCTCCTGTTACTTAGATTTATGGTGAATTCTTTCACAAAGCTAAATTTTTTAACATATCATCCGGGGGCATATCCCAGGTTTGATCACCGTCAGGAGATTGAGGCCTATGCCTAATCATTCCTTCTTGACCATTCTTAGTGTGGTTCTTTTCGCCACACCGGTCTACTAACAATGTGGAGGGGGGCAAGATCCAATACTACTTCAATAGCTGCTGTTGGGCAGGTTCTCATAGCCCCCGTTATGCATACACATGCTAATCTTTGCACTTTCGAGAGGTTAATTCTCGCGGTGGCCAGATTAGTTCTTTTGCTCCATGCTACTGATGCATAGGTGATGATCGGTCCCACTATCGCTGTATACATCCATGTGCAGTATTTTTGGGTTGCATCCCCAATTTTTCCCTGCAAAGTTTCTGTACACCATCAGAGCTCTTTTGGCCTTGTTGGTTACTTCATATTCATGCTTGTTCCATAGAAGTTTATTGTCTAGAGTAAGGCCTAGATATTTAACTTCTGCTCTCCATTCTATATTTTGCCCATCCAGTTTTATGGTTCTAAGATTGGATTTTCTTTTCCTGGTAAATGCTACTAGGGTTGTCTTAGTGGGGTTGACATTGAGTCCCATCGATTGACACCATCTTCTCGTGAAGTTCAAACTTCTTTGAACTAAGCACTGTGAGATATATTGATAACTAACAGGAAATACCCATAAACTTCAGTCTCACAAATTCTTTAATCTTCAAAACGCAATGTACATTTCGTTAGCTAAGCTAACATCTTCAGGTGTACATACAAATAGTATTGTCAAATACTAAATGCGTAAATATAGTAAGTATATCCTAGGTTACAAAAATTAATCATCAGGACTACTTTAATATTCAATAAATTCTAAATATATGTAATTAAGGGGTTTAATCAGTATTGAGCAAGCTATTAATATGTTTTTTCATATAAATAGCTTCCCAACATATAAGATTTCTTACAATTTGAAGACTTAATAACTCTACTCTAATTCATTGAAAAAGTGTGTCCTGTATTAACAAAATGATACGCGAAAGCGGATTTATCGGCATTGTGATTCTTAATATGATATAAATGCTCTTTAAATCTAATCTCCGCATTCTTCTTTATTTGACCTAAGTATATATACTTTATTACAAACACCGCATTTGATCTTATAAATCCCAGAACATTTTTTAAAATCAATAATTTCAATATTAAATTTTAATTTATTTTTTAAAGTATTAGAATTTTGAGAAACCGGACTAAGATTGTATTTTTTACACAGGTTTAATATCTGGTTAACCCATAATTTATTAAAGTTAAATCTGCAAAAATTTTTCTCCACTATTTTCTCTGGAATAAGTGTAGTTATATTTCTTAATAACCTCTTATTTTCTAACTTATTTTTTAATTTTATAATATAATTGTTTGTGTGTGATGGCTTTTCTATGTATATCAAAGTGGAATGTATTATCTTTAATCTTCAAGTATAAATCCAAGAAAATGGTTAAACTGTGTTGATCCTCAATTTCAAACGTAAATTTTATTGACGGATACTGATTATAATGAAATTAAGGAAAATATCTATATCAAAATCAAGTGGTATTACAGCAAGAATATCATTACAATATCTAATCCACAATTTTAGGGAAAGAAGGAAATTTACTTATAATATCTTTTCAAGTTAATTTTAGGAAAGAGGTTGCTAAACAAAGGAGAGAGCGGGTTACCATTGCAGTTCCAAAGTTTGTTTTATTAAAACTTATTATTGAAATCTAAGATATTTTGTTCCATACACAGTTTCGTTAATTTCATGTATTCAAGAATTTATCAAAAGCAACGTTGTTAAAAATTAAGAAATATTCAAGATTTGCAAAGTTTATGTCAATAGGAACATTTGAAACAGAGATGTTACATCAAAAGATATTAATTTATCTCACAAGAGGAAATTTGAAAAATGTAGAGTTTATCTATAAGTTCTTTTGTGTTTTTTATGGTAAAATCTATTTCAAATTTAAATTGGTTAAACTCTTGTACTAACCATTTAGGAATTGCATAAATGGGAGAGTCAATATTAGAAACAATAGGCCTATATGAATTGCCTGGTTTATGAACTTTAGGTAAACAGTACATATGTGGTATCTTAGGATTATTAATTTTAAGTTTAAAACTTAACCCCTTATCATAAGATTACTACATTCTTTTAATACTTTAGTAACTTCTCTAACATATCTACCTAAAGGATCTTTGGCTATTGTTTCATAATGACCACTATCTATTCTAACATGTCATCAACATCTTTTATATAAGTGTTCTTATCAAGGATCACTATTGCATTACCTTCATCCGCTTTGGTATATATGCATTCTTTATTTTTTTAAAACTGTGTAATGTGGTTGTATTTATTTTCAAACAGATGCGGCTCGTGTTCTTGAGAAAATAACTATTATATAACTATAAATATTTTTTTACTGAGGCATTACTTACGCTATAACGTTTAATAAAATTATGTAAGTAAACACACTGATTATGGGTATTCTATAAAAAATCAAGGACTAATTCCATTCACTCGGTTCAAAGTTATCATTATTTTCCCAATTTTTAGGGTAGTTTTGAGTTTAGTTTAAGGTATCAACTTGGCTTTTCGTTATATTAGACTGTATATATACAGGTGGGCCACCACATTCGCGTCGGTTTATATACGAAAAGTGGTAACATATTTTCATTTTTTTTTTTTTGTTAGAGTTATGCAGGTTCAGAAAGGCCACATTTGAAAATAAAATATAAAATAAAAAGGTTTTTTGAGTAAAACGTGGTTGTAGATAAACGCAAGGTTACTTACATTTGAACTTCTTGAATTTAAAAACAAAACCGACAAACTAACCATGGAATAAGTATAAGTGAAATTTTGAATTAATTTAATATGTGTTAGTTAATAATTTAAGTTTAGAACTATCTATAAGCACTTGTGAAGTTACAGACGAATTACATATAGTCTGCATCGAAAGTTATGTGACATTTTTGTTTGGTTTGTAAAAAGTTAATAAAAATACATATATCAAACTAAGTCCTTCAATATCCGATCTGAAATTCATTGTGTTATCTCGTACATTAATTTCTACCATTTCCAGAAAATCTCTGCACTTTTTATGTGTTACTGTTCTCAAAATTTTAACATTTTCAAAATCTTGTTTGTGCTTATTTTCTATACAATGTACAGCTGATGCACATCTTTGTTTCCGTATGTTATCCATCACTTTTGTGTGTAGTTAATCTGGTTTTTAGCCATGTGGATATTTGTCCAATATATTATAAAGGACAATCATCACATATGGTATGGAGTATATTATGTTATGGCGTAATAGTTTATCATATCTATCTTCCATTGTTGACTTCTTGTTGCATAGGAATTTGGCTTTACTATATACTTATTTCCCACTTTTTTTTTAAACAAATTCTTTACAAGTGGTGTCATTATGAACTGAGAAATATGCTCTTGATTTGCAACCTTCGCTGATTCTTCTGGGAAGAATGAATAGCTCCAAATAAGTACTTCTATCATCTTCATCGTTTATTTATTTATTTAAGTTTTTTTCTTCATGATATTTTTATTAACAAACCACCACGATTAATACACTTATGTGAAGACATATTTTACACTTACTTTATACAGTGCTACTGTTTATTCTACATAAAGAAATTACAATAAACAAATTATACACGTCTCAGAGTTTTGACTAAAGAAATATGATAAATGTATATATCTATTTGACAGTAAGAGCAAAGTAAAATACGAATAGCGATTTTGTTCAGCATTAAGAAACTATAACAACTATAAATACATAGCTTGTTGCAATAACAAATGTGGACAGAATTATGTTGTTACTTAGAATAACAAATATCTAGCAGATATTTGATTGATTTATATTAATATGTTATATCATAATATATAAAAATATAATGTATACTGTACCAAAACCCATACATTTATAGGTAACAAAAAATCAAGTTGAATTATTAAATCCAAGTTCAAAAAACATAATACTCATAACTTCAAACTGCGTGTACGGAATTAAATATTATCTCTATGTTACAATATTCTTTTTTATATGTCGATGCTTTTATAGATAATAGGGCTGAAATGTACATATAAATAATCCTGAATCCGATCGATGAATAATTATTTTAACCTTAAAATAATCAATAACCCAATCCTGCTGCTAAGATCACTCAAAGAGGTTTTATTTTTTATTTGCATTACTTCACTCAAAGAACTTGAAGAAATATATAGTAGACTCAAATATAATTATACACTCATGTATAATAAAAAGTCGAATTGGCATCTTAAGCCCAACTCCTCAGAAAGGGAACATAATAATAACTTTGAACTGCGTGTACTGAATTAAATATTATTTTATTGTTACAATATGCTTTTGTATATTTCGGTGCTTTTTATAACTACTAGGCTGAAACATTTATACAAATAATCCTGAAATTGATAAATGAATAATTATTTTAAACCTAAAATAACCAATAAGAAATTGCTCATACTAACATCATTCAAAGAGATTTTATTTTTTATTTAAATCTTCCACCACACAGAAAAAAACTGAAAAAAAACATATAGTAAATCTAAATGTATATAGTCTAATATATCAAAAAGCCAAGTTGGCACCTTAAACCAAACTCAAAAAAACCACCCCTAAAAAGGGAAAAATAATAACTGAACTGAGTAAACGCTACTAGTCCTTGTTTTATAGGTTGCCCATAATCAGTGTTAACTTACATAATTTTTTGAACATGATAGCTTAAGTAATTCTTGAGAAAAAAAGAAATATTGAATTTTTCCACCTTTATGCTAATTTCTTGAATGGGGTGGCATTGATTGAGGTAATTTGTGGTATTTTCAGTGTGTGTGACAGTAATATTTATCCACTTCAATTTCAGCTCGATAGCTTTAGGGGCACTTTTCAATAGCTTATCGGAGTAGAACCTTGCTGTTTAAGAATCTTTCATTACTAATATGTGTAACTTTATTTTATTTTTTTTGATAGCTATATTAAATCTCTGATATTAGGATGATTGGATTGGTGGTTATGAATCTGTCAGATGATGTTGGTTTTAAAGATTAATCTAATATGATTGTATTGCCATCCGACCTAATGGCTTTAGTATTTAAAAAGGGGAGGCTGCTATTATCATTCTCCAAGTCAGCAGTAAATTGCGCCTGACAATCGTAGGAATTAAACATATCGAGAGTGATATTAACCACGCCTTCAGAAATAATATCGTCAATATATTAAAACATGAATGGAAATCGAAAGGGCAGTGTTGGTATGACATATTGCTAAGAAAAGAATGCATGACAATCATGGCTAAAATTGGACTTATGGGAGAACCCATAGGATTACCAAATCTCTGCAAATATCTCTCGCCAAAGGGCAAATAACAACTTTCTTATGCAAAACATAAAATTAGTTTTTGACAATGAAGTGTGTGGCTCAACAGAAGATCACTTTTTTGGTCTAAACTGCATGGAAATGAAGAGTCAAGTAATTATCCCCACAGAAGCTGCAGTAAAACCATTATAGGCGTTAAATAGGATATTCTTATATCTTGAATTTTCATTTCATTTTGATTAGTGCTATAAAATATAACTAGCATTATCATTAGAGTTATCAAAATGCTATAATATATTACCTTTTACATTACATTTTTATTACAAACAGAGGAATATTCCCTCTATTAATTATTTCTCGCGTTCATGAATACAATTTAATAATGTTTCATTAATTTAATTTGAAATTGTAACGCACAGATGATCAATCATTTCGTTTAATACAGAACATACTGCGACGGTGTATGTTGATGTTCGGACAAAGTTTTCCCCGCAGAAATGTGTTACAACAACTATTAGGAACTTCAGCCTTAATTTATCTAACTCCATTATACATACAAAATAATCACACGCGGCAAACAAAGTAAATAATGTCATTAATAATCCGTGGTGCTACGTTTAATCTTTAACCCAGTCGGTCACGTTTTATCTAAAGTTGTTGATAAATATTAGCGCAATGGAACGATGTAATAAATTGCGACGTAACATTTTACATAAATTTTTCGTTACCTATCTATATTCCTTTTAATTTTATTTTTTTTTGCCGAAACATTGATATAGCTTTCTATTTTGGCAAACATTTCTTCATTCGATTTTTATGAGGTACTAAAAGCCTGTGACCTCTTTTGATTGCATGACATCATGTTCTTCCCTTTAAAAAAAAAAATGATACCGAAAACATGAGCCAATACGTTTGACGTTAGATATAATTTAATATATAATTAATATCTTTTCAAAACTTGACGACCTCCGATATAACTGATATTTAGAGTTAATCGATAATGTTCCGTGTACCCCTTGTAATATAAAAATAACTTGTACGACCATAAACCTCCGTTGTACTTAATTCTATGGGATCCTGAGGCATGTACTTAAAATATCAAAACATATTTGGCATGTCAGCTATTGCTGTGAGTCAAACAGTTTGGGTAAAAATAAATACGTAAAGTAAAATAAGTTTTTCCTTCTGTGTTTTCATGACGTAATCAACTAAGGGAAAGGAATGCTAGTTAATTAATAACCTGGAAATATCTTTTACACTTTTAGTCTCTCACACCAGCAGCGAACATGTATATAGTACACATATATAGATCAACAGAAGTAAGATAGTCGGTTTGTTTGCAAGAAAGTTTAAATTGAAATTCTTGTTGATGTAATTGCTACTGAGTAGAAGCAGCTCTTAATTTATAGTGCGATTTCGCTACTGGCAGTCATTCGAATTGGGGCGTTAGTGGTGAAGAAAGTTTTAATATGTTGACAAAAAAAAAATTTCCGTATTTTACACATCAATTTATTACTAATGGACAAGTTATAATATTCACCCCTGCTGACGATATTATACGGAATCCGAACACACCTAATTACACGCCCTTATTTTAATTATCTTGCATGTTAGTAATTCATCATTCCCGTATTTGAATTAATTCTGTCGACGGTTACGGTAGTTATTGGTGTAGGATAGGCTGTAGTGTAACATTCTGTACTTCGCTATTGTTAAAAATAAGGAAGAGAGCTTAAAAATAGGAAATGGAGGACAAAATGCCGAAACAGAAAAAATTGGGGGAAATAACGAACACAGCCATATTAACGTGGAATACCAGCAACCTGAAAATTCAGGTTTCAATGAAACTCTACAAACTGAAAGAGTATCATGCCATTTCATTCATTCATTCATTCATTCATTCATTCACGTTAGGGTGGGCACTTGATGTCCGGGCACTTGAGCTTGGTGCTCATTGTACCATCCCTATTGATTCTCTTATTTCCACTCGAGCAGCTTGGTGTGCTCTATAAAGCCCAGTATCTTGCCCAGTGGAAACTTGAGGACCTTCGAGGGCTTCAATAGATCTCTCCCGATATATTTCTGCCTGAGTACCTTTAGTTCCTCACATGTGCAGATTACATGTAAACTCGTTTCCTCCTGTAGTTCGCATCTTCTACACCACGGTTCGCTTACATGGCCTGTGTTGTATAGATGCTTTTTCAGAGGACAGTGTCCATTACCAACCAGTAATGGTTTAACTTCTTTCTTACTGCGCTTGAGTAGGTTATCAGAGAAACTACCATCCCCATCCCCTATCAGCGTTTTGGTATGGAGTTGATCTTCAGTCGACCTCCATTTCTTTGTACTTTCTTTATCTAACCAGGTCCAGATCTCCCTTCTGGCGGAATCTTTAGTAATCCCACATACGGGCTCTGGACCCATGAAGTGTCTCTTAGAGCCCTCCTTGGCTAGTTCATCGGCTATTACGTTGCCCTGTCCCGGCACCCAAATCAGAGACACCGTGTTGTCTCGTGCCAGTGCATTGAGGGATTGTTTGCAGTGCTTAACTAGTTTTGACCTAGTTACAGGGTTTGAGACTGCCTTAATGACAGCCTGGCTGTCAGTTATTATATTAATTTTTCTCCTCATGTAGCCCCCTTTTGCAATCATTTCTGCACAGGCTGCAAGGGCGAACACCTCTGCCTGTAAGACCGTTGTATGTTTCCCCAGGCTTATGAATATCCTTTGATTAGGACTGAACCCACAAATACCGGCTCCTGTCCCCTGGCTGGATTTGGATCCATCCGTGTACCAGTTTTCGTTAGCAGTGATCTCACTACGTGCCTGGTCTCTGTTCGGTATGGAGATTTTCACCTTTTCAGTGAAGATAATTTCGGGTGCCATGCTGTCCGTGGGCATTTGTAGCAATAGCCGTCCAGCAACGTGCCCGTAGTATAAGTGTGTCCTCCCACCCTGAAGTTGGGATGCCACAGGTTGTTGGCTTTCAGTCTAAGGATCGCATTCATTGCCTCCGCTCTCACATAGAGTTCCAGCGGGGGGAGGCGCACAATGGTCTCCAAAGAGGCGGTCCCTGTACTGTTAGTTGCGCCAGTGATACCCAGCAATGCCTGTCGTAACATGCCATAAAAACAACGCAGTTTTTTTAGCGGTCAAATAGTTCACACTTAAAGCGATTGGTTCCATAAGCGTGGTCTCTAAGTTGATTTGGGACTGTGTAAGCGCCCTAAATGAGGTGGGCACCTAAAGGAAATTAACCTTAGCCTGGGGCCCTAGCCACTCGGGCGTGAAAGGAAATCAGGCGGCGGACGAGTTGGCCAAGCGAGGTTTGTCAAGGTCATTCGTTGGAGCTGGCCCCTAAATCCACTCAGCTTTGTCAGAAGAATACCATGATTTATTGTGTCAAAGGCACTTGAAAAATCTGTGTATGCTACATCTACCTGTCCTTCATTATCCAGACGTTGACTTATATACCGGGAAATAATTGCTAAATTAGTAACCGTTTGATCTACCTGGTACGAAGCCATGTTGATGCGCACATGAAAATGGTTTAATATTATTAAAAATACACGAATAGATGATGTTCTCAAACACTTTTCTTCTACACTTCTCAAAATTTGATAGAAGAGATATGGGCCTGCAATTTTTTATAGCTGATATGTCACATTTTTTTTTTATGGATAGGCATGATTTTAGCTCTCTTCCAAACGTTGGGAAAGTGGAAGTGCTGATGGCGAGATTAATAATATAATACATGAGGGATGAGAAATAACAAATCTAATATCACAATGGAAGAAACTAAGAAGCATATCATCACCAGAAGTAAACTTATCTTGAAGTTTTGCTAAAATTCTAGTCACCTCCTCCTCCGTTATATTTGGAAGGAAAAACGACGTATTCTCACTATATGCATCAACTTCAACAAGGGGATGGGATTGTTTTTGAGTATTTTGAAATGACTCAGCAAAAGCATTAACAATCAGTTGTGGAGGGTTAAGGCATTCATTGCCCAAAAACATGTCACCGGGATAACAATAGAAGTTACACCAATATGTCAAAATACTTCATACCACAACACGATTAAGTTATAAGTTTCACAGTTAAAAAGTGAATGAAATAGAGAATTACAGAATAGAAATACGACCACTGATAATTTTGCAAGCACCTCATAAAATATTCTGGAGATTGTGGGTTGCGTACATTCCAATTCTTCAACACTTCCGCTTTGGTATCCATCAGGATTCGCACAATAACGCAGAAATACATTCACCCAGTAAACCAAATTCAAATTTCCCTCAATTATTTTTAGTAACTTTAACATTAAAGCCTACGATTTTGTGTATTACATTAGTAGTTATTTGAATACCTTTAAGTTGAAATTACTAAAAATAATTGCGGGAAATTTGAATTTGGTTTACTGGGCATTCTCTGCACAGATGACGGGGCTGCTCCACAAGTTTCGTGATCCGCCTCAAGAAAGTGGTTCGCCAACAATTCAACAACACCACATTCTCCTCCTTAAATCTAAATAACGTTTTCAAACCTGATTCATATGGCGTACGTCTTGGCTGTAGTAGTGTAAGAACACTTATAAAAGCCCTTCCAGATAGATTTTAACACATCAAAACACTCCTCAATATAAACAAATTTTACATTAAAACAATTCGAGTTTGTGAATTAATAATTAATAACATAAATAAAAATCCTGTATATACAACATAGGTATCTACCAAGAATTTATTGAGGATATTTGAGAATTAATTAAATAGTATTAAATTTTCAATTAAATTATTATTTAGTAATCCATTTGATAGGCAACACACTAGCTTTAAAATTTAATTAATTAATTAATAATAATAATAATATTATATCTTACTGAGATTATATTGGACCACAAAATAGCATATAAATAAATACAATTAGAATAGGGGCGAAGTTCAGTCATGAAATACAGATGGCTGCTCCACCACTTAACCCCAAACATATCATATCAGAACAAAACAAGAGCACACAACGTCCTTAAACAACAGATACGAAGATCGCGTAAAAGCAAATTATTGTTATAAATAACGATAAAAGATGCACGCATAAGTTATTGATTATCAAGAAGAAAAATATAAACATGTTTACTAAACGAGAATTTACTGGGACTCTTGAAACGATCTGATAGGTTGTTATAGCAATTTGCAATGTTGTATGAAAAAGACCGTCTGAAAAGAGTTATACGGTGATGTGGTAGCGTAAGGAGACCTTTGTAGCGTAAATTCAGATGGCAAACATCGATATGAAAACATACACTGTTGAAAATATTACGGTGTTGGCGTTAATTTTGCGCTAGTCAAATATTTTAGTGTTGATTTTTACAAACTTTGCCAGACGAATTGAGTACATGTGTTTAGTAGAACAGAAATTACTAGAATTTGGTGTGAATTCTTTGTTCAGATATGAGGATTTACTATTTTTTCTAGACATTCAGAAGCATCAACCAATCAGAATTTTTACCTCCGATAGAAATATAGAAACCCCACCTAATCTAATACGGTATTGCATTATACGCACCACCTGCATTGCACGTGTATCTGTTTTCGAGTTTGTCTCTGCGTATTAACATATCCAAACAAACCACCAAATGTGACTGACCTGCAAAGTGTAACCTTGTGTTATTAAACGTTAATTCCAGTGGGCATAACAAATTTCAACATCTTAAAGATGTATTGGGAACAACTAATTTACGTAATTAGTTCAGATTTGAATCAAATAGCATAAACATTCACTTAATTTTATAATGGTTCTCAAAAATCAATTTTAAAATTAGTACGTTTACTTGAAACCAAAAACTTTTGAATGAGTGGATTCTGTATATTTATAATTGAGAAACGTCTTAAAGAGAGAATATTATAGCACTAAGAAATTGGAGTTGCATTTGAAAAGACGTTGTATTTAGAAAACGGTGTTAAATCAGCCAATAGATTCGCATTCATTTAGTTAAACAGCTAGTAAATTTGTCTAGTCTAGATCAAATAAAATGTGACTAGAAGTATATCATAATTCCACGTGTTAGTTGGACAAAATAACCCCTTAAGCAATAGACAATACTTGACTATCTTTGTTCGTCAAATTTAAACTTCTATAGTTCTCGATAAAATAACACGAAAACAGTGTGGACCTCTCCTAACTATTAAATTAGTCAAAAAAGTGTTAAAATTTTCAACAGTGTATACCGTGAGATCGAATAAGACTGTCCTGATCTTACTCCACTTTCCATGAAGATTATATCAAAATTTACATCCACTGTTTCGTATGAAGTTAGTTAATAAAACACACTAACAGGCAATCATTGTGCGGTTTTTGTCTAATTGCGCGTATGCAACTTAATATACACTAATGTCAACCCGGACAACAAGTGTAGTGCACCAAAATTGCATCTAAGGTATGAGTCATTCAACTAACTGCCGCGCAAAAATAACGTAATAAACATTTTTCAAAACGGCATATTTCAGATAACAAATACAACCAGATTTAATTAAAGGTATGGAAGGTTTAAACAATATATATTGTAAAAATACACATTTATGTCATATCTTAACTTATATCAGACATTCTTTACAATTTATACGAGGTACTGAATGGACAATAATGGATGGATGCTTTTCATAGCCATATGCTCTACAACAAAAATATAATATAAATTTAAAAAATGGGAACATTAACATTTAACATACCTGCACTGCTTACATGCTGTGTTCAAAGTGAAAACCACGATTATTTATGCAAGCATCTACCCTCTTCTTCATGTTTTCAGAAACATTTATTAATTGCTCATTTGTAATATTCTCTATTTCATTTCTTACTGCTTCTTTCAATTGATCCATATTATGTAAGCGGTTCCGATAAATTTTATTTTTTAGATGACCAATTAAAGAAAATTCAAGCGGTGTAAGATCTGGTGATCTAGGTGACCAATACCCTGTTATCAAAAAATTCCTGCAAATACTCTCTTGTTTCTCTTGCTGTATGAGCAGTAACATTGTCATTATGAAAGTATCCTAGCTGTAATTCATCATCAAATAATTGTTCCACAAATTCATGTAATACAAGTTTATATTTGGGTGCTGCTATTGTATCCTCAAAGAATATCGGTCCTATTATACGTCTCCTGGACATTGCAACTCATATCCCTATTTTTACAAGATGCAATTCCGTTTCCCGAATAACATGAGGATTTTGTGCGGACCAAACCCTAATATTTTCAGAATTTACATCACCTGTTAAATTAAACCAAGCTTCGTCAGAAAGAAATTAATTGCAGGTCGACAATTACGTTTTTTTTTTAATTTCCTTCTCTATTCGAGCAAATACTCGGTTAGCTGGCAAAAACGAATGTCCTACTATTGGAAAAAATATTCAAATTCTTTCAAGGTTGCTGGTGCGTTATTAAACAGCCAATAGTCAAGCATTCCCATTATGTAATAATTTTTGTTTTGTACACCACAACCATCTGAAATTAGTCGAAACAAAATTACATTTTCAGCAATTTTGTATGTTACTAATAGGTGGTGAGGTGCAGAAATTATTTCGTTCCATCCCTTGGCGTGTTCACTTTCATCCGAACGGTAAATGAAAAGGTTTTTCTTGTCTTGTTTGCTTTTCGAGTCACCTACAATTATTGTAAAATTATACTTGGCTAACTGCCTTGAAAAATAAGAGATTTGATCAGCAACGCAATGCAAGACTTGATTTTTTTGACAGTAGAAGCTGATTGTGAGAAGGTCGGGCCGTTTCTCTTTAAGAAATGAATAAAAACACCTTGCCTTCAATTTATGAATTCTTTTTTGGCTAATGAGTTTCTGCATAATCGAGTTTTTTTTTTCATTCTTTAGTTTCTCGTTCAATGAAATGCATTTACAGCATTCATCTGTTCTTAGACTACCAAACCCTATATTGAAGTTTGATCGAAAGACAGAACGAAAATAAGAATGTTTTACCTTCAAATTGTGGTCTGGTTCCTGGGCATCATACATTCCTCACATTTCATTTTTTATATTTAAATTTGAATTCAAGTAGACACGAGCAGCTGATTTGCTTCTACAATACTTTCTATGGCCTTAATTTTTTTTATGATTTTTTAACACTCTTCTTCTTTTTGGCGTAAATCGACATTAGACCTCATTGGAAATGCCTATGTGCAACACCAATTACGATTTTTTGATAGTCTCAGTGTGTCTAAGAACGCCTGGCGACACACTGGTAAGTTTTTTTTTTTTTTAAATAAAGTACTTAATCGTAATACCTTTATCACCTTGTAAACCATTAACACTCTTACTTGTCGCTGGTCTAAAGCTGTTTGTATACTTTAAAATGAAACTATCTTGCTTGGTTTTCAACTCCTTTTAAAGTTGCAATTACTATAAAATTTTTCATGAAACAAAATTTGGTTTTGCCTAGTAATGTCCTTACAACAGGTAGGTAACCGCCTTCTTGCCGTGTTGACAAGTTAAGGGTATTGGAGGCCCACTGGGACCATACCTGTAAACAAGTATGTGTATAATTTAAACAGATAAATAATTTGTTATTTGACTTTATTTCTGGTCCAATTTTCTTATTTGCGAGGTTTTTTCTCGCGCCATGAATATTTTCTTCCACATACACCTCCATTATCACTTTATAAACCTAATTTATATATAGAAATAATACTTACATCTTAATAATTTTTCCCTATTCCAATTGAAAACTAATCTAGAAATACGAACACAATGGCAATGCGGTGCACCTCGGGGTAAGCTTTCGAGGGCGGGGAATCGAATGCCGGCATCGCCGAACCCGTAGGAATAACCATTCTCGAGATATTACAAATATATGCAAAAATGGCTATTTTCCTCGTTTTCCCTATTCAAATTGACAAACTAATCTGAATTGGGAGATAATGGCAATGCGGTGCACTCAGGGGTAAGCTTTCGATGTCGGGGAATCGAATGCGGCAACGCCGAACCCGTAGGAATAACCATTCTCGATATTTTACAAATATATGCCAAAATTGGCTATTTCCTCGTTTTTCCCTATCAAATGAAAACTAATCTAGAAATGAGAGATAATAGCAATACATGCACCTCAGGTAAGCTTTCGAGGCGGGGGAATCGGAATGCCGCATCGCTAATCCGTTAGGAATAACCATCTCGAGATATTTACAAATATATGCCAAAATTGGCTTTTTTCCTCGTTTTTCCCTATTCAAATTGAAAACTAATCTAGAAATAGGGATATAAGGCAATGCGGTGCACCTCAGGGTAGCTTTTGATGTCGGGGAATCGAATGTCGGCAAGCGGAACGTAGGAATACCATTCTCGAGATATTTACAAATTATATGCCAAAATGGTTATTTTCCTGTTTTTTCCCTATCAAATTGAAAACTAAATCTAGAAATAGGGAGTAATCGGCAATGCAGTGCACCTCAGGGTAAGCTTTCGAGTCGGGGAATCGAATGCCGGCATCGCTGAATCCGTTAGAATAACCATTCTCGAGTATTTACAAATATATGCCAAAAAATGGCTATTTTCCTCGTTTTTCCCTATTCAAATTGAAAATAATCTAGAAATAGGCGAATAATGGCAATGCGGTGCACCTCAGGGTACGCTTCGATGTGCGGGATCGTAATGCCGCACGCCGAACCCGTAGAATAACCATTCTCGAGATATTTACAAATATATGCCAAAAATGGCTATTTTTCTCGTTTTTCCCTATTCAAATTGAAAACTAATCTAGAAATAGGAGATAATAGCAATACAGTGCAACCTCAGGGTAAGCTTTCGGAGGCGGGGAAGCGAATGCCGGCATCGCTGAAATCCGTAGGAATAACCATTTCGAGATATTTCCAAATATATGCCAAAATTGGCTATTTTCCTCGTTTTTTGCCTATTCAAATGAAAACTAATCTAGAAATAGGGAGATAATGGCAATGCGGTGCACCTCAGGTAACTTTCGATGTCGGGAATCGATTGGCCGGCCAACGCCGGACCGTAGGAATAACCATTCTCGAGATATTTACAAATATATGCCAAAAATGGTTATTTTCCTCGTTTTTCCCTATTCAAATTGAAAACTAATCTAGAAATAGGGAGATAATAGCAATGCAGTGCACCTCAGGGTAAGCTTTCGAGGGCGGGGAATCGAATGCCGGCATCGCTGAATCCGTAGGAATAACCATTCTCGAGATATTTACAAATATATGCCAAAAATGGCTATTTTCCTCGTTTTTCCCTATTCAAATTGAAAACTAATCTAGAAATAGGGAGATAATGGCAATGCGGTGCACCTCGGGGTAAGCTTTCGATGTCGGGGAATCGAATGCCGGCAACGCCGAACCCGTAGGAATAACCATTCTCGAGATATTTACAAATATATGCCAAAATTGGCTATTTTCCTCGTTTTTCCCTATTCAAATTGAAAACTAATCTAGAAATAGGGAGATAATGGCAATGCGGTGCACCTCAGGGTAAGCTTTCGATGTCGGGGAATCGAATGCCGGCAACGCCGAACCCGTAGGAATAACCTTCTCGAATTTACAAATATATGCCAAAAATGGTTATTTCCTCGTTTTTCCCTTTTTAATTGAAAACTAATCTAGAAATAGGGAGATAATAGCAATGCAGTGCACCTCAGGGTAAGCTTTCGAGGGCGGGGAATCGAATGCCGGCATCGCTGAATCCGTAGGAATAACCATTCTCGAGATATTTACAAATATATGCCAAAAAATGGCTATTTTCCTCGTTTTTCCCTATTCAAATTGAAAACTAATCTAGAAATAGGGAGATAATGGCAATGCGGTGCACCTCAGGGTAAGCTTTCGATGTCGGGGAATCGAATGCCGGCAACGCCGAACCCGTAGGAATAACCATTCTCGAGATATTTACAAATATATGCCAAAAATGGCTATTTTCCTCGTTTTTCCCTATTCAAATTGAAAACTAATCTAGAAATAGGGAGATAATAGCAATGCAGTGCACCTCAGGGTAAGCTTTCGATGTCGGGGAATCGAATGCCGGCAACGCCGAACCCGTAGGAATAACCATTCTCGAGATATTTTACAAATATATGCCAAAAATGGTTATTTTCCTCGTTTTTCCCTATTCAAATTGAAAACTAATCTAGAAATAGGGAGATAATGGCAATGCGGTGCACCTCAGGGTAAGCTTTCGATGTCGGGGAATCGAATGCCGGCAACGCCGAACCCGTAGGAATAACCATTCTCGAGATATTTACAAATATATGCCAAAAATGGCTATTTTCCTCGTTTTTCCCTATTCAAATTGAAAACTAATCTAGAAATAGGGAGATAATAGCAATGCAGTGCACCTCAGGGTAAGCTTTCGAGGGCGGGGAATCGAATGCCGGCATCGCTGAATCCGTAGGAATAACCATTCTCGAGATATTTACAAATATATGCCAAAAATGGCTATTTTCCTCGTTTTTCCCTATTCAAATTGAAACTAATCTAGAATAGGGAGGTATATTGCAATGCGGTGCACCTCAGGGTAAGCTTTCGATGTCGGGGAATCGAATGCCGGCAACGCCGAACCCGTAGGAATAACCATTCTCGAGATATTTACAAATATATATGCCAAAATGGGTATTTTCCTCGTTTTTCCCTATTCAAATTGAAACTAATCTAGAAATAGGGAGATAATAGCAATACCAGTGCAGCTCAGGGTAAGCTTTCGATGCGGGAATCGAATGCCGGCAATCGCTGAATCCGTAGGAATACCATTCTCGAGATATTTACAAATATATGCAAAATTGGTTATTTTCCTCTTTTCTCTATTCAAATTGAAAACTAATCTAGAAATAGGGAGATAATGGCAATGCGTGTGCACTCAGGGTAAGCTTTCGTGTATGTGGGAATCGAATGCGGCAACGCGGAACCGTAGGATACCATTCTCGAGATATTTACAAATATATGCCAAATGGTTATTTTCCTCGTTTTTCCTATTCAAATTGAAACTAATGCTAGAATAGGGAGATAATAGCAGTGCAGTGCACCCTCAGGGTAAGCTTTCGAGGCGGGGGAATCGAATGCGGCATCGCTGAATCCTAGGAATAACCATTCTCGGATATTTACAAATATATGCCAAAAATGGCTATTTTCCTCGTTTTTCCTATTCCAAATTGAAACTAATCTAGAAATAGGGAGATAATGGCAATGCGGTGCACCTCGGGGTAAGCTTTCGATGTCGGGAATGAATGCCGCAACGCCGAACCGTAGGATAACCATTTCGAGATATTTACAAATATATGCCAAAATTTGTCTATTTTCCTCGTTTTTTCCTATTCAAATTGAAACTAATCTAGAAATAGGGAGATAATGGCAATGCGTGGCACCTCAGGTAGCTTTCCGATGTCGGGGAATCGAATGCCCGGCATCGCCGGAACCGTAGAATAACCATTCTCGAGATTATTTACAAAATATGCCAAAATTGTGTTATTTTCTTCGTTTTTCCCTATTTAAATTGAAAACTAATCTAGAAATAGGGAATAATAGCAATGCAGTGCACCTCCAGGTAGCTTTCGATGGCGGGGAATCGAATGCCGGCATCGCTAATCCTAGGAATAACCATTCTCGAGATATTTACAAACTATATGCAAAATAATGGGTTTTTCCTCGTTTTCCCTATTCAAATGAAAACTAATCTAGAAATAGGGAGTAATGGCAATGCGGTTGCACCTCAGGGTAAGCTTTCGATGTCGGGAATCAATGCCGGCAACGGCCTAACCGTAGGAATAACCAGTTCTCGGAGATTATTTACAAATATAGTGCCAATGATTGGCTATTTTCCTCGTTTTTCCCTATTCAAATTGAAAACTAATCTGGAATAGGGAGATAATAGCAATGCAGTGCGACCTCGAGGGTAAGCTTTCGATGGCGGGGAATCGAACTGCCGGCATTCGCTGAATCCTTAGGAATAACCATTCTCGAGATATTTACAAATATATGCCAAAATGGCTATTTTCCTCTTTTTCCCTATTAAATTGAAAACTAATCTAGTAATTGGGAGATAATAGCAATGCAGTGCACCTCAGGGTAAGCTTTCGATGTCGGGAATCGAATGCCGGCAACGCGATACCCGTAGGAATAACCATTCCGAGATATTTACAATATATGCCAAAAATTGTTATTTTTCCTCGTTTTTTCCCTATTTAAATGAAAACTAATCTAGAAAGTAGGGAGAATTGCAATGCGGTGCACTAGGGTAGTTTCGATGTCGGGATCGAATGCGGCAACGCGAACCGTAGAAACCATTTCTCAGAATTTAACAATATTGCAAAAATGGTTATTTTCCTCGTTTCCTATTCAAATGAAAACTAATCTAGAATAGGGAGATAATGGCAATGCGTTGCACCTCAGGGTAAGCTTTCTATGCGGGGATCGATGCGGCGATGGATCCGTAGAATAACCATTCTCAGATATTTACAAATTTGCCAAAAATTGGCTATTTTCCTCGGTTTCCCTATTCAATTAAACTAATCTAGAAATAGGGAATAATGGCAATGCGGTGCACCTGGGGTAAGCTTTCGATGTCGGGGAATCGATGCCGCACGCCGAACCCGTAGGACTACATTCTCGAATTTACAATATATGCCAAATGGTTATTTTCTGTTTTTCCCATTCAAATTGAAAACTATTTGAAATAGGGAGATTGTACAATCATGCACCTTGGGTAACTTTCGATGTGGGAATCGAATCCGCATCGCTAACCTAGATAACATTCTCGAGAAATTACAAATATATGCAACATTGGCTATTTTCCTCGTTTTTCCCTATTCAAATGAAAACTAATCTAGAAATAGGGAGATAATGCAATGCGGTGCCCTCGGGTAAGCTTTCGATGTCGGAATCGACATGCGGCAACGCCGAACCCGTAGAAAACATTCTCGAGATATTTACAGATATATGCCAAAAGGTTATTTTCCTCGTTTTCCTATTCAATTGAAAACTATCTAAAAAGTAATAATAGCATGCAGTGCACTCAGGTAAGCTTTCGAGGGGGGATCGAATGCGGCATCGCTGATCCTAGAATAACCATTCGAGAATACAAATTATGCCAAAATGGCTATTTTCCTCGTTTTTCCTATTCAAATAAAACTAATCTAGAATAGGAGATAATGGCAATGCGGTGCACCTCGGGTACTCTTCGATGTGGGATCGATTGCGGCAACGCCGAACCGTAGGATAACCATTCTCGAGATATTACAAATAATGCCAAAAATTGCTATTTCCTCTTTTTCCTATTCAATTGAAAAACTAACTGAAATAGGGAGATAATGGCAATCGTGCCACTCAGGTAGTTTCATCGGGGAATCGAATCCCAACGCGACCCCGTAGGAATAACCATTCTCGAGATATTTACAAAATTGGTTATTTCCTCGTTTTCTCATTCAAATTGAAATAATTAGAAATAGGAGTTATAGCAATTGCAGTCACTCAGGGAAGCTTTCGAGGCGGATCGAATGCGATCGCTGAATCCGTAGATAACCATTCTCGAATATTTACAAATAATGCCAAAAATGGCCTTTTCCTCTTTTTCCCATTCAATTGAAAACTAATCTAGAAATAGGGATAATGCATGCGGCACCTCGGTAGCTTTCGATCGGGGAATCGAATGCGGCACCGCCAACCCGTAGGAATACCTTCTCGGGATATTTACAAATACATGCCAAATGGCATTTTCTCTTTTTCTATTCAAATTAAATAATCTGAATAGGGGATAATGCAATCGTGCACCTCAGGGTAAGCTTCGATGTGGGAATCGAATGCGTGCAACGCCGAACCGTAGAATAACCATTTCGAGATATTTACAAAAGCCAAAAGTGTATTTCTCGTTTTTCTATTCAAATTGAAAACTAATCTAGAAGTAGGGAGTGAAAGCAATGCAGGCACCTCAGGGTAAGCTTCGAGGGCGGGGAATCGAATTCCGCTCGGTGAACCGTAGAATAACCATTCTCGAGATTTTACAATATATGCCAAAAATGCTATTTCCTGTTTTCCCTATTCAATTGAAATAATCTAGAAAAGGGAATAATCATGCGTGCACCTCGGGTAAGCTTTCATGTCGGGAACGAATCGGGCATCGCTGATCCGTAGGAATACCATTCTCGAGATATTACAAAATATGCCAAAATTGCTATTTTCTCGTTTTCCCTATTCAATGAAAAATAATCTGACATAGAGATTCATGGCAATGCGGTGCACCTCGGGTTAGCTTTCGGTGCGGGGACGAATGCCGCATCGCGAATCCGTAGGAAAACATTCTCGAATTTACAAATATTGCCAAAAATGGTTTATTTTCCTCGTTTTTCCCTATTCAAATGAAACTAATCTAGAAATAGAGTTAATAGCAATGCAGGCACCTCAGGTAGCTTCGAGGGGGATCGAATGCCGCATCGCTGAATCCGAGAATAACCATTCTCGAGATATTACAAATATATGCCAAAATGGCATTTCTCGTTTCCTATCAATGAAACACTAATCTAGAATAGGAGATAATGAATGCGGTGCACTCGGGTAAGCTTTCGATTGGGGAATCTAATGCGGCATCGCTGAATCCGTAATAACATTCTCGAGAATTTAAATATATGCCAAAATGGTTATTTCTGTTTTCCCTATCAAATGAAAATAATTAGAATAGGGAGAATAATGGCAATCGGGCACCCAGGTCAGCTTTCAGTCGGGAATCGAATGCGGATCGCCGAACCGTAGGAAAACCTTTCTCGAATATACCAAAATGTTGCCAAAAATGGCTATTCCTCGTTTTTCCTATCAAATGAAAATTATTAGAATAGGAGATATGGCAATGCGGTGACTCGGTAGCTTTCGTGTCGGGAATCGAATGCCGGCATCGCGAACCGTAGGAAAACCAGTTCTCGGATTTTACAAATATTGCCAAAATGTGGCTTATTTCCTCGTTTTTCCCTATTCAAATGAAAACTAATCTAGAAAAGAGATAATGGCAATGCGTTGCACCTCGGGGTAGCTTCGATGTCGGGATCGATGCGGCAACGCCGAACCCGTAGAAAACCATTCTCGAGATTTTACAAATATTGCCAAATTGTTATTTTCCTCGTTTTTCCTATTCAAATTGAATAATCTAGAAATAGGAGATAATGCAATGCTGCCCTCAGGTAACTTCGATGTTGGGGATCGAATGCCGCATCGGTTGAACCGTAGAATAACCATTCTCAGATATTTACAAATATATGCCAAAAATGGTATTTTCCTGTTTTTCCCTATTCAAATTAAAACTAATCTAGACATAGGGAATAATCGCATGCAGTGACCTAGGCTACTTTCGAGGGGGGGATCGAATGCCGCATCGCTGAATCCGTAGAAAACCATTCTCGAGTTATTACAAATATATGCCGAAACTGGCTATTTTCCTCGTTTTCCCTATCAATTGAAAACTAATTAGAAATGGGAGATAATGCAAGCGGTGCACCTCGGTAAGTTTCATGTCGGGGATCGAATGCCGCTCGCTGAATTCGCGTAGGGATAACCATTTCGAGTAATTACCAATATATGCCAAAATGGCTATTTCCTTTTTTCCCTATTCAAATTGAAAATAATCTGAAATAGGGAGTTAATGGCAATGCGGGTGCACCTCAGGGTAAGCTTCATGCGGGGATCGATCTCCGGCATGGAATCCCGTAGGAATACCATTTTTCGAGATATTACAAATATATGCAAAAATGTATTTCTCGTTTTCCATTCAAATTGAAAACTAATCTAGAAATAGGCGAAATAGCAATGCAGTGCACTTCAGGGTAGCTTCGAGGCGGGGATCGAATGCCGCATCGCTGAATCCGAGGATAACCATCTCGAGAATTTACAAGTATATCCAACAATGGCTATTTTCCTCGTTTTTCCTATTCAAATTGAAACCTAATCTAAAATTGGAGATAATGGCATGCGTGACACCTCGGGGTAATCGAGTCGGGGATTGAATGCCGGATCGGCGATCGCGTAGGAATAACCATTCTCGAATATTTACCAAATATATGCCACAATGGTTATTTTCCTCGTTTTTCCTATCAATTGGAAAACTATCTAGAAATAGGAGAAATAGCAATGCAGTGCACTCAGGGTAAGCTTTCGAGGGCGTGGAATGCCGCATCGCTGAATCCGTAGGATTCCC